>BSBK01007709.1:162500-352500 GCA_027943335.1 Chamaecyparis obtusa
TCATCCTAATTGCGTCAAAAATCCAAAAAAATAGATTAATTTGCATTCATATTACATTGCTTTCATCATTTTAAATCCTTCATTTAGGTGTTGCATTATCACTGATCTCGGTCTGAATCTGAGAATACCATACTCGCACCTACTAGAAGGCAACAAATAGCTTGGTTAGCTAGTTTCAATTACAATGCAAATTTTGATTTTGCTAACCTCTAATGTTTTACTGAAGTATTATGTCCACAGCTAGGTACAATTTTCACACACATTTATGGCGCCCACTTTGGGGCCCTAAAATGGGTTTCCATTCTGTTCTATCAAATTTCTATCATTTTTCTCGATCCCACGACCACAAGGTTAATTTTTATGAGTTTTGTGATAAATTTCTGGGCTATTTTTCTAGAAATTCGACTGGTATTTTTATTGGTACATGCACATATGACATGATACAGATCCAAAATTTATATTTCTGGAAAGATCCAAAATTTATATTTCTGGAAAGGTGCAGGTGCAGATACATCCTGTAGGTACAAAAGATAAAAGATAAATGCTCAAAAATTGCTAAAACAGGTAAAATCTACTAAGCGCATTGCGAGGAACTCAGGTATTCTATTACATCTAATAACAGTTCATTTTGGGACATAAAATAAACTCTCGTGTCAAGCTTGAGTGCCTTTACAACTTTCATAATTCACACTTACATTTTTGGGCTATAAAACGAACATAGATTTGATTTTTGCATATCTATTACACATAGTAAATAGGCCCTATGAACACTATTTGTGGATGATCTTGAGAGAGTGGACTTCATTCTCTTGTTCATGCATGCGAGGCTCTTCTTGATGATAGATCCCCTTGTAGGTAGGGAGGTTACTAAGATTATTTCACGTTCCCTTGGTTTGGTCCGCAGCTTTTGATTGATATGTTCTCTCTCCGGAGAGAGTGATAGACATAGTTGTTAACATCATAGATCTTGGTGAGATAAATTTCATTCTTATCATGTCAGATTAATCTATTTGCTATGTTTGGATAAAAGTGATAAGGCTAGAGGATTATGCTCTACTTCCTTTTTGGATAGTATCAGAAACTCAAATCCTTGGATCTGGACCAAGTCCCCATGTGGTATCTTTTGTGAGTCACCTTTAGAGAGGGTTAACCATAGTGGACATTCCCTTTATTGGGTCAACCATGTGGACACAACCTCAAGCGGTAATAGCTATTTTCACCATGGTAGCAACAGTTGCTATATAAATGTCTTTGTGGAAGAAATCTCCATGGGTGTAGTCTCTTGTTGGGCTGTCAGATCTCCTCAGCAGCTCCTGATTGATTAAATTCTCAGACTATGTCAAAACCCTGGTGCACCTGGATTGGAGTTCACCCTCTTGAGATTACAAAAGTTGCAGAGTCAGACCATTACTAAAAACCCTAGCGAGGCCAAATTTTTCATTTTCTAGGACTATGTGCGTTATTGAAAAACTTTTGAGAACATACACAAGTAGCATTCCTAGGGATTAGCACAATAAGTCACTATTGCTTGTTCATGCGCAAGGTTGCTTTTGCCCTTGTTCATTATTTTCAGATGATTGATTGCTTCCCTTTGCTTGTTGTTTTGTGTGTTTGCTATCTATTTGGTCTTTGAGAACAAATGATTCTGAACTATTATATGAATCTACAAACTTGAACAGAGAAAATCTTATAAACAAACTGGTTCTGAAAATTGAAAAATTGTAAATCTGAAGCAAAAATCCTTTCTGGTGTCAAAAGTCATCCTAAAATTTCAAAACTCATGTCAAAGCTAAAGTCAAAGTTGGCATAAAACTCCAAAATTTGTCAGAAATCTAGTTTTTACATCCAACTTCTAGATTCTATCAAAATATTCACTGTGTCAAGAACAGAGCAAAACAATCAGAGAAATCCAATCTATTTGCCTAAAAGTGGTCTCTTGAGTTTGATCTAGTCTTCTGATCTTTCAATTTGAATCACGTTCATCTGGTGTCAAAACCTTGTCAAAATCATCTTCAATTCAATGTTCAACCAAAAATGGCTGAGTGTTGTGAGCTCGTGTCTGCCATCTTTTGGGTGTCTACCCATACTACTAGGGTACAGTATCCTTCATTTACGTCCAATCTAATCTTCAATCAATCCAATCATGACAAGTTTGCATCATTCGATCTTATTGAATCAAGTCATTCTTCAATTGTCTTCATCTTTCTCTCTTGCTTCACTTAAGGTTAATGGTGGAAACTAGAGCTTCCTCACACCGAAAACAAGGAGAACAACACAAAATGTCTTCGATGACATCTTCTGTGATTTCTCAGACAATTCATCAACCTTACAACATAACCAAATTTGGGGAAGATGCTCTTGGAAATATTTTCTTGAAAGGTGGTTACATCACCCCTCCTGCATCAATCCATGTAGGTAATCAACCAACTCCTCCTGTATCAATTCATGGAAGTTATCAGAAAACTCCATGCCAATCCATCCCTAGTAACTCTCATAACCACACAATGTCTTAAGGAGGAGGATCCCAATGACATCAATCCCTACATGGTGTGGATCCAGAACCCACACCTTCTAAAATTGCTCGATATTAAAATGATGATGACTTCAAGAGAATGATGAGGCATTTCTTGAAGGAAGATAGAGAGACATACTTCCTAGAGTTAGCTCATCAAGGAGCTAAACTTCCTCCGAACTTCAATGTCGAAGATATTATTACACATGAGGAAGAAACTCCAATCACCGCTATGATGAAACAAATGCATTCCATGCAAGTCAAACTCAACAAACTTGAAAAAGAGAAGGAACCTAAGAAATTCTCCATGGAGGCTCTATGCCCTTTTCCATTTGATAAAGACTTGTACATGCCACCATTCCCTAAAAGAGTGGAGATGCCTAAATATGAAAAATATGATGGAAACTCTAATCCTCAAGATCATGTCAGGGAATTCTATACTCAATCTATGGAGTTTATGCATGAACCAACCTACCTAATGCGTCTCTTCCCTCGATCTCTAGGAGGAGTAGCCATTCATTAGTTCTCTAGAATGCCTCCAAAAATCAAGACCTTTGAGGAGTTGATCAAACTGTTCTATCAACAATACTCCTACAACATCCAACATCCGGTCACCATGATTGACATTTGCAATCTGAAATAATATCCAAGACAACCATTCCCAACTTTTCTTAAATGATGGAGGAAGAAGTTTTCTCTATATGCTAGGCCTATTCCAGAAATTTAGAAACTGGAAATTTTCATCAAAAATCTTGTTCCAAAAATCAACTACCATTTGCAAATGCAAAATTGTACATCCTTTGATAAAATGGTAGAAAATGCAATCAAATTTGAGAAAGTACTTGTCCAAAAAGGAGACATATCACTTCAAAAAGAAAAGTATGAATCTGGATCTAGTTCTAAAGACAAAGGAAAAAAATGGAACAAGAATAAAGGTGTTGTCACAGATGGTGTTGTTGATACTATTCGTGCTCCATCTAAGGCACCCGCTTTCAATCTCACTGTTGGTACCCAAGCCATCCAAGCCTCGAAGGCAAAAGCAACAAAATCAAACAAGAAGCCATCTGACTATAAACCTTGGGCTACAGATCCTAAATGCAAGTTTACTCCTGTTGGAGAGTCCTTGGAATTTGCCATGAAAACTCTGTTGGCTAATAACATCATCACTTTTCTTGAGATAAAATTATTTGATCCTGAACCTAAACCAAGATGGTGGAGAGAGAATGATTTTTGTGACTTCCATTGCAATAAGGGTCATAAAACTAATAACTTCATACGCTTAAAACACATCATACAAGACAAAATTGATAACGGAGAAATCGTAATTGACAATCATAAAAGCAATAATGATCATACATCATTCACGAAACCATTTCCTAAACATGGTCAAGGAGATTCATCTTCTCAGCCTAATGTGGGTGGTAAAGTCAATTATGCTTACTTTGGAAACAATGTTGTCATAAATATGGTGGAACCATGCCTATCCAAAAGTTGCAATGTCATCATAATTGTAAGGAAGGATAGAGATAATCACTCAATGAATGCAATTACTCGATCACAATCTCAGGCACATCTACAAGGACAAAATTTAGATCCATCAAATGTCCCTAAGGTGCCTTTCAATCTCTCTTCCACTTCTAAATAGAAGGCTGCCTCTAAATCTTCAAGTCCTAAAGACACAAGACCAACATCATATAGTATAGTCCAACAACTCCAGCATACCAATGCTAAAATCTCGATGTTTGAGTTGCTTCATATATCTCCATCTCATAGAGCCATTCTAGACAAAGCTTTTCTCGGATCCAATGTTCCTGACAACCTTGATTTAGATAGATTCCAGACTATGGTTGGTCATCTAACATCACCACAATATATCTCCTTTCAGAGGAAGATGATAACTCCTTGAGTCATCTGCATAACCAACCCTTGCATATTGAAGTCTTGATTCAAAACCATCGTGTCAAACACATGTTGATAGATGGAGGCACTGGTCTCAACATTTGTTCTTACAACTTGATCACACAACTAGGATTATTAGAAGCGTCCATTGATCCTAAGAAGAAGATAATTATCAAGGCATAGGATGAACAAGAAAGATCTTCCAAAGGAACAATTGTCTTACCTATCAGAACATGTCCTGTCATCAGAGATATCACGTGTCAAGTTCTTGACCTACCTTTGGCTTACAATATTCTCCTAGGGAGACCCTGGATACATGAAATGAGAGCTATTCCTTCCACATACCATCAAAGTGTAAAATTTCCTTGTGAAGGAGTAGAGGTGACGATTCCAGCAAACCTATCTACAACTTGCAACACATTGAAGGAAAGTGTTGATAAACTTGTTCTCAATAACATAGAATCTTCTAAGAAAACAGATGTTGCCTCTACATCCAAGATATAAGAGATTGCTAAGGAGGTCAAGATCAAAGATAATGGTATGGGAGAATACACAATGGAACTAGTTTTATCTCTCACATCTCTCACATTGTCCCCATAATCTTATGGACAACCTTCAGACAAAGTGAAGCCCAATGCTAAAGAATCCCAGGCTATATTCAATGGAAGCTTTGTCCCAGAACAAGTATCTAAGAAGGATTTTGAGGAAGAAGAAGTCATGCTTGCATGGTTGTACAAGGATGAGTCTCAATCCCATTTCATCCAAAAATGTAACTCCATAACACCAAAAGTTCATTCAAAATCATATGGACTAGGGGATAAACTGATTGCTAAAATGGGGTACACTGGAAAAGGACCTCTAGGACTACAAGGAAAAGGTCTTCTATCACCTCTTAACCATCATGACCACACAAACAAGAATACAACAGGTCTAGGATATAAGAAGAAGTCTTTCTATCTTAGCAAGAACTCTCCACATGTCTTAGAATAGATTGAACCATCAACAACAATCTAATCATCAGAGGAAACACAACAATCAGATAGTGATGACTCAGACAACACTGATGAGCTTATTCTTTATGAGCATTTTCCCAAAGAAATAATAGATCTCCTCAAAGATGAAGAAAAGCCTAAAGAGAACTGTATAGGGTTAAAATGGATTCAACCCTATTTAAAATGTTTAGGGGGGAAAAGGGATCTATTCTCAAACCCAAATTCCCACCAAGGAGATTCAATTCGATTAACCCAAGAGGCTAATGCAGAATCAGATCAATTTGATGGAAAATATGGAAGAAAGAACAAATCTAATGTTTCCCCTAGGTAGAATGTATTATGTTTGATATTGAAATAATTGAAGTGCAAATACTAACCTTGAATTAGGGCAGATCTGGAAAATGCTGAATTCAGGCGTCTGGTTCAATTTTCTAAAGATTCCATCACTTGTTCTGGATTGGAAATGTCGAAGTGGACAAAACCCAAAAATCTTTTCTCCAAATTCACACAGGTCGACTTTGACCTTTTAAAAGGTCAAAGACCACATTATTTATTTGAAGTCCAATTCGGATTATGTTCGTAGATCCTAAAAGATTTCCAAAAAGGGTATCTGAATTTGCTCTCAGATCTGAAATTTTTCACCTGTACTTGCAAGAAAATGAGGGTTTTTGGTTGTATGGGGGGTTTGCCTTAGTCAAACCCCAGTTTAGGAATTAACCTTGAAATTGAATTGAAATATATTATGCATAAACAAAGTAATTGAAATAAATCACCTTGCTTATGTTGAAGTCCTTGAAGAGGATTCGAATCCTCAAATCCACAAGTAAGAATGCTTCAATGGATGGCAAGATGTCTCTAATCAATGGTATTTTGATCTTCAACACCAATCTTGATTTGATCTTTGCATATGAGAAGGCTTGAATGGATGGAGAAGGGTGAATCTTCAAGGGGGGCTCCAAAGAGATTGAATCCTTCAATGGCTAACAATGGATCTGCTTGATGGATGAATGCTTGAACACTTGAATGCTTGAAGACTTGCTTGCACTTGAGAGCTCTAGATACTTGATTGAGAAAACTTGATGTGAAAATGAGAGAGGAAGGCCTCCTTTTAAGGTGATCTAGGGCACACTCCTCTAGATAGGCCACCTTGGAGAATTAAATCCCAATTAGGTCCTCACCTTTAGAAAATATACCTTGAATAAATACAATTAAAGGATTTATCATTTTGGAGCCCGAAACAGCCGACCCAGAGGTGGAGAAATAATTTTCTCGAAAGCCAAACTGCCAACATTTGAAATTTGAAAGCTTGGTGGGAAGAGGTCAAGGTCAAGGTCAACCCTGACCTAGTCAGGGTCGACCTTGACCTTGACCTCAGACCCTAACTTTGCCAGGTTTTGCAGTAGAGGTTCCAGGAGATGCCAGAGATACAGGATTTGATGTCAAAATAGGACCCAGTGTCTAGAACAGACAAAAAATCCCCTGATTGATATGATGAAGGACTAGGAGGCCTCATTTCTGAACCCTACCTGGAAAATAGAGCCATGGAAGAGGGAAAATCAAAAAAATTCCTCAGGACCTTAACCCCAATTTCACCTATAATGGAGAAATCAAGCGCGGAGAAGAAGTGGAAAGCGGGGAGAAAGCCAAATACATGCAAAGATCTGATCAAGGTGCTTAAAATGACCCCAAACCACCTACTCAGAGGGCTAAACACTCTTAACATGGAAGTGCTTCCATTTTAAGATGATACATTAAGCCCCCACTTTAGCAAGAGTATGGACTCGATGCAAACTCTTGGTAAAGGAGATAGAAATAACAAGATAATCTTATCATAATCTAAGGGACAAAGAGAAATCCCAAGCCCCCAGGGACTCAAGTCTTCGTCGACTCTTAGATCACAGATAAGAGAGACATCTCTAGAGAGAAAGAAAGAGTGTGATTACCTTTCCCAATGAAAACCTATGTCCTATTGTGAATCACACAAGAAAGAAAAGGTGCAACTGGAAAGATGGAATTGAACTACCTAGTGAATGTGGTTACTCACTAGTCAACCCATCAAAAATTTATTCCTAGGAATATTCTATTCCATAAGAATAAAATAAAAAAAGGGGATCTAATCTTAAGGACACTTCCGACCTTAAGGGATAAAAAATATATGTGTGCTTGAAACTGGAGGGATCAAGAGATCCTAATATAAATCCATACTTTAAGGATTAGTTCTTAATCCAAAAAAGAAAGGAAAAATGTTTTTTTTTTTTTTAAAAAAAAAGTAAATTTAAAGTGCATATCTTCCTTAGGATTTAGCAACTTATGTGCATTATCTTTAGAAGATTTAGCATGTTTTGAATTTTTCATAAGTGCATGCATGTAATAAGTGAGCAAAGCGTATGCCCCCATGTTAAAGTCATTGCTGACACTTAACAAGAGCAATGGCTTTAATGGAAACATAAAAAACTCCATTGATTACATTTCCACATCAAGATGCCTCTAGATGAAGACAAATCAAGGGAAATATCACAGAAACATATAGAGAACACGGAAGGGATCTACCTACCATGGGGTCAGTATGATCATAAATAATATATATATGATATTATTGCAAATGAATTGACATTATTCCCTAAAGAAAGTAGAACTACAATCACAAAGAAGGAAAGATCACATAAGATATACGAAGAAGAATATTTTTGGACCATGACATGGAGACCAAAAAGATTTAGTGCTACCATATCTCAAATCCAAGCAGATTGCACAAGGAAACATTTATGAACAATAGCATATTTACAACATAACATTGAACAACATATAGAAGAATAGAGATACATATAGAAGAATGGAATAATAGTTTTGATTCTTCCATCATCTTGCACCAACTGAGTAACAAGAATCATATAAAAGAATCTAACAACATTTAGCAATCACATTACGGGAGAAGCACAGTACAACAGGAAAACACACAACAAAGCTACCATGAAGGACAAGTCGATCAAGCGTGCCGCCTACTTTCCCCATCTCATTGTATATCATTTAGGGTAGGTGGGTAACTCGCATGAGAGACTATATCCAACACGGTAGGAATAATAGCCAGTTCCAAACAAGGATCCTCTTGAGAATCACTATGTTCGACACTAGGTGTAAGAGTTAATTGTGATGAAAGCATATTAGGTAAATCAATGTCAATGTCAATAGTCTCATATTCATCATTAACATTATCAGTATCATCAAGAGTATCTTCTTCATCCAAATTAATCAAAATAGGATCTAAGATATGAATAGAATCATCATAATCATGCATGTGAACATCATTATTAGTAACAACATTTTCTAATACATTATGTGTAGTTGTATCCGTAGAAAGTAGAGATCTTTTAGCTTTAGCATGAGCACGATGCTTTTTATGAAGTTCATTAGCAGATTGGTTACGTTTTGATTTATTTGAAATAGGTTGAGAACTAGGAGGAACAATCACAGGATCCTTCACAGGTTCTTTAGGAAGATCAATAGGATCATCAACCATAGGAGAAACAATCACAGGATCTTTGATAGATTTGGTAGGAGGAACTTGATTAATAGAACTAGAAGCCATAGTATATGAAACGAGGTATCGAAGGTGTAGGTAAAAGACCACAATTAAGATCCATAGGAGGTATGCTTAATTGAAAAATCTTACAATGCTTATAAGCATGATATGATAAAAAAATATTATCAGGGTGAGGAGGACATGAATTAGGTAATGAAGGCCAAAAGAAATCTAGAGCAGAACAATCTCTAGGCCTAGAAGGTTGATATAGACTATGATTGATCATCTTCACTTCGCCATCATGAATGAACTTAAGACACTTATGGATAGGTGAAGCAACAACATGCATGGCAGTCAACCAAGGCAAACCTAGCTTAACTTGAAATTGATCAGAAGTAGGAACCACAATGAAGGTAGTGTTCACAATTTTTCCAAAAAGTTCAACCGGTAAAGTAATAGAACCAAATGAGGGATAAAGAAAACCATTACAAGTTTGAATCCACACATCCAATATATCATAGAAGTCGCGTTGTAAGCTTTTCATAAAAAGATTTTCTTTAGTGATAACATTGACTAAGGAGGTAGAATTGAAAAGGCAACCATGAGTAGGTATCTAAGCAACCCTAGCAGCAATGTAAAGGGGACCATCAGAAGCCTTAATAATCTCAGAGTCATCAAAGGTAATCAAAAGTTCCCGAGGTCTTTTATTCTTAAATTGTTGTCAAGGTTTAGGTTGAGGTTGCACTTTAGGTTTAGGTTTGGTGTTAAATGGAGCTTTAAGTTGAGTTTGAGGTTGAGGTGGAGATATAGAGTGACGAACATGCTCCACTTGATTAACAACATGATTAGGATCATCCATCTTTGAATCATATTAAATTTTCGTAAAAGATGGATGAGCAATAGTATTAGTATCATGTGAAGGTAAAGGATTTGTATAGATTTGAAGGTTCTGATTAGGAGGAGAGACAGATTGATTTCCACTACTATCCAGATTATCAACAGATAAAGCCTTAGCATCAATGAGATCTTGGACCTTATGTTTTAAAGAAAAACATTTCTTAGTATCATGACCATTCTGATGATGATATTGACAAAAAGCATTTTGATCAAAAGATTTAGATGCAATCATAGTAGGTAAAAGAGGTAAAATAGGAGGTAAAGTAATCATATTAGCAGCTAACAACCTATTCATAATAGCATGTAAAGTTTCAGAAAGAGGTGTAAACATATGATTTAGTCGAAGAGCAGTGGATGTAGAAGCGGCATTGTGAGATGCAACAACAACCTGATCAGCAACTGCATTCCCTGGTTTGTTTATCTTGACATAGTTGTTGAATTTTTGAAACTTGTTTGGATCAGGAGTTCGGATAATATCCCCAGACAAAGGACTTCCCATGTCTCATGTAGGAATACTAAACTTGTTTTGAGTTAAGGAAGCAAGTTGTTGTTGTAGGGAGGATACAGTTTGAGCCAAATTGATGATCATTGAATCATTAGAGGAAATAGGATGAGTAGCAACATTAGACACACTAGGTAAAGTGTAAGAAGCCGTAGGAATAGAGGACACAACTGGAGGAACACTAGGAACTACAGTTGGAAGCGGATTGGAATAAGTAAAAGGAACATTATGATATGAAGGTTGTGATGTAGGAAGGGACACGGGAGGAACACTCATAGGAATAGAGGGAACCATCACAACCACCAAAGGAGGAGTATAGATAGGAATACTAGGTAAAGGATTAGAAGGAGGTTTAACGCTAGTGATAGGAGCAGTGAAACCTAAATCTTGAGCCTCTTGAGTTAAAGGTTTAACATTGGAATGCACAAGATGAGTAATACCATGCAAGAGGTTAACACCTTGATTACTATCACAGAGAACTTTCTTAAGAGCCTCTATAGCTTGAATAGAATCTTGACTATGGTTTTCTTGAAGAAGCCAATTACCCATTTTATCAAGTTCAGTGGAAAGTTTTTGGACTTGTTCAGAAGGAACCCTTAAAGCATCATCCTCATCATGAGATGAGTGAGAAGAGTTTTGCTCCATAGTAGGATTTGAATCATGAAGAATCATGTTATCATCAGGGATCCTAAGGAAAGGAGAAGATTCAAGCTCAAAGGCACCCATGAGTCTACGACTTCTTCTAACCATAATGTTATAAGTAGGACTAGTGGTAGTAAAGCTCATAAACTAAATGAACTAAACTAAGAACACATAAAGCATGAATATAAAATCTAATTAGCATGCAAGATTAATCACAAAGGACAAATCTAATACTAACAAGACAATATAAAGAGGAATCTAACACAATAGGGCATCCAATTCCAAAAAAGAAAGAGAGTAAGTATATCAGGTTCACCAAAATATATAGGGTTAAAATGGATTCAACCCTATTTAAAATGTTTAGGGGGAAAAAGGGATCTATTCTCAAACCCAAATTCCCACCAAGGAGATTCAATTCGATTAACCCAAGAGGCTAATGTAGAATTAGATCAATTTGATGGAAAATATGGAAGAAAGAACAAATCTAATGTTTCCCCTAAGTAGAATGTATTATGTTTGATATTGAAATAATTGGAGTGCAAATACTAACCTTGAATTAGGGCAGATCTGGAAAATGCTAAATTCAGGCATCTGGTTTAATTTTCTAAAGATCCTATCACCTATTTTGGACTGGAAATGTCGAGGTGGACAAAACCCAGAAATCTTTTCTCCAAATTCACACAGGTTGACTTTGACCTTTTAAAAGGTCAAAGACCACATTATTTATTTGAAGTCCGATTCCAATTCTATTCGCAGATCCTGAAAGATTACCGAAAAGGGTATCTAAATTCACTCTCAGATCCAAAATTTTACACCTGTACCTGCAAGAAAATGAGGGTTTTTGGTTGTATGGGGGGTTTGCCTTAGTCAAACCCCAGTTTAGGAATTAACCTTGAAATTGAATTGAAATATATTGTGCATAAACAAAGTAATTGAAATAAGTCACCTCGCTTATGTTGAAGTCCTTGAAGAGGATTCAAATCCTCAAATCCACAAGTAAGAATGCTTCAATGGATGGCAAGATGTCTCTAATCAATGGTATTTTGATCTTCAACACCAATCTTGATTTGATCTTTGCATATGAGAAGGCTTGAATGGATGGAGAAGGGTGAATCTTCAAGGGGGGCTCCAAAGAGATTGAATCTTTCAATGGCTAACAATGGATCTGCTTGATGGATGAATGCTTGAACACTTGAATGCTTGAAGCTTGCACTTGAGAGCTCTAGATACTTGATTGAGAAAACTTGATGTGAAAATGAGAGAGGAAGGCCTCCTTTTATAGTGATCTAGGGCACACTCCTCTAGATAGGCCACCTTGGAGAATTAAATTCCAATTAGGTCCTCACCTTTAGAAAATATACCTTGATTAAATACAATTAAATGATTTACCATTTCAGAGCCCGAAACAACCGACCCAAAGGCAGAGAAATAATTTTCCCGAAAGCCAAACTACCAACATTTGAAATTTGAAAGCCTAGCGGGAAGAGGTCGAGGTCGAGGTTGACCTTGACTTGGTCAGGGTCGAGGTTGACCCTGACCTAGTCAGGGTCGAGGTTGACTTTGACCTCAGACCCTAACTTTGCTAGGTTTTGTAGCAGAGGTTCCAGGAGATGCCAGAGATGCAGGATTTGATGTCAGAACATGACCCAGTGTCTAGAACAGACATAAAATCCCCTAATTGATATGATGAAGGACTAGGAGGTCTCATTTCTAAACCCTACCTAGAAAATAGAGCCATGGAGGAGGGAAAATAAAAAAAAGTCCTCAGGACCTTAACTCCAATTTCACTTATAATGGAGAAATCAAGCGTGGAGAAGAAGTGGAAAGCAGGGAGAAAGCCAAATACATGCAAAGATCCAATCAAGGTGCTTAACATGACCCCAAACCACCTAATCGGAGGGCTAAACACTCTTAACATGGAAGTGCTTCCATTTTAAGATGATACAAGAACATCAATGTGGTAGACACACGTGAACCTACTAGGGAACAAGAGACAGTTGTAGCACAAGAACCAACTGATCTTGAAGAGAACCAAATAGACAAGGAGGAAGGTGGTAGCTATTCTGAGACAGACTCTCATGATTATGAATTCATGTCAGAATCATAAGGAAACCCTTCTTGGGGAATCTGCCCTGATTTCACACATATTCTCAGCTTTCCTAGAGGCATAGATGAGGAATCCAATGACTATGAATGGGGAGTTATTCCAGAGGAAGATGAACTTATTATAGAAAAACATATTGATGTTATTCACCAATATGCACCTAAACCCAATGTGAGTCTAGAGATAAATGACAAAATTAATGAGTCTGATCCGCCTATGGCTGAAGTGGACTCCAACAATGACATTGAGCCTATTCACGAATTGAACATTTTAAGTTGTAATATCACCTTCGAACTTGAGAGTCGGGTTAGGACCAATGATGACAATGCCATATTCGTAAACACTATTTCCCAATCTTCCCACACTTTGACTATCCAACATCCTAAACTTCTTGACCAAACCTCCATGAATCCGAGCCAAGATATCTATACCTTTCCCAATGACTATGCCCTTGCTTTCTATCTAAATGCAGTTGAGCCTATGAGAACTTCAATCGGTAAACCGAGCATTAGCATGACAGAGTCAGACATCAAGTATCTTAGTCAAAAGAATAAGAATAAAAATAAAAAGAAAAGTAGTTCTGAGGGTGAAAACCACTTTGTGGCAGTCTTAGAACCTACAAAAGTAAAAGTAAAAGACGTATCCAAAATTTGAAACCTCTCTAAGGCGCCTAAGGATGAGATATTTGATGTCCTTCCGAGTCATTTATAGGATAGATCTCCAGTGCTGATTGATCCCACTAAATCTATCAACTTGGGTACAATAGAAGAACCACAGATGATTCATGTTGCACAATCCTTATCAGAGGAAGAAAAGACAGCCTTCACTACATTTCTAATAGAGAAAAAGATCAACTTTGCATGGAAATATTCAGATATGCCAGGGTTGGATCCTGATCTTATAATGCACCATTTATCTATTTCTCCAGGTGTCAAACCTGTCAAGCATAAGTTAAGAAAGATGCATCCACATGTTGCACTCTTGGTAAAAGATGAATTAGAGAAACTACTAAAAGTTGGATTCATCTGAGTTATTGACTATGCTGAATGGATCTCTAACATTGTTCTAGTATCAAAACTAGACAAATCTATTAGAATGTGCACGGACTTTAGGGATGTAAAAAAGGCATGCCCTAAGGATGATTTTCTGCTACCTAATATTGACATGATAGTGGACATGACTACGGGCTTTGAGATGTATTCTCTAATGGATGGTTTCTCAGGCTACAATCAAATAAAAATTGCTCCAGAGGATCAAGAGAAAACTAATTTCACATGTGTGTGGGGTACCTTCTGTTGGAATGTCATGCCATTTGGTTTAAATAATGTAGGTGCTACATATCAGAGAGCTATGACGTCTATTTTTCATGACATGATGCACCACACTATGAAGGATTATGTTGATGATACCCTAACAAAATCTATGATAAGATCTAAACATCTAAATGATTTGAGTAAAATATTAGATTGAATGGAGAAGTTTACTCTCAAGCTAAACCCTAAGAAGTGTGCTTTTGGCATCACTTCTGGAAAGCTTCTAGGGTACATTGTCTCAAAGAAAGGAATTAAGGTAGATCCGACAAAGGTTAAGGCTATCATGGAGATGCAACCTCCCAAGAATATTAGTGAAATGAAAACATTAAAAGGGAGAGTACAATCTATTAGACGCTTCATATCTCAGTTGGCAGACATATCACAACCTTTCACAAGAACATTGCATAAAGGTGTGACATTTGCATGGAATGAGGAATGTGAAAAGAATTTTAACCATATCAAGCAATATTTGGAGAATCCTCCTATTTTGATGCCTCCTATCCAAGGGAAGCCATTGATCCTATATGTCTCCACCACATATACATCACTAGGGGCATTGCTAGCACAACATGATGAACACAAAAGGAAAGAGCTATATACTATATCAGTAATACATTGGTAGCATATGAGAAGAACTATTTAATGATTGAGAAATCTTGTCTAGCTATGATCTTTGTATCACATAAAATGAGACATTACACGTTAGCTCATACAACACAACTAATAGCTAAGATTGATCCACTAAAGTACCTACTAAGAAAAGTTGCCCTCACAGGTAGATTAGCTAAATGGGTAATGCTGTTGAGCGAATTTGACATAGAATATGTTGAAAGAAAAGCTATTAAAGGCCAAGTCATTACTGATCAACTGGATGATGCACCATTATTTGATGATACACCAATGCAAATGGAATTCTCAGATTCCTCTATCATGAATCTTTCTTCTAGAGCACGGAAATTATTCTTTGACGGCTCCTATACACAGAATAGATCTAGAGCAGGCATATTGTTCATCACTCCTCAAGCATAGTCAATCCCTAAAGCATTCAGAATAAAGTTTCCTTGCACAAACAATATCGCTAAATATGAAGCTCTCCTTAATGGTATGAAGATAGCAATTGAGTGGAGAGTGACAGAACTACACATTCATGGAGACTCATAACTTGTGATACATCAAGTCAATGATGTGTATCAAATGAAAGATGGAAAGCTAATCCCATACAATAGAATGGTAGATGATCTAAAGAAATATTTCATATCTATCACCTTTGAACAAATTCTTAGAACAAAGAACAAGGCTACTGATACTATGGCAATGTTATCTACTTTATTACAGCAGCCCGAACATGAGCTATGCTACAAGTTCCTAGTGGAAGCACTATTGTATCCTGCATATGATTTCCTCGACACCTACATGATCTGCACTATTGTAGGTCATAATTTATCTAGATATAACAACCTTTTCTCCTATCTCCAAGACCAAATCATTCCCAAATCCTTTAATTGGTATGAGAAAAGAAACCTTATCCGCACTACATCCCAGTATGTCATCATTGGTAACGATCTGTACAAACGAGGTCTAGATAGTACACTCCTTAGATGTTTAGAACATGAAGAGTCTCAACGTGCATTAGAGGAAGTCCATGAAGGTATATGTGGATCACACTCTAATGGTTTAACACTAGCTCAAAAGCTTATTAGGGTTGGGTACTATTGGCCTGAAATGGAAAAAGATGCAATCAAGTTTTCTAAGAACTGTCAAAAGTGTCAAGTACATGGTAACCTAATTCATGCACTAGTGAGAGATCTAATTCCTTTTACAACACAATGGCATTTTCAGCAATGGGCTTTTGATCTTATAGGTGCTATCTATCCACACTCTTCTAATGGACATGCCCATATAATCATAGTCACAGACTATTTCACAAAATGGGGGGAAGCAGTC
The DNA here is from genome assembly GCA_027943335.1 of Chamaecyparis obtusa. Lineage (NCBI taxonomy): Eukaryota > Viridiplantae > Streptophyta > Pinopsida > Cupressales > Cupressaceae > Chamaecyparis > Chamaecyparis obtusa. The sequence goes on from BSBK01007709.1 coordinate 178,826, forward strand.
CCTTTGACTCAAGCAACCAACAAATAAATTTCTATGTTCATCCTGAACTACATCATATGTTGGTATGGTATTCCACACTCTATAGTCATAGATAATGGTGGACAATTCAAGAACAGAGACTTCGATGATCTATGTGCCAAATTCAAGATTACACAACATTGGTCATCTATCTACTATCCTCAAGGGAATGGACAAGCAGAGGCTTCAAACAAGAATCTATTGAAAATCTTGCACCACACAGTTAATAAAATAGGAAGAGACTGGCACCTAATGATCACTCTAGCTCTCTGGGCCTACAGAACAAGTATCAGAATGCCCACTGGGGCTACACCATTCGCTTTAGTTTATGGTTTTGAAGTTGTACTGCCTATTGAGGTTGAAATCCCATCACTAAGAATCAAAATGCATGGTCTAGTAACTGATGGTGACTACAGAGTGTCTAGGTTGCAAGAACTTGAACTACTAGATGAGTGTAGACAAGCAGGATATGATTGTCTCAGAGTATACCAGAAGAGAATGTCTAGAGGCTACAACAAGAAAGTCAGACATAGAGAATTTCAGGTTGGCGATCTAGTCTTCAGATAGAATCCTAAAAATCAATCACATTGAGAGCGCAAGGGGAAGTTTGAACCCAACTGGATGGGTCCCTTTGTAATCACTACTACTTTTGGCTCTAGAGCCTATCAACTCTCAACGATTGAAGGAGAATAGCTCTGAGAACCAATCAATGTTCTGCATTTGAAGAAATTCTATGCCTAAGGCATTCAGTATTCAAAAATATCCTTAAAAAATCATAAAAATCTAAAAAAGTCCTGAAAAAATGAACATCCTGGTGAAAACCTAGCAATAGGCGCCTTGATGTATCACAAAAAAAAATTGAAAAAATTGAAAAATATCCAAAAAATAAAAAATGGAAAAATACAAAAAAAATTTGAAAAAATGAAAAATACAAAAAAATGAGAAAAAGAAAAAGTGCCTTGGTGAAAACTTGGAAATAGGCCCCTTGGTAGCAAAAATAGAATCTCTGCCAAGATGGTGAAAACCTAGAAAACGGGCGCACTTGTTCAAGACGTTCCATCTATCAGTGCAATCTTGGTCTTTCCCAGCTTTTAGTCCTGCTTTAGTTTGTACATATCTCCTGGTTTGTTTCTGCATTCTTGTTTTCAATAAAGTCAGTCTGTACACCAATTGGCAAAAATGTCTGTATCATATCAATGCCTAACACTTGGGGGCAAACAATGTCATATCCTATGGTCTCCAGTATACCTCAGACGAGTCATATCCAGTCAGAGTCCTTTGAAGCTACATCTGAGTCAATCAGTCAGTCTCCTTACCAAAAAGGATTTTGCAATCAAACACAATACAAATAAATATCAACACAAAATGAAAACAATCTATGCTTCACATGCTTTTATCTCCTTGTATGCTTACTGATTCACATTGAGATTTCTGCATATTTTGTCCCTTCGAGCTCTTTGATGATGTCCTTTATCGAATTTAGAGAGTGATGATCGGGGGCAAAATCTTTTCTTTATTTTCTGCTTTGAGCGAAAATCTAATAACTTTGGAAATTCTGGATTGAAATGGTGTCCATCTGTAAGAGCCTCCATCACGTGTTGGATGGCCATGAGTACCTTAACCATTGATACCCAAAAAATTCAAGGAAGTTTGATCTAGCTTACATCTTTATGAATGATTTCTCAATCCTATTGTGAATGACTATTATCCAAGGATGTGAACGATAAAGGGTCATTGCGGGTAATTCACATTGGAGACAAGAATGAATTCTACAAACTGTTTGGCATGTTTGTTTTGCAAGGCGTATTCAGGTCATCACAACATTTATGTTTTGATGCATATACCAATTGCAATGTCAAAATGGACATGATATTCATGTCATCCTGGCGTTTATGCCTTGGTGCTTATATCTAATCCAACATTCCAAAAATAAAATCAATATTCATGTGTCCATGGTTGTCTAGCCAATGAGCGTTGTATTGATCCTTGAGCATACAAATCGATATTCATATATTCATAGTTTCCTAACTAGTGGATGTTGTATTGATTTATCTGGTTACCTAATAAAAATTTAATGATGAAAATGAATGACACATGATCAGTGACTAAGTCCTAGGTCCTAGGTCTGCATTTCATTTTGCACTTTGCATGGTTGCATTTATCTCATGATTGCCAAATCAACTTGATGCTTAATGATTCTCCAAAACTACGCTAAACGTTCCTGCCGTAGGCCTAGAACTATAGGCATCGACTGAACTTAACTAGTTATTAATAATTTATTTTTTAGCAAATCAAATGCAAGATAGTTTTTCTTATTTCAAATTTTTTATCTTAACTAAAGTGTAGTTGCAATTTTTTTAACAAAACATATGTACAAAATTAATTTTCTATCACTTCATTGGCTAAAAACTTTTAGCAATAAAAGCGCTTTTTTCGGAAATATGAAAGTGTTTTATAAAGTAGATTTAGTACTATGAACAAACTATTATGCAATATTAAACATTTATCTGAACAAGCAAGAAGACTTGGGGAACCAAATATTTAAACATTTGCTAATATGCTCACCATTTTATAAATCTTATTTGAAGTGTTTTCATTTATTTTAGTTTTAAGATTTTGATTTTTTGAAAAATTAATATAATAGTATTAAAATTAATTAAAGTTAATAAAATTTAATTTTTATTAATGTTTTATCTTGAACTATATTACTATAAATATATTTTAAAATATATTATTAATATTTATTTGATATTAAATTTTAATATTTTAAAATATTTCATTTAATTTTTTTATTTTAATTATTTTAATAGAACTTTTTATATTTATAATATTAAAAATATAATTATATTTATTAAAAAATTAATAAAAAATTAAATTTGTAATAGTAAATATATTTTTTAATATATTGGAGAATTTTGTTATGTTCAATTTTATTTAAATATTTGTAAAAGTTCAACAAAATTTAGTTCTATAAAAGGATACAATTAAATAATTTACAATATTATAATAATTTTTATACATTGAAATATTTTTATTTGTTTGTAAACATGAAATTATAATAGTACATTATTAATATTACACTTTTAATTATTATTTTAAATTTTCAAATTCTTTTACAAAGTTTAATCAAATATTTATATTGACCATAGCAAAGGCAAGTAATATCATTCATATGATTTGCATGTATGTCGACATTATATTGTCTTATCCATCAAATCAATTTAAGTTTGTTGTCTCATGGCTTGCACAAGCATTAGTGACGGAGGGCAAAAATCAATCAACATGCAATATCAGAAAATGAATCGACCGTTGGAGATTATGCAATGATCATTCATTGTCTCCCTGTACTGTGGACCGTTGATGAACAATATGAACTTCTCAATCTCATATAAGAAACGCCTGTGTAATAAAGACAAATTCAAACTTAAATATTATTTTTATATTAAAAATAAAACAAAATTTAAATTCAAGAAACATTCTCCCTAAATAAAATCTAAAACTGAATGAAAAATAATAAAGAGAGAGAAAACTCATCTCAATCCAGTTCCGGGCTGCGAAAACTTCTGGGGTAAAGAAAACCATTGTAGATGTTGGAATCTCCTCTTGTTCCTTGAATGCAATCACTGTGCCTGTCTGCAAAACCATAAGATAATGCGGCTATTGATTCCAAACCTCTGCTCATTTTGAATCTCATAACCTCAATGAATATGCCTTCCATAACTATCAATTGCCATTACATATTGGGCTTCTCGAATCTTCTCTATATCTGCAACCATGTCATTGACATCATCTCAAGCCAGCAAAACCTATTTGTCTCTAAAGTTTCTAGTTACAGCTATGATTCTCCCTTCTTCACATGTGAACTCCAGATTTCACGATACTTGTACAACTTCCATGGATACAAACTTTCACGCTATAAACCAGGAACCCATTTCTTCGAGAGTAAAAGCCTACGGATATAAACTGGATTCATGCATTAATGCGAAGTCCATCTTTCAGGTAAAGCAAACCCATGGTCACATGCTTGTAAGCGGAGTTGTGATTAATGCATATTTGGGTACGAAACTTGTAAACCTTTATGCCAACTGCGGTGCTTTCATGGATGCTCGTCTGGTTTTTGATAAATTAAAAAACAAAATGAATCCCATTTTGTGGAATTCCATGATTAAAGGATACATTTTGCAAGATTTTTGTGAAGAGGGTTTTGCATTGTACGATGAAATGCAGAGTATGGGTTTGCAGCCTGACAAGTTTACCTTTCCTTTTGTTCTCAAGGCGTGCGGTAGCCTATTTGATTTAAAACGAGGTAAGGAAGTTCACAGCAATATAATTAAAATTGGTTTAGATTATAATGTTTATGTAGGTAGTGCTTTGGTAGACATGTATGCAAAATGTCAGAGTTTGGAAGACGCACGCCAAGTATTTGATAAAATGTCTGAAAGAAACGTTGTGTCTTGGACTGCTATGATTTCTGGGTATGCACAGAATGAACAGGGCGAGGAGGCTTTGAGTTTGTTTCGGGAAATGCAGGCAGTGCGCGTGGAAACGAATTCAGTCACAATTGTGAGTGTTCTTCCTGCAGCCGCAGTGTTTGGAATTGGGATTTTGCAACAAGGTAGGGAGATCCATGGTTATGTAATTAGAAACGAGTTTGACTCGCAGCCTTTTGTGTCAAATGCTCTTTTGGATATGTATGCTAAAAGTGGGAATATAGAATGTGCACGCCATGTGTTTGACAAAATGTCTGAAAGAAATGTTGTATCATGGACTTCTATGATTTCTGGGTATGCGCAGAATGAACAGTGCGAGGAGGCTTTGAGTTTGTTTAAGAAGATGCAGATAGAGGGTGTGGAAACCAATCCAGTCACAATTGTGAGTGTTCTTCCTGCAGTCGCTGTGTCTGGAATAGGGGCTCTGCTACAGGGTAGGGAGATCCATGGTTATGTAATTAGGAGAGTGTTTGACTCACAGCTTAATGTGTCAAATGCTCTTTTGGACATGTATGCTAAATGTGGGAGTATAAAATGTGCAAGCCGTGTGTTTGACAAAATGTCGCAAAGAAATGTGGTTACGTATAATGCAATGGTTGCAGGATATGTGCAGAATGGGTGTGCTGATAAAGCCTTGATGATTTTCCATCAAATGCCTTTAGAGGACGTGGAATGTGATTCAGTCACTATCACAAGTATGCTCCGTGCATGTGCTTGTTTGACAGCTCTAGAACAGGGTAAGGACATTCATAACTATGCCATAAAGAAGGGGTTTAGTTCAAGTGTTTCTGTGGGGAATGCCCTGATAGATATGTATTCCAAATGTGGTAGTATAGATTATGCACGAAATGTTTTTGATGAAATGGCTGAAAGAAATGTGATCTCATGGACTGCAATTATTGCTGGCTATGGTTTGCATGGGCAAGGAAAAGATGCTATTAAACTCTTTGATACAATGCAACAAATTGGGCTAGAGCCAAACCATATTACCTTTGTTGCAGTTTTATCTGCTTGCAGTCATGCAGGTTTAGTAGATAAAGGCCAACAGTTCTTTGGATCCATGAGCTGTAATTATAAGATTGCACCCGTAGTTGAACACTATGCATGCATGGTCGATCTTCTTGGCCGTGCTGGACGACTGGACGAGGCATATGACATTATAAAAAATATGCCTATGGCACCTGATGCTGCAGTGTGGGGAGCCTTGCTTGGTGCCTGTACAGTCTATTGCAATACAGAACTAGGAAGGGTAGCAGCAGAACAGGTTATTGAATTAATGCCAATTAATTCTGGCTTCTATGTTTTGCTTTCTCATATATATGCCAAGGCTGGCAGATGGGATGATGTTGCAAAGGTGAGAATACTAATGAAAGAAAGTGGGATTAAAAAAAGCCCTGGACGCAGCTGGATTGCAATTAAGAACAATGTCCACACATTTATTGCCGCAGATCATTCACACCCTGAGTCTGAAATGATCTATGCAGTATTAGAAAGCTTATCAAAGAAAATTAAAGACATAGGATATACCCCTCATATTCAATCTGTTTTGCATGATCTAGGAGAGGATGAAAAGGAATGTGCCCTCACCAACCACAGTGAGAAGCTGGCTATTGCGTTTGGACTTATCAAAACTTGCCCTGGGACAACTATTAGGATAGCCAAAAACCTTCGGGTATGTTGTGATTGTCATATTGTGATAAAGTTCATTTCAATTGTAGTTGGGAGAGAAATCGTTGTTAGGGATAGAAACCGTTTCCATCATTTCAAGGATGGGCATTGTTCTTGTGGGGATTATTGGTAATGGTGATTTCAAAGTGCAATAACCAAATGTTAAAATGTAACATTAAGTTTGTAATCTATGTAAGAACATTTATTTCAAAATTCAAGTGTTCAGATTCTGTGCTGCGATGGGTTTGCTGATCAAGTAGATGGAGAAAACTCTCAATAGATAGTTTGGGAACTACAATGTAACATGAACTTCCATGTCAATTTATTCATCTGCAATTTAAAAAAATAGTGCGTGGCAGTATACTGTTCATACCTTGCTTGAATATATAAAATTACTATTTCAAAACTATTTATATACATACATACATATACACACCTATTCATATGTAGATTTATGCACGTTTGGTATTTTAAAAGAACAAAATAGTTTGATATATATAAATTACTCATAAGGTTAGATATCAACCTGCGATCGGACAGCCACGAAGTGCACATATGGTTATTACCACAAGAAATCAGAAACATTATATATATGGATAATGAAAATCTTTTTCATGGCTGCCATTTCAGGAAGTCTTTTTGGTCTCGACTGTTCTTTGCTATCTGGACAATTACAGACTATGGGAAGCTACTGGATTACCAATCCAATGGATATTCTTTTCTATATACCCAATATAAATAGTAATGGTTGCCCTCATGATCACCAAGTACAACACATTCATGGCTTCCACAATGTCAATGACCACATCTCACACAGGCTTAATTTTTCCCAAGGAGACCATGGGCTCAAAATTCGCCCCCAATCTTCCAAAATGCAAACATTTTACATTGCAAGCTCTCCAAGAAAAGAGGCCACCTGAGATCAATAACAGCTAGAGGAATTTCCTAAAACTGGCAGTGGGCTCTGTGGGACTGGGATTATCTGCTGCCCAAGAAGCCAAGGCAGAGGAGTCTTCTACAATATCATACTTGGGATTTCTGGAGTATCTAGACAAAGATCAAGTGAGAAAAATGGACATTTCCAAGAATGGAATATTGGATATTGTGGAATTAGTGTCTCGTGAGCTGGGGAATCGGATACAGAGAGTCCAAGTGCAATTGCCTGGGACGAGCCCTGAATTGATCAGAAAACTAAAGGAAAAAAATATTAATTTTGCCAGCCATCCATTACAGGAAGATGTGTGGGATGTCATCCTTAATCTATTGGGTAACTTATCCTTTCCTTTAATTTTAATTGGTACTTTGTTGATTTTCTCTAGGTCTCAAAGTGGTCTAGGTGGCCCTGGCGGACTGGGTTTCCTTTAGGGTTAGGAAAGTCTAAGGCAAAATTTCAGCTGGAGCCCGATACTGGTGTAACTTTTGATGATGTTGTTGGGCTTGATGAGGCCAAGCAGGATTTTAAGGAGATTGTGGAATTTTTGAAAAGGCCTGAGAAGTTTACTGCATTGGGGGCAAGGATTCCCAAGGGGGTTTTGCTAGTGGGTCCTCCTGGAACTGGTAAAACCCTACTGGCAAAGGCTATACCTGGTGAAGCAGGGGATCCCTTCTTGTCAACTTCTGGGTCAGAGTTTATAGAGATGTTTGTAGGAGTGGGTGCTTCTAGGGTCCGTGATCTGTTCAAGAAGGCCAAGGAGAATGTCCCTTGTATTATATTTATTGATGAGCTTGATTCTGTGGGAAGACAGAGAGAGACTGGATTTGGTGGAGGAAATGATGAGAGGGAGCAAACCTTGAATCAGCTGCTTACTGAAATGGATCGATTTGAAGGGAACAAATGAGTTATTGTCTTTGCTGCCACCAATAGAGATGATGTGCTCAATGCAGCCTTGCTTCGTCCTGGCAGGTTCGACGGACAGGTACTTTTACTACCATATTTGCAAAAGAGCCTCAAAATTAGAACCTTATTTGTTAAAATAGTTTTTACTTAATTTTCTTGGAGTCTTGTGCTAAATATAGTTGTTCTGAATCCTGATATTTGAAAATCAGTACTTTGTATGCCATGGACTTCGGTGAATTTGCTAGATGTCAAAGTCGTCCTTCAATGCTTAGAACCATGACTTAGATTCCAGAAAACATTGACATGCCTCTAGCTTATGTGAAAATCACTATTTGAGTACAATTTTGTATTTTTTTATTAATATAGTCAATCATACTTAGTTATCCATCATTAGGGAGAGGATATTGACATATGTTTGATGGTCCATCATAAAAAAGAGGATATTGACATATGTTTGATGTTCCATCATAAAAAAGAGGATATTGACATATTTTAATAAGGGACAAATTATTTCAGAAAACAGGACAGGTGTTTAGGTTTTTTTATTGTTGCAATTCTTCAATTTTGATATCTTTTGAGATGAGTGGATTTTACTATTTACTATTTAGTTCTCAACAAAGAACTCTTCAATGAAATGATGAATTTAGATTTTCTGTTCACATGGTCAATTGATAGAAATAGATAAAACATTCCTTATGCACCTTCAAATGATCAACAAAGATTGTTTCTGAAATCAATTTTACATCTTTTTTAATTAGTGTCTTAGATCACACTCTGTGATCCATCAGGAAGAAGAGGATATTGACATAAGTTTAATGGGGGACAAGTTATTTTAGAAAACAGGACAACCCTTCAGGTTATTTTATTGTTGCATTGTCCAATTTTGACATCTTTTGAGATGAGTGACTTTGAATTTAGTTCTCAAAAAAGAAATCTTCAATGAAATGATGAACCTAGATTTTTCTGTTCATATGATTATTTTATAGAAATAGACAGGCATTCCTTATAAAATGTAGCTGTTTCAAATACATTCAATATCATAAAAACAGTTAGAAGGTGAAGAAAAGCTGGTGTTAATGCTGAAATTCATCTGCCTATCATTTGCAGGTTGCTTTTGATGTTCCTGATATAAATGGTCACAAAGCCATCCTTAAGGTTCATGCAAGCAACAAGAAGCTGGGCAAAGATGTCTTGATGTTGTTGCCATGAGAACACCTGGGTTTAGTGGTGCTGATCTTGCAAACCTCTTGAGTGAAGCAGCAATTCTCACTAGAAGACGAGGCAAACAATATATATCAAGGAAATAGATGATGCAATAGACAGGATTGTGGCTGGTATGGAGGGCACAGAAATGACTGATGGAAAGAGTAAGAGTTTGGTGACTTACCATGAAGTTGGACATGCAATTTGTGCGTAAGTATTCATAACTAAACATCTGTTAGTAGTCTATTGTATGCTTTTGAGTAGACCCTCCACAGATATAAGGATCACAAACTAGGAGTCTGCAGATGCTTTTGCAGTAAGGTATGATATCAATGTGTGTTTCATAGGCAACTAAATCTTCTTTTGGTAAATTTTACAAGGTCAGTACGATGACCCCTGGACATGACCCAGTTCAAAAAGTTTCTCTTGTGCCTCGAGGACAAGCACGGGGTCTTACATGGTTTTTGCCTGGAGATAACCCAAGCCTTATTACCAAGCAACAGGTCTTTGTTCAGATTGCGGGGACCCTTGGTGGCAGAGCTGCAGAAGAAATCATACTTGGTGAGCCTGAGGTCACATCGGGAGGAGCCGATGACTTGCAGCAGGCGACGCAAATGGCAAAACAGGTATTTTTCTCTATTTGGAGATTATAAAGCAATCCCAAATCCACAGACAACTTGGAACTGAATTCTCTTAAACCCTAATTGTAGAACTGAATTCAATCAAACACTAATTGTAGCCTTAATATTTGAATCTTTTCAATAGCGAGGCATCGGAGGAGCAACTTAGTAAGTTTTTCTGTAACTTGCAGATGGTTATGAGGTTTGGAATGTCTGAAATTGGTCCACGGGCTTTATTGGACCCTGTAGTCCAAAGTGGTGATATTGTTTTATGCATGATGGCAAGGAATTCCATGTCAGAGAAGCTCACAGAAGACATCAATAAAGCTGTGAAAGGCATTTCAGATAATGCATATGAGGTGGCTAAGAGTCACATCAGAAGCAACCGGGCAGCAATGTATAAGATTGTGGAGATCTTATTAGAAATAGAGACACTTTCGGGAGATGAATGGGCCAATCCTATCTGAGTTTACAGAGATACCAATCAGCAGCAAGAATGTACAGGCTGCTCCACAACTAGCATCAGCTTGATGCATTCAGCTAAAAGATTGTAAGATTATAGTGTAAAATTATACGGTGAAATGGGATTCAAGAACCCTTGCATTTTCTGGATATGTAAAGAGATTTTGTGTCTCTAGTCAGATGCACGTGCCATTATGTACAGTATGTATAGAGTTTGTTAGTCTCTAGTCAGATGCACGTGCCATTATGTACAGTATGTATAGTGTTTGTTACACTAAAAACTAAATTTTATTATATATGATCTGCAGAGAGCTCTCTGCTTTGGTTCTATAATAAGGTACATATATATTCCATGAAAAACTGTAGCATTTGAATCAAATATTACTATCGATTGTGAAATGATTTGGTTGAAAAGTAGATGTCCGACTTCTTGTAAAAGCTGAACATAAACTACAAATTTTAAATTACAATTATAATTAGCCTCATAGGAGATTTCTACTGAATTAAATTCTAGTCAATACAAATGTCTATATCTTATTACAAGATCAGATCTAATACAACAAATATTATTTTCAAAAAACATGCAGAAATAGATAAGAATCCTCTTTGAAAGTAAATAATCAACATGGCAGCCGCAATAACTGACTACTTATTATTTCAATATGATTTCAGTTTGAAACCAATCCAGGGTTTACCATATCTGTGGGAATAATTGCAACAATTATTGTTTTCAAAAAATGAAACGGGATGACAGTAATGGGCACTGAAGGAGCCGGCCACAAACTTACAAACCCTAGGCTCTGAGGGAGCTTCCTAACACTAGAAAAACAAATGGTTAATGTAGAAGCCACCTACCTATATAATAGGTCTTTGAAGCTCGAACACAATTGAATTGCTCAATGTTGGACAGGGTTTTCACCCACGAATCAATTGTGGAAATCATGAGGTTTTCATTCCTCAATCCTCAATGACAAATGAAAGGGCGTTTAATCTATTTAAAGGAATAATTTCAAAAAACCCAAATACTCTATCTAATCTTTGTCTTAGGCTTAAGAAGGCACTTGAGCAACTCACTATTCCTCTAAATTCAAACTCTTCATTTTGCCTTCAAAGAATCCTTCTCAAAAACCCTTTGCTAACCACTTAAAAGAAATAAAACTTGATTATATACCACAAAAGACCCAATAATCTGGACACTCACAAAATATGACACGCTTAACTGTTTTTTATTTTTTTTAATCATTCAGGGGAATCCTTGCGATCTAGCCTAGTGCCCAACCAACCTTACCTTGGGCTTGCTTATTGCCAAGTTGGGGGAAGGGGTGAGGTAGAGCGAGACATGCCTAATTATTACAAAGTCAAATGCCATCGTTGTTTACGGGACTGCTCAAGGATGAGGATGATAATGGTTGGGTGCAGGAATAAGACAATGATGGCATTCCCTTGAATTCCCTATTATTTCATACCTCGAACCTCCTAATTTGCAAGTACGAGTAACATGCATTTACTTTTCATCTCATAGGCAGATATAAGTTCACGTTTATGCCAAATGATCCATGGTCATCCTCCATCTTTAAGCATAATGTGAATTTTAAAACCAGAGAAGGTACAAACTTTTTCAATTTCTTTCTCCTTTGCTTGATACATTTTTCCATTTTAGTCTCAGATCAATTGTTTCAATTAGTGATAATCACCTAATTGCTGAAAATGGAGAAACACATTTTGATTTGCATCAGAATCTAGGGCACAGTGGAACTCAAAGACATTGAACCAGTAAGTTGGAGCATTCCATGGAGAAGTGTTCCTTGCCTTCTGGGGCTGATTGTTACATTCTGGGAGGTGGTAGTGTAGAGAAAATTAAAAAGAAGTAAAATAATTTTTTAGACAGCTTGATTTATTTGTTTCACCATTGTTATAGGCTTTGTTTTGCTAATAAGAACTACTGTGTGATGCTGTTTTTGCAGTGTTTTTGTATGTTGAGAAAGTAGAAAGGTAAAGAGCAGGAAGTTTGTTTAGAATTTGTAGAAGAAGTATTGAATATGGAGACACCCCTGGCAACAATGCGTGCCACATACAAGACTAAAGTGAAGGACCCAGGCAAACGGGGTGTTTTGATTTTGGTATCCTACAGTTCCTGCTGTATAATTTTTTTTTTCTTTGACTCTCAAATGTATTTTATGTTAATTTTATTTAGGGTTATTTCAGAAGTTGGTGAACTACAAACAAGAATTTTGCTTTAAAGAGGCAGACTCACTTATGGATATTAAGCATTCTATCAAGAATCTGTTTTATGCAATTAAAATTTGTATGTCACACTGTGTAAGAAATTAAAATAAATGTTTCTTTTGTAATTGTACACTAGTAAGATTGAGAATTATATAAAATAGTTTCCTCAAGAGATAGGGCTGGGTATACAGTTTACGAAAACATCATCATCGCACAGACTCAAGAACCTAAGATTGCAAATGATTAAAGGAGTTGGGCGTTGGGCTGGAAACCAACAGAGAGAAAGATAATTAACACTGTATAATAATAGATTTAAAAAAACAAAACATACATTAGTTTATTTAAAAATCTTTTAATTAACATACATTTAGTTTTTCTAATTAATTATTATATGTTATTTTAAGTAACATATTTTTGCTTTTCATCTGACAGACAGAGAATAGGTTCACATTCACTCCAAATGATCCAAGGTCATCCTCTGCCCTCAAGCTTGATGTGAATTTTAAAACCATAAAAGGTATAGATTTTTCCAGTTTCTCTCTCTTAGCTTGATGCATTCTTCTATTTTATATTGTTTCAGTTAGTGATGATTGCCTAAATGCCAAATCTTTTTTTCTGCACACCTCTCATGTCCTGATATTTGTCACTGTGTTTCTGGCATCCTGATATTTAAGTGGGTACTTGGGTCCATTGTGCTGTCTCTGGGACATCAAGAGATATTTCCAATTTGCTGAATGCATCCCAGGGATGCCCCTATGTCCCATTCATCAACATTTGTTTTAAAAAACAGAAAAAGAAAACCTTTGGGAAAATGGAGACAAGGGGTCATTTTAGAACAGTTATTTTTCATGATCATCATTAATACAGCAAATCAGATATCTGCGTTTACCAATTTCATATCTGCATTTCAGCATTTTACTCATTTTTTGATTTCGTTATTCAACATTGAATGTTGAATGTTCATTGTTCAATGAATCAATGCCATAGATGTTAGCATTATTTAAATTCATCTCCCTGGAGTATTTAACACTTAGATTTAAATGGTGAATGCAATTCTTAGGCTTCACTCTCTTTGCAGTTGAATTATAAGTGGTGTGTAGCAGCGTTTTTGAAAATTTCTATTCAAAACATTTTTTTCTTTATTTTTGATAAAATATAAAGGAAGGAAACTGCTTTATATCTGTAACATAAAAAAAATATACTATAATATAACTAGTTGAAGTATGCTTAGGACTACTAGATTCTTACATATTGGCACCGACATACCTATAATGGCTGAGATGAGCCATACTAACTATAACCAGAGCAGAACAGGCAAAGACCTTCAAGATCATCCTATCTAAACACTTACAGGCAGACAGAAATAAGAGGCTGTGAACTAACAGTACCTTACACGTTGGCACCAACATACATATGATTGCTGATATTAGCCACATTAACTATAACTAGAGCAGGAACAGGTAGGATCTTTGTGAGCATCATATAAGAACACTGACAGACAAATTAAATTAAGAGAACCCTTCACCAGTAACCACATTGTGATATTGCTATCAGGATTCAACTTTATAGTTTTTAGTCAAACTCACTCACAGAAAAATAAAATTAAGAGGGCCCTTCACCAGTAACCACATTGTGATATTGCTATCAGGATTCAACTGTATAGTTTTTAGTCAAACTCATTGACCCGTGTTTCATGAGTAGTGGTTCACAAGAACCCATCTCTCATGAGAATGAATGGAACACTTAGCACTCATTGCATCTAGGTGATGCTCACAGAAGTGAAGCAGCAGGACTTCCTGGGAGGTCACCCATCCCAGTACTACTCCAGCTCAAGCGCGCTTAACCACATTCTCAACAATATAGTACATGAGCTTGTACAAGTGCACCGAGTTACCTTCTCAGACACATACTCTGAGGGCCAACAAAATCACACAAAAATGGAAAAAAAGATTATTGGAAGTGTTTCTCAGACCTGAAGTATTGCCCCCCACAGAACTGACACAAATCTTACTAAACTGAATATTAGGGAATTGCCTTTATTGACTGCCTATCTCATATTCCATATCATTCTCATAGAGGTTTTGAATGCTGTCACCACTGAATAAGACCTTTGGCAATGCTTGATGCGTTTTGGCCAAGTGATCCATTTATACCAGACATTTCTCACTTCTTGCAAATTCCAACTCTGATCATATGTTAGCAAATCTGGCTTAAACCTCCTTGTTGAAGTCTGGCAGTAGCCTTTTTCTTGTGTTGGCTTCCTCAATTGCATTCTGCTCTAATATATCCTCATATGCAGATTAATTATCTGACCCGTCTGTTGTCTGTTTTTATCACAGCAGAAGCCTTCTCAGAAACTGTTTGTGATTAATTGATGCTATTGTTTGACTTCTGGGAGCACCACTTTTTTGCACTCAAGCAACATACTGATTTTGTTGAATGGAAAGTTTTAAAATCTCATGTCACGCTGCTGGGTGGTTGTTTAATTGGGTTCAGAACTTCAGACTTTGATAATATTTTTTGGTGTTTCAGTCATGAAAGTCGACAAAACTCTGCCAGACATCTCTAGGTTTCTTCCTTCTGTTTGCTGCTTGTGAAGAAATTCAATCTCATAGAGGCCATCACCTTTCAATGTTTGTCCCTGGGCAGGCCCTCTTCTGCAATTTTGTTTGTGAAGTAAGGTCATTTGCATCTTTCAAACTCTATCTGCATTGTTGTTTTTCTAAGATCATAAACAGGGTTCTATTAAACTGCCCTATCCATAAAACTTAAAAGGACTAACGGAAGCATATGCATCAGAAATCAAATAGCAATACAAATCTGATTGCAGAGAAAGCCATAAAACAATAAACACCTGCATAGATAAATGACTACAAAACAACCCATAACCTATAACTACCACTAGCATATACTAACAAACCCAAAAGAACTGAACAAAAACAACTTGGTGCAACTAGCTTAAACCAGGGGAAGCGAGACACAGCCCAATTTGCCATTCCACTCACAGGAAGAGCCATCAATTCAGTGGCTGCGCACCATGTTATAAGCACCATTGCCTGACTGTACAGCTAGCTTAACAGAGGGTACAGTAGAATCCACTGCCACCTTGAAGCAATAAAATTTGAAACCCTGAATCAACTCCATCCACTGCATAGTTTGCATTAAATGATCATTCTCTTGAAGGGGCATAGTATACCCACTCATCAGCTCCATGATGCCTTTATGCTGTGTACCACCATGTGCTTAGTCACCAGATGAAGATCTTGACAAAAGTTTTCAATCTTGTGCACGTATGCTGTTAAATCTTGCACAGTAAAATTCATGGCTCTAATATCTATCTCCGGTATCTCCACAGATGCATTGCTCTTATGATTATTTATTGGCACTGTGGGACCTGCCAGAAAACCCATGTTTGCATCATTTTGATTCCATTTCCATCAGGGATTTCACTAGAAGTTCCCATAAACTCTTCTACACTTTATTCTATTAGCGCAGCTGCCACACTCAACTTGAATAATAAATCTTCCATTATAGAGCCTTGAGAGCATACTTGGCCATTTTCGTGAATACCATCTGAACATAAGAGGGCTTTTAATATTTAGCTTCCCAACAGTAGTTTCTCTTGGTCAATGAATTGTGCCTATGGGGTGGCTTCCATTTCTATTAATGTCAAATGTCAAAAACACTGAGTATATTCTTGCTTTCATTGACTGGGCAAGCCATATCAATATAAATTCCCATGATGGGATGTGTCTACTGCTATTTGTTTAATATTAATATAAGTTAATCTTTCTTTATCGGAGATAAAAAAGGAAATACAAACTCTCGCCTTTGCAAGTAAGTTGGGTAGGATTTTGGGGCTTCACAACATGTTTGCAAACTTTATGTAATGGTGCATAACATCTCCAAAAACCCCCTTGCTTAAGGTAATTCAAAGACTAAAACCCCCAAAACCCTCCTTCCTTAAGAAATTTTGGGGTTCGGCAACACATCAACCAATTTTCTGTAAAGTGTTTTTTACTCTTGAAATTGTGACTCCTTAAGGAATTTTGCGATTTTGAGGCATCTTTGTATATCGCATGTAAATGTGTATTTAATGTCTGAAGCTTTAAATCTTTAAAAACCTTGTGAAATCCTTTGGATATAAATGCAAGAAACACAATGGGCAAATATTTTAATATTGTTTGTGCATGGCCTCACTGTTCATAAATTGTCGAACCTTTAAAAAAAATGTATTTAACTTCCAATCTCCACAAACACACTGACTGTCACTGCCCCTTAAATACATTCTAGAACTTCTTATTTGTAGTATCAAGTTAAAATGCCACTGTGAAAATTTTGTTGAGATGTTGAGGGAACATGTACTTTACATAAACTCGTGATTACATATCAAAACCCCGAAGTCCTCCAAATTTCTACTTTCTGATCAATTGCAAATGTATTTAGATATGACGATGCTCTGAAGTAAACATACATGAATTTTGAAGGACACACCTAAGCTCATGACAAAATGACCTGCCTCACTGTTTTCAGATTGTGCAAAACACAACGGGTTTTTACAAAAAATTCAGCAATTGATCTTCATGATCTGCATCCCCATTGCTGTTAAACCACAAAAAATCAGGCAATAAAACAGTGTGTTTTGCACATTTGAAATTTTCTGTGTCATCTTGTTGTGAGTTTAGCTGGTGCCAATTTTGAAAGCTTCCCTGCTAATATCTTATAGATTTGCTGAGTTTTCTTGCTGTTTTGTGAAATTGTGGATTGAAAAATGCAAACAATGGATATATTAATGGAGTCATGATGATTTTATTGGACCTTTAAATATCTCTGGAAGGATTACAAGGTTGCATAGCCTTACGATTTGACTTAGGTAATTTTATGACATTTTAAGATGACCAAATTCAATTCCGAGTCACCTATGACCAAGACTGACAATTAATGATTTTCAATCAGTTTAAACTGGAATGAAGATGGTTTAAGGCACTGGAATGATTCCAACTGACTTACTTGAATTCAATGGACAAAATCTTAAAACGGGCATGTTTAAAATTTGAGAATGACAAACTGCAAGAAAGGCCTAAAGATGTTTTCTTTTGATTTTCAGTTTGGTTCTTTTTTAAATAAGATGGAAATGACACAAATCAGCAAGGGTCTATGCTGGGCAACAGAAGGGAAATCTGTTTAAAGGGTCATAAAATTCACCTTTTTACAAGAATTCAGCTCGATCCTGAAAGGTCTCTTTTCAATATGAAGCAAAAGGCTCATATTAGATGCCACATTGGAGTAGAATTTGACAAAAAAATAGCCACATTGTTTGAAGTAGCTCAATGGTCAACTAATGGAACAGACTCACTTCTACTCTCATCAGAGAAGTTTTGTACCAATCTCTATGGCATGTATGGTGTATAGATGCACTTGAATTACCAAGTTGTGGAATCACCTGACTATCTTGTGACACAACAAATGCAAGTCCTTTAGTCACTTATTGCTCATCAACCTTTTCAGCAGCATTAGATCGGTGGATTTCCATTGGCATGCCATGTTAATCTTTTTTTTACCATTTTCTTATAAATTTCCAGGTTCATTACAGTAAAAAAAAATCCTTTTTGATCTGAATGTCAAGTGCTTGAGTTTCGTCAATGATACAGAAGAATGATAGGATGAGGCATACCAGGAAATGTTCCCCACCCCCAACCAAAAAAAAAGATTGGTGGTGGGGGGTTGTTCTGTCCCCAAATGATTCCAGATGTGGAAACATTACGATAACCCTTGGGACATGTCCCTGGGGTACACTTTTAATGTAAACCCTATTTTTAAAAAAAATGTAAAACTTTAGATCAAACTTAACAACACAAAATATTTGGTTGCCCTGCTGAAATACTCGTGTCCTACTGAAATTCCCAGGTGTTACTGTAATGTTCATCAGTATGCAAGTTTATCCTCGTACACTTGATCCTGATCAGCTCTGTATCAATTTTTCCTTTGCAACACTTGCACTTTCTTCCAAACTGCTTTAGTTATAGGCGGAATATGAATTATCAGGCTCTGCGATAATAACTACATCATTAATCAGGGCATCTTTCTTTTCTTTCTTTTGTCCCTATAAATCTCTGACCTTATGATTAGAATATGTTTTTTGCTATGTTACCCGGGGACGCGTTTCCGGCCCTAAGCCCCAGGTTTCGGAAATGGGGACAGTTTCGGGGACAGGGGAATGGCCGGGGACATTTCCGAGCCATCCCCGCGCAGGCAAGAAAATCAGAAACGTGTCCCCGAAACTTCAGAAACGGTCAATGTGTTTCCAGTGGGTGTTGACCATCCCTGGGACAGCTTAGCCGTCCTCCGACCATCCTGGGTACAGCTTAAGGTTTCTGGCGGCAAAAATAAAATTAAACCAAAAAAAATATAATAAAAGGCAAATTTTAAGCTCATAAGAATAAATTGCAGTCTATTGTCATTGCTTAGCAAACAGACAAATAATCTTCAAGTATTCTGTAATCAATCTCCATCGACCAGGAAACAAATACATAGGATCAAGGAGATTTAGAAATAGAAAAATCCTTCCAATATATCTGCAATTTTTTTATTAGCAATAAGAGGAATAAACTAGAGACATCTTCAATGCAAGAGTAATAGAAAAGGCCAATTTGAATATCATCAAATAGGATAAATGATAAAAGGTAAACATTCGTGATCAACAGATAACAAGAAGTAACTGTCCAATCATCAGAATCAGAACAAAGTATAAGGAGGAAAGTATTCAAAAAGGTTATTGAAGGATTCAGAAATATAATACGAAACAGCAGAGAAGTCAATCTTAAGCAAATCTAAAATCTTTCAGATTTAGATATTAACTTTGGGCACCCATCATCGGTCAGGGAAACAAAACAGATTTTTATTGCTGATTGTATCCAGATTTAAGGATGCTCAATTGAGCCTTTTCCTTTGGCAATTGGACACTATTTCTTCGTTCATCATTGAAAGACTTTAAGATATTAACCAGAGAAGGCAATAAGAAATCATAGCACTCCTCCACTTCTGCTTATAGCTAGCACGTAACAATCATCCCATGGGTAAGTACTAGTAAGCATAACAAAGATCGTTAAGCTTTAGTTAACTCAGCAACCAAAGAATGTGACAATGTTATGTAAACAGTAATTCTAAAATTCATATAGCCATCCCCTGCTATCCCCTGCTCCAGCCAAAAACAAAATGTCCCAGAAAGCTGTTTCCCCGTCCCCCCGTCCCAGAAACTTGGGGTAACATAGGTTTTTGGGCCCCAACTAGTTAAATTTTGTGGTTATAGAACTCCATTAGGTTGATTTTGTGTTTTTAGACTGTTTCTACCTTTACTGTTCCAAATTATGCAAAAGTACACATCGATTTTGATCAATCACAGTTTTTGGGGAAGAGAAACACTAGTCTGAATGGTGATAACATCAGCTGTTCTCATAAATGGTTCTTTGAGTGTTTAGGGGAGTAGGTAGGCATGCCAGTGAAAAATAAGGGGAGTCTTTGACTTTGGGGGTTTGGGATGACAAGGAGGTTGTACCATTAAGGTAGAAAATGGAGGGAAGTCCAAGAAAGCGATCTTGATGAAGCAATGTAGTGGGAAATTTCGGGGATTAGCTTTCAGGACTACCTCATGATAGCCACCTTGGGAGAGGGAAGGCTAATGGGCCAATAGTCATAAAGAAAAAATAAAACAAAAGCAGGGAATGGAGGAATAGCACGTTGAATGAAGATGTTTGCTACCTTAATAAGGAACAAAGGAAGGGGGTGGGCGGAAAGGCTCTTTTGATGGGAAAACTACAACAACTTTGACAGTATGCACAAAATTAGACATTTTAGCCTAGAACCCACACACTTAAACACTTTTTGGAAAATTGGCAATCACAACATTTTATGTGCACATGGGGAATAACAGTGGATAGCTAATAGGCAATTTTGACTGAAGGAGATCCACTTAAGATTTCTCAGATTGGTTAGAAGACACGGGCCAAGTAGGGTCAAGAAACATAGAAAGGGAAGGGACTTGAACAAAATTGACATCGTGGGATTGGGTCCCAACAGTTCGATCAATAACTTGAAATTAATCAATACATCAATTGCGCTTACTCTGATTTTAATAGGTTCAGACATTTTGATTTCAATACCATTTCGCCTGATCAAAAGCACAAGTTTAAAATTATATGTCTGTCTGGAAACAAATAAAAGTAAGATAATAAAAGTTGGCTTTTATTAGTATTAATAAATGCTAGTTTTCTTTGATTCTAACATGTACTTATGATGCTTTTCTAGCTACCAGTTATGTTTTTCTTTTTAGTTGTATACTGCTGTTTTGACTTTTTGTAGCATGTTTAATGAGCTTTGTTTTATGGAATCCTATTATTTTGCGCACCTGAAGTTGCTTGAATTTTTTTTGTTAATCATCTGACCCTTTTATCACTGGGGTAATTGTCCTTTTATCTTTAATCACAAAGAATTGACAAAGAGATTACTAAAATAAACTAGGGAATGTATGTGTATATACTATTAGTATAGATGTATCTCTGTACAATTGAATTCTCAACTAAGTGTTGGTGCTCATGCATGGTAATTTAGGTGCACAGATAACATTGATCTTGGCGTCATTTGTAAAAGGATGTGTTTTTTAGTTGTATGCAGAGACCTATAATATTTTATTCAGTATAAAATAGAAGTCAAAGTTGTTTGTGTGACTCATTGTTTTTTAATCGAATTGCAAAATTTTCAGGTCATAAGTTCAGCAAAGAAGGTTCAAACACAGCACTTCTAAACCTCATTCAGGATCTGGCACTAAAGGTTGCATTTTCTTAAAAGGCCTTATCGACAACTCGATTTAGAAATTGATTGATATTATCTAAGCAGACTTGTGTGGTTATGTTCTGGGCAAATATCTGAATGTCACATTTGTGGTATTTCTTAGGGAGGTGGGTTTATCTTTGAATTTGACAACTTCCAGGACTGAAATGTGTGTCGCGATCTTGTGGGTATGTCATCATTTGCTTATACTTTTGTGCTGCATTTGTGATCTATTTTTCTATTCATTTGCTTTGCTTTATTTTCTAGTGGTATTCAATGATTCATGTTAGCTATATGTGGTAAATTCAAGTATGCACATACATAAGCTGGATTTGCAGCATTGCTTAATTGGCCACAATATGCTGTAAAAGATGTACTACTATGACATTAAAGTACAACATGGCATATTTATGAATCTTTTTAGCAATGTGGGTGATTAGAGAGGCATGTCAGTTTGGTGTCATCTGCCCAAATGTTTGTTTAGAAAATAGTGCCTAAGTTTGGAAAATTAGTGCTCAATGATACATTACATTTTTATTGGGCAGATAAATCTACAGCCAAAGACTAAGAATCTAATTGTTAAGAAGTTGGGAACCCAAACAAGGTTCCAAAATCACGATTTACACTAAGTTGCAGTCCTGCTCCTGTCTCTGGACTTGTATGGGGATCGGGTACATCAATTCCTCAATATGTGTTTACCCCAGGATTGATGTAGTGGGTGTGGCCATCTAAAAAACATAAAATGCAATAAAATTCCTCTGTCAAATATACAAATTAATGAAAAAACTCTACTGCTAATTGATAATTCAATACCAAATGTCAAACGCTAAATGAAAATGTTTTACAATACTATAGCATATGTTCAAAATAGACTAGTAGTCAGTGTTTAAACAAAGTAATATACTTGCAAACTCAAAATATATCTTCTTCTTGCTCTTTGTTGAGAGCAATAACATTATGACTTGGTTCATTATAACTACAAGCAGCTGTAATGCTACTTGGACTAACTGTTTGCACAGATAATTGCTTATCTTGTTGCCTATGCTCTCTATGAACTGTAACCCAAATAATGAATTTTTTTATATTATCACATTTCTCAGATTTCTTTCTGTGTTTTCTATAACATGTCCATTTGCACAACCTAAGAAAGTTTCAAAAACTTATTTCCTACTTCTGAAAAATATGCTTTGTGTTCAAATTTGTTTGTGGTCCCGATAGAGTGATTTCATATTGTCCTTGGATGGGGTTGGTCATAATCTTTGGGAATGTTTAATCATAATGCGCAAAAGAAGTTTATGGAGCTTTGGTTCAAGACAATTAAACAATCCTTTAGTATAATGAACCAATGAAGGTTAGAAAAGATGTGTGAATAAACAAAATCCCCCTTCAATATCAAGTAGACATACATGAAGTGGACATAGGTACAAATGTAGAGTATATACTTAAAATCTTGCATCTTCATTGGAATCTAAGGAGTTGGTTGTATGTGGTAGAGGCTCAAATCATTTACATATTCAAGAGTGAAAGGCAAATGTGCAAGACAAGGTTGAAGAGGTCAGATCTATAAATCTTTAGGCATACTAACATCCATAGGCCACACCACTATGAGAGGGAATAATTTCAGCATTGTGGTGTGAAGCAACAAGGCTATGGATATGCAACTAATCAAAGAAGAAATATTTTTGGGTGTATATGGAATCAAGGGAGCAAAAACAATGTGAATTCATGGAATTAAAGTAGTAACAACTTTGAAGCATAACACCATTGATGACCATCACATATTGATTATTATATGATTAAACATGGTTCATGGGTGGAGCTTAGTAGGTTATGCCCTGTTTTATATCTTTATGCACAATATTATGATGCATGTTACAATTCAAAAATAGCTTACATGTGGTACAACTAACCCTAGGTTAGCTATAAGCGTATAATAATGTCAGTATCATGTGGGATGCCTGGGAGTTCCTGGAACGCTGTTGCGTCCCCCTTAGCGTTTGGGAACACGGGGACGTCCCCACCTTTTGGCAACAGGCTGAGTTTGTGGTGGCATTGCTGGGGACGTAGGAATGCCGTCCCCCTGTCCCTGGCGTGTCCCCATTCTGGGAACACTAGGGAATGTGGGGGGGGGGGATGTGTCCCCGGGGTACACTGCATGCATCATAATATTGTGCATAAAGATATAAAACATGGCATAATCTAGTAAACTGCACCCATGAACCATGTTTAATCATATAATAATCCATATGTGATGGTCATCAATAATTCATATCATTATATGTGAGGTTATGATTTCTATTGTACTCTCTTAGAGAGGGATCTTTCAAAAAGGAAGGACAAAAAAATAAGTTAATGTCCATGAGTGACCAAGAATAGGTTAGTGGGACTATAATGTACAACGGTTACAAGAGAAAGGTATTAGGGCAAAATGGACCCTAGAACCAAAGCTAACAAAATAAAATAAAGAAAAGGGAAGAAAGGAAACAAAGAAATAGACAAGTGGGTTAAGCCCAATATGTTAATCTTGAAACATGTAGAAGTACAAATAGTTGTGGGAGGGAAGGATATCTCAAAGAGGCAGGAGTTGATGAAAACCAAAGCTTGCAGCCAAGGTTGGAAGCAAAAACTATCAATTTCTATGCCTTGTTGCACATTGGAAGAGCCCATGACAGTACCATCTATCATTGTGTGAGTGCCAATGCAAGATCCAAGAATGCTTGTTGGGGAGTACTCGTTGCTAAGAGGGCCAAGTTCGACAATTTTAAGAAGTAGACGATTTCACATTGAAACTCTCATAACTTTTAAGACTAACTCTTAGAGGCAAAGAAGAAATTAATAACTTGACCTTGGCCTCAGAACTTGCACTATAGATGAAGAGTGCTTGAGGGCTCTCAATGTTGAGATGAGCTAAGTCTGAAACCACAACACTGCGTTTGCCCAAAATTTCTTAGGGACACTCCTATGTTCCATCATTAACCTAACCATTTCAGTTATAGTGCGGTTTTGATATTCAACGATGTTGTTTTGGTGAGGAGTGTAAGGTGTGGTTAGCTGGCGTTTGATGTTGTGTGTATCGCAAAAGGTGGAGAAAGCAGTAGAACAAAACTCCCCCCCATTATCTCATCTAAGAGTGACTATAGGACAACTTGACTCTTTTTCTATTAAGGCCTTAAATTTCAGAAATACAGTAAACACATTTGATTTTTGTCTAAGAAAGTATACCTACATTTTACGACTGAAATCATCAACAAAAAGAAAGAAATACTTGGTACCAGTAACAAAAGATTTATTTAGTGGACCACATACATTAGCGTGAACTAATTACAATACCTTTGAGGCTCCCCATGAGTCACCATCCTTGAATGGTGCCTTGTGTTGCTTCCTAGCCTGACAAGCTCCATAAACTCGATGATGCTGAGTCTGAATCTCAGGTAAGCCAAGAACTAGATCCTCTCGAACAAGGTGAGCAAGATAGTGAATGTTCAAGCAAGCATACCATTGATGCCATAGACTGGTGATGGAAGATGATTTAGTTGCAAAGGCATGCTCAAGAGAATCACTTGAATTCACAAGTCTGTACAGACCATGATTCTTGATGCCAACAACCGTAGTAGTGCGAGTTACACGATCAACAATCAAACACTTGTGTGAAGTGAATACCGCATCAAGTTGAGGAGAATGCCGCATAATCTGGTTCACAAAGAGAAGATTCATTTCCATACTCGGAACGTAGTATACATTGAGGAATATTAGATTCGTCCCACCAAACTGTATTTGCACATTGCCCTTGCTGACAACAATATACTCTTCAGCTCCTCCAAAAATGACTCAATCAGTGAAAGGTGAGAACTCTAAACTAATCACGCTGATGAGTGAAGTGTCGAGAAGCACTTGAGTCTATGTACTATGCAGAAGACTTCACATGATATGTAGGGCGTTTCACCATGAAAGCATAAAATGCATATTCTTTTTGCTCTGAGTGCTCTTTGACATTGGCCTAAATCTGAGACCCTCCCTGCTTTCATTGTTCAAAAGAAATCCGATTCTGAAGGTCCTTTATCAAGTGACCAAATTTGTCGTAGTAGTTACACAAAACTTTATTCTTCTTTGAGCTATCCTGAGGCTGACTGAAGCCTTTCTACTGAGTTGATTGAGATTTGCCTTTATCCTTGTGAAAAGATTTGGTTGCAAAAGCTTGTTTTGAATTTGCACAAGTTGCACTGCAACCAAATTGTTGTTTCCAACAATCTTGTTGTAGAAGTTTGGTGCACAAATCTAAAAACTTTAAGTCAACATTCATGGCAATAATGTTGAGTGTTTTGATGAAGTGCTCATAGGATTTAGGTAGACTTTTTAGGGTTATGACTACCATATCCTCTTCCTCCATTTTCCGATCAATGGCCTCTAGCTGATCTCGGGTGTCCTTAATCTTTTTCAGATGCTCTTGTAAGGACATACACATTCATAATGATAGAAAATAGCTGGTTCTTCAAGAAGAACGCGAGTTGGAAGTCCATCATTTTTTCAGGATAAAACTCGATGTGAAAACCCTATGCAGGTTGTGCGAGGTAAAAGAAATCACAACATTGAATAGGTAGAAGCCACAAACTCAAAAACAAGCCATTATTCTTCAAAGTTGACCCACGAATTCCAGGTAAGGTCTGTGAAAAAAACTTCTCTAAAAAAATTGTTTTTTCAATAAGGCTAAAAAATTTCCTTCGAAATTCTTAGAAAAAAACTAATTTTTTTCTTTCCCACTTTGATACCATATTACGCAAGTAATTGGTAAAATAATGAATGAATTAAATGAATGATCAAATGATTATTTATAGAGGTTACAAAGACGATGTTTCTATAAAGAAACAATCGTAAATTAGATAAGATAAGATAAGATGGATAAGATAAATTATTAATGTCCAACAAGAGAGCACCAAAAGGGTCTAAGGGATTGGAAGCATACAACAAGGCAGTCGCCAACAACAGGAGCACCAAACAGTGTCCGAGAAAAGAACAAACAAGAAAGCAAAAGAACTAGTAGTTGGGCCAGAAAGAGCTAGAAAGAGCTACTAGAGGCTCGTTTCGGATGAGAAGTAATCCAACACTGAAGGATATGGTCCGGGGCAAGAGTGAGCCCCAGACCGTCTCTGAGTAGCTCTGGAGGTGGAGTGCTGTTGTCGAGTGTGGCCTCTACGAGGTCTCACAGTCCTGGTGTGACCAGAAGAGTGAGGACCGAGAGGACGCTTTGTGCCCAGGGTCGGAGACACCAAAGTGAAAAAGGATGTGATAAGCTGATCGAAGGTTTGACTCCATGAAAATTGAAGCTGTAGAGTGTGGTCGCGAAGCCGCGTGGCCTCCTGTAAGTAAAGAGCAAGACACCGCTGATCGGCGTACTTGAAGGAGGAAAGGGATCTGTACTCTCTGAACAAACAGTGGAACCTTCCTCTGATCTCGTAGTAAATGGGGCAACATAAGATAAAGTGTATCTCAGTTTCCGCCTCCAACAAGGTGCAAAGGCGGCAGATCCGGTTTGCTTTGTCAATGTTGTGGTCTGTCTGGATGCAGAGCTAGTGGGAGCCGACTCTAAAAGACCCCAAAGAGATACGGAGAGCATGGCTCCAACGACGAGCTAAGTATTGAGGGCTCACAATGGCCCTATCACGAATGTCCATAAAATGCTCTGCATAAAAGGCCATCCTCGGACGAAGCCCCCCGGGAGGGTTACTCCACGTCGTAATAATATACTGCCTGTAGATGTCGAGTCTAACATGCCCGTTCAGCTCCTATTGTGGGGGAAGGAGGTGGGCAGGGTCGTCCAGAGAGAACTAATAAGGGGGAAGACGGTCAATCACAATCCCCACGGAACCCAACAAGGCAGAAGCCTGGGTGTACTAGCATCAGGCTCTGCCAGAAGGGTCAGAACTCGCAATCGCCATAGAAGAGCAGTAGGCCAAGTAGGGGTACCTATGCCGACCCGCAACAGAATCTGCGAAACCCAAGAGGTGATGAAGGAACCATATTAGATCAAAGATGGCGGCGAGTCTGAAAGGATGTGCCCCAAACTCAGCGAGGATGACACTGTGAGGAGTAGATCGGTGACATCTGATAAGGCGCCGAAGGAGGATTTGAACTCTCTCAACTGAGGACCAATCAGACTCCAGGAGAAAGGGCCCTCACACGACAGAGCCGTAGAGCACAATTGGCCTAACTAAGGAGTCCAAGAGGGACATCTTGGACCTAATGTCCTAAAAGTGATGCCTGAAGCACTATCTCTCTAACAGAGCCAAGGAACCCAACCCCTTTTTGACATGAGGCTACATAGTAGGTCTCAGACTGAAGCGAGGCCCGAAGAACTTAACCTTGAGATAAGTGTAGGAAGATGCAATCTCAATCTTAGTGCCCTGAAAGTAGAAGTGAAGATGGGAGGTCTTTAAACAGTTGAAGACCATCACCCGAGTCTTGCCCAGGTTCACAACGAGCTGCCGTAGGTCACAAAAGGAAGCTAAACCATCGAGGAGTCGCTGAAGAACCTCTGGGGAGGAGGCCAAAAGAACCACATCATCGACAAATAGAAGAATGGAGATCAAGACATGGTGCAGATAACATCTCTCGTCGGGGAGCGAGAAATTCCAGAGGAAAGTCTCGAGCTCATCAATGTAAATGCCAAACAACGTAGGGGAAAGAGGACAACCCTGCTTCACCTCGATGGTGCTCTGAATTGGGTCGGAGATACCCTGCGGAGTCTTGAACCTGCCCACCACACTCTTGTAAAGCCTCATAATAGCTGTCAGGAGAACCTCAGAGATCCCAATGTCTTAGAGTCTCTGAAAAAGAGCCGCCCGAGGAACAAAATCAAATGCTTTGCGAAAGTCCACAAAGCAACAGTAGACTTTCGCCGAGCGGTGTCGGGCCTCCTCAATAATAGTCCACAGAGTTAGAATGTGGTCCATGGTCTGGAAATCAGTATGGAAACCAGCCTGCCCCCTAGCACGACAATGTTGCCGGTCGAGCTCCCTAGATAGAATAGTGTTCAACACGGTGGCGTAGAGTTTAGTAAAAGTGTGCCCAACCATGATGGTTCTGTAGTTGCCGGGGTCCAAGACCAACCCGGTCTTATGAATCGGATAGATGATGTGTCGAGACCACGAATTAGGGAAACCAGTACAAACCACTTTGTTAAAGAGCACTAAGAGAGAGGAGCCCAAAACATTGATACCAAGTTTGAAGAGCTCTGCTTGGAGGCTCTGATGGAAAGGCTGAGGAGGCCGTGGTCAGCTAGGGGGAGGCGAGAGACGGTGGAGTGACAAATGGAGGGAATGAAGGAGGCATAGGAGAGGGTGTAGTCCATAACACTTGTACCACCATAGTGAGGCCAACAAGTGAAGGACCCAGATCTAGGAAAGAAGGGGAGTCCATTTAGGATCACCAAGTCTGAGGACTCACAAAGCTGGAGAAGATGGTGACCATATCTCGTAAGAGGACCATGACTATCCTTAGAAGAGCGTTGTAAACCCAAAGTGATCAGGTCAAACTTGGAAGTGCAGGCTGAATCTATCCCACGGTCGTGGAGGGGGGTCTAAAAGTCTCTGGTCTGTGCGTTGAAGTCCCCAAGAATGATGATGTCTCCCATGGTCGAGAATCGGATAATGTGCTCGTGTAAATCCTCATAAGGGTCGCCACACTTCGTACTATGGACAACATATGACGAGGAGGCCGACAGAAAGTAGCAAACCGCGATAAAGATGTCTCTGCAATGTGGCGTTGTACGACCAATACGGATCCACATGAATATGGCAGAGCAGTTAGCATGAACCATAGACGTAGTAATGAAGAGGTGGTCACTGATAAGACAAGCAACACCCCCAGACCCCCGGACCCCACTAGAAGACTGTTGTGAGGTTTTACAACATCGCCCCATTCCATGGGGACCCCCCGTTTTGAAAATTTCAGACTTAGACTTTTGCCTTGCCCCGACCTCGTCGTGTTTGCATGATCCCGATGATTGAGTGAT
The DNA here is from genome assembly GCA_027943335.1 of Chamaecyparis obtusa. NCBI lineage: Eukaryota > Viridiplantae > Streptophyta > Pinopsida > Cupressales > Cupressaceae > Chamaecyparis > Chamaecyparis obtusa. The sequence goes on from BSBK01007709.1 coordinate 208,184, forward strand.
GAATTTGCTTTGCAATGGAGTATGATTTTGAGAACGTTGATCGAGTGATGATAAATTCTTACAAGGCAATGAAATCTTGTTAATGGTACTTTGTTGGTGATTGAATTTCGATTTTGGCAAGTTGAGTTGTTCAAATTTGAAATTGATCGTGTTTGAAGGTTTGAAATTTCAGAAAAGGCAATTAAGACAATACGATTTCATGGCATTATCAATTTTCATTGATTTCGGTTTTCGATGGAACTAGCAATTTTCAAAGTTTGAGTTCAATTTCAAAATAAAGGCAAACCAAAATTTCTTTAGAAATGAGTTCAATGGATCAAGTCTAATATTATGAAAATTTCGGTTTTTGAACTCAAGTGCTATTTGGAATTATATATTTTTTTAAAATCTGATTGCTAGTTTGCCTTTTTCTCTTCACCAAGTTCGAAATCCTTCATTTGACAAAAACAGATTCAAGTGCATTCAAATTCAATTTTAATTTGCAAAATGTTGAGGCAATTTCGATCTTTTTTGGATAGCATAATATTTTGGTGGATTTTCAAAAATCTGAGAGTGCTGTTATTAATTTCGATTTTCACATCTCTCTTGGCATTTTTTTTCTTTTTTCGATTTGGCAAACAAATTCAAATCTATTCAATTTCAATTGGCAATTATTTGGGCAAATTTCGATTTTGGTTGAATAACCAAATGCTTGATTGATCTTCGAAATCTGGAAATGCCTTCTTGAATTTCAATTTTTTAAAATTTACTTTGGCATTTTCAAAAATTTGTTTTGGATGTATATTGGGTTGTGTGCTAGAAAGGATCGAAACTCAATGATTCTAATTTGAAATAGGTCTCATCCTTGTGAATTTTGAATGGCAATTTTAAAAGTTTTTTTTTTGAAAAATCGAATTACATTAAATGCTGGGCAAAGTCGGCCCTAATTACATGCATAAATTAATTGTTTTTTTTTGGCTAACGTGTAGGGTCGGCCCTCTATTTGGGCGTGAACGGTTGGTATATAAAGGAGCTTTCCTCCTTTCATTTTCCACAACACAAAATTCGATCTCTGCTTTGATATTTGAGGAGCGAATTCAGTCCTTTTGGGCAGCAGATTTTCTTCGTTTTGGCGTCCAAAATCAGTCTTCAAGGCAGCGATTTATCTTTGAATGGAGGCGAGTTGGTATGAATATCAGATCTGGGCATTTTCATAGCAGATCTGGGCAGGTTTTAGAGGATTGGTGGTGGAATTAAGAGCAGTTCGTGGGCAAATTCAAGCCCCATAGTTACTGTTTCGGCAGTGATCTCCAATTTGAAGGGGTGGCGATATCAGACCTAGCTGTTTGGAAGACAATTTTGATGCATTTGGAGGGCGGATTTAAGGCCTAAGGACAGCGTTTTGAATAGAAGAAAGGGCAGGGACTTATTGAGCATAATTGGGAGGCCTCTTTCTAGGCAATCTACCTTCCAAAAATTGAAATTTCCAAGGCCTTTTTCAACATATTTTATGCAGATCCGAAAATAGAAGTTTGCATTTTAATCTCAGAATTTGGAGAAGGATTGTTGGTTGAAGTTTCATTTCCAAATTTCATCAAGGGGTGGAGTTGGATTGTTTGAAGCTGCATATCTCAGATTTTTGAAAGATATTTGAAGGAAGAAGTTTTGATCTATACTTAGAGGCCATATTTTCAGAATCCGGACAAGTGTGGAGTTGTGATCTAGCTAAGACAAATACATCAAGGTAGAATTCAGAATTGCATAACCGGTGAGTGGCCTATCTTATCATTTTCTTCTTAGTTGTTTTCACTTCATTGGTATTATTGTTAAGTGTTGAAAATTAGTTTCAAAAGTAGAGTTAGAAGTTTGGTTAGTAGGTTGATTACTCGATTGTCTTGATTAGCTTTTTTCCCCAAGTTCTTTGTTGCATTCCATCATTTCATCATTAGGAGGAAGTTTGGAGTGATAAGTGTAGCCCATCTCATAGGAAACGGCGGGGAGTGATAAGTGTAGTTTTCTTCATCATTTCATCATTAGGGAGAAGATTGGAGTGATAAGTGTAGCTCATCTCTTAAGGTAACGGCGGGGAGTGATAAGTGTAGTTTCCATCTCATTAAGAGGAAGTTTGGAGTGATAAGTGTAGTTTCACCACCATCGTAGAAAAGGCGAGGAGTGGTAAGTGTTTAGGATGGCAGATGCCAATGCAAGCAAGCGACCCAAAGGAACCAATGCTAAAATAGGAGACAAGGAAGTCATGATACCCAATTCCAACTTCCGCTCAAAATTGAAATACGTTGGAGACACCAACATTGGTACCCTTGATATGATTCAATTAAGAGATAGGTTGAGAGACAGCCAATCTCCTATTGCAAAGAAAATCTACAAGTTCGGAGTTGTGCATGCAACTGCCTTCCCTCCTACCTTGCCTTGTCCAGAATTGATCATGGAGTGTGCATCTAGACTCAACATCCAGCACAAGTCGGTCATGATGGACGGAGAGAAAGTTTTGGCAAACATCAGCGGTCCATTGATTGAAGATACATTCAACATACCTAAGCAGAATAGCACAAAGGCACTATCTATTGATCAAGCCACCAGATTCTACCATGACAACCAAGACACATACTTTGCTCAGCTGAAACAGAATTGGTTACATGAAAGAAAGAAAGGAGTCACCAAGACCTCAAAGCTCACCAGGTCCGACTTCAAACTAGAATATGGCGACCTCATCGTCCTCCTCAACCGAATCATGGGCTCAGCACAAGGTACGCAATTCAAAATTTGGATGTACTATTTTATTGATGGTATTGAAAGTGGAAAGAGAAAATTTGATTGGGCTGCAATAATTAGTGAAAATCTAGAGTTACAGTTTAGAACAGTGTTGTCTCAAAAGCAGTTTTATATGGGGTCATATCTTTTTTACTTAATAGCAAGATTATTTAGACAACCAGGACTTAAGGCTAGGGGAAAAGTTGGTTATGGGCCTGGGCAATACTTGGTGTATGAGTGCTATGCACAGCTTCATTTGCGCAACACCAAGGATTACAAGATATTTTATGATGCCTTTGCCATGAAATTAGTAAGGATGTTGCAAGGAACTCTTGCTCGGAGATTTTCTCCGGAAGCCGAAGCCAAAGTTAAGAAATATGGGAGTTGGTTCATCCAATTTGCACAATTCACATACATAAGAGTGGCTAGATGTACAACTTGTCCCAAGAGGCTTCCAAGGTACCCACCCGATTGATTAGTTTTGATGGAGTTGGCTAGACAACTTGAGCAATATGATAAAATGATGAAACAGAAAGGTGAAGCGGGGGTTATCCTCTCACTTGTGGTAGGCAACAACAGTTGTCCCAACCATGTTGCCTTTGCATTTGCTGAAAAGGAGTTAGAACAATATCACCTAGCTTGGTATAAAGCAAGACAAGAATTCGATCCTCATGGTCTAATCAAGGCGGCTTGAGGAGAAACATTCAGGCATGTTCCTACAATAGAAGATTTTTGGGCTAATGCACAAGATGACTTTCATGTGAGGAAGCTAGCTTTCTCAAGATTATCACTAAGCCTGATGAGAGCCATAAAATGGAAAAATCTTATGATCCCAGACTAGCTGGAAGAAGATGAAGATGTGCTAAGAGAAGACTACAACACAGTAGAAGGAACGGAGTTAGATCCAGTCAACTGGAATGATCACCAGGATCCATTTTTGGAGGCAATCAATAAGTCGGTTGAACTGCACACTGAGTGGTGGTATAACAAGAAGTATGAGCAGTTGCAAAGATCAAGGGTACGCCTTACTTATGAAAAGATGAAGCCAGTTGAGGTTCAAGCGGAATCAGTTAGTCAGCAGGGTGAGGGCAGTAGCTGACAGCAACCATAGCAACAACAACAAGCCAGTAAGGGCAGGAAGAGGAATGTAGAGGTTGAGAAGGATAAGGAAGATCAAAGGCCTCCAACAAAGAAGCAAAACAGAGTATCATCGAGGGAAAGTATATTTGAGGCTAGAAGCCAAGAGCACGATGCCAGTGGACAGGGTACAGCAGTTGAAGTGAGCTCAAGTTTGGAGTCAAGTAGTGAGGACAGCAGTGATGGATATTCTCCTCTTTCAGAAAATCAAGTAAATGAAGACGTGGCAATCTCAAGTGATGAAGAAGATATACAAGTTGATATTGAGGGTGAAGCAACACAAGATGAAAATCAAGCACCCAATGATGAGTATGCAGGGCTAGTTCAGCCAAATCCAGCAATGGGAGTTTTCACTGGGCCCGCTTGGATGTTGAAGATGCTTCAACCCATTATCCCAGAGCCTCCCATCCAGACAATTGAAGAAATTCAAAGGGATGCAGAAAGAGAAGGTGATGCTAGACAGAAGCAAGCAGAAACAGTGGCAAGGGTAATCAGAGATGATGGTCATAGAAAAGTTCAAATTGCCATACCAAAAGTCAACAAGACAATGGAAGAAGTTTCAATTCAGGACTATGAGTTTCAAGAGCATGACTTGGGAGTAGCAACAAATGAGATAGAATGTGAAGAGCTTCAAGAGAGCGTAACTTCAGTAGTTGAAAGGTTAGCAAAAGCAAATGCTATGAATGCTAAGTTGAAAAGAGAAAATGAATATTGGAAGAGTATTTATGATGGAAGGAGTCTGCCAATCCAACAAGTGCCAAGGGCAGCTCTCCTCCAAACTAATGAGAGCAACATCGAACTAGAGCTCGGAGAATGGGTCAGCGACACCATCCAGGAAGGGCGAAATTTCTTGCTTCCTTTCATTGCTACTTTCAGGACTTTCATAACTATCAGGAACAAATTCAGAACGTTTGAGACAAGATGGAGGGATTTCCTTCCAATTCGTGAGTACACCATTCCCAGGCTGGAGGCAGTTACAAAAATATCAGAAGGATCATTGGTGAAGGCCAAGGTGATAAACGAAGGAGAGAAGAGAACAGTTGAGTCTTGGTTCATGGCCTTGACAGTCAGGTTGGGAACACTAGAAGAAATATAGGACAAAATGGCACAGCACAGTTCGAGCATCGAGGCTTTCATTTCGAACACAATGAATGATGCTAGAGTTGCACTAGATTTCGAAGGAATAACAGAGGAAGATTTCAATGAGACAGAGTTTGGATCGAGGTTGGATGATTTGGGAAAGATTGTCCCTTTGAAGAAAAGATTGGACATCCTTGCCTCTCTCAAAGCCTTAGTTCAATTTGCAAAAGATGATGAGAAAGAGAATGATAAGATACTACAAGTAGCAAAGGACATGGTCATCTCAGTTGAGCTCAAGATGAGGCATTCACCTTTCCCTCCTATGGAAGAAGTTGATAATATGTTGGCTAAGTTCATCACTTATGCTCAAAGAATGAAAGAAAAGGGTAGAGTTATATTAGAAGACCATTTGATGTAAGCCCATGTGGCATTTTCTCCTTTCTTCTTGGGTAGGGTAGGTGTCAGTTTCTGATTGGCTACCATTTTGGTGCCTTCTCATTGGTTACCACTTTTCCTTTTTTCATTGGTCCATTGATGAGGTGGCATCTTTTCATTGGCCGATGGGGTGGTAACCCTAATTAGGGTTTCCAGAGATTAAATCTGGATCGTTGATTTTGCCTCTTAATCTTGGCCACTCGTAATTTGAGCCTCTATATAAGGCCATTTGTTCTCATTTGTAACGGGTTGAAGAAAATTGTTGCTAATATAATACCAAAATTGCTTCTCTTGTCATTGTTGTGTCTTGCATGGTGATTAAGAACACTTGGTGTTATTGCATGGTTTCTACTTCCAATAGTTAAAGTTAGATTTCATTGAGTTGTTAGAGTAAATTTTCATTTTCAAGCAAGTGTTAGAAGTAAGAGTAGAGATAGATGGCTAGTTGTATGGTGATGTTGGTAAATGTTTGATAGGGATCTTTATACTAGGCCACTAGCATCTTGGCGGCTTGTTGAGGAGCTTTGTGTGGTAATCTAGTCTTGTTTCCCTTTGAATCATTGCATCTACGGAGGTAACGCTGCTGGCAAGCTTTCATTAGGTTGATCCCCGTCCATATGCCAATCTTTCCATTCATAGGAGTAGTAGTAAAGAAGTAAGAAGTAGTTTAGTAGTTGAAGTTTGAAGAACAAAGTTGGAAGTGATATAAATTGGAAAATCATTGAGTATACATTGCAAAGCTAAATTTCATCATAGCGAGAGTTTGACATTCCTCAAATGAACAACGTAAGCCTGCCGAAGTGATTACCAACAAATCACATTTATAAAACTGAGTTAGTATCCACAGGTGTAAGGAACCTTGGAGTATCTTATATACTTTTCAAGAGAGGGTTGAGTGTTTGGTATGCTGTATCAAGTATTTCAATTGCTATATGTTATGTAGTGGTACAAAACTCACATCAACAAAGACCTGACCTCATCACGAAAGACCGAAAGACACTGATACTCGGAGAAGCCAGGAAGAGGACGGACATGACTCTCGTGAGTCTCCATAATAACAAGAATGTCAGCGAAACCAACATCCTGAAAAAGACTCGACAAGGACCATAAAGTGCCATTGCCGTTCCAACAGTGGACAAGCAGGGAACCACTGTGATGTTCCCTCCTGATCAACTGTTGTCGGGATCGTCATTTGGCTTTGAAAGACGGCTTGGGCTCCCAACCAGGAGAAGGGGAGTCACAAATAAGAGCTTTGAGGTTCTTGATAATGGCCCACTTCTCGTCACCTCTGTCCTCCGCAACAAGTCCCCTGGAGTGTTTCAATTCTGTCACTTGAGATTTAGTGAGATCCTCATCAAGATAAATCTTGGTAAGAAGAGGGAAAAGCTTCCTCCTCGCTTTAAGAACCCGAAGACGACGGGTCATGGAGAGGAATCTGAGGAAAAGGGTATCGCCATGATCTATCCAAGATCTGTCAAGGGTGATATCGGATAAACCGAGCTGGTCGCTGAGGAATGAGTGACCGGTTGTGACAAGGTCCGAAGAAGAGAGGGAGAGACCATGAACACGCAAGTTGAGCTCACGAGCCTGCCTAGCACGCTTGTCAACTAATTTATCCTGAACAAGCTTTTCAACGTTGGAGAGGGGTGCAGAACTGGTGTTGTTGCAAATGGAAGCCCAAGATTTGAGCTGCTGTTCCGTATCTCTTATCAGAGAAGCCTTTTTGTTGTCAAGTTCAGGCTGTTTATCCTTGATAATGCTAATTTCCTCAATCTGTTCATTGTTGGAGTCAACTTGCTTTTTAATGTCTACTGTTTCAGTTGTCAGAATCACAGAGAAATCTTTGATTTGCAGAGAATTAGTTTCGACATGTCGCTTCAAGTTGGTCAGTGTCTCTGAAAGGGTTTGAATAATGTCCTGAAGACATTGGTTCTCGGCTTCCAATTTGGTCATCTGGTCAATGAGTCGCTGGTAGGTAATGGGAGGCTGAGATGGGGTATCCATGAAGACTACCACTAGCAGGTTCAAGAAGGAGAGAAGCCCGGGCTGAATCTGCAGCAACAACTGGTAGGGACACAACAGGAAACAAAGACCGCCACCACAGTAAGAGAGTCACGCCACAGAACCTGCGTTTGGAGAGCCCATCGAGCACCCAAAAACAGTAACAGAGAAAAGGCAATGACAAGCAAGAAAGATATTGCCACAACAAAAGGACTTGCGAATTGGCCCACAACACTGAGTCACAACAACCACAAGAATTGAACAGGAACAAAAACATGATCCGAAACACAACAGGGTTTGAAACCAAACACAGTGCGATTTACGTTCTACTGCAGTCAACGCACACACTCAACGCGGGCAGGAAAGACAATGGAAACACCAGGGAGAAAGCGCGCACACACAACTTGCGTTGTTGAAGGAACAAGCAAGGAACGAACAAACACTCCATGTGGAGACACTGAAGCAGCAACAATGAGAGTCGAACCAGAGCAGGAACAGGGCCCAGAATACGAATGCGAATGCAAGAGCAAAAGCGTGCACACAAATAGTGCAGGCAAGGAGAACACAGTTGCATCCAACGCGCACACATAGCGCAAGCAGGAAGGAGGCAACGCAAACAAACAACAAGAAGCAGGAAGCAACACACAACTTGCGCGAGAAGGAAACACACAGCTTAGGCGGGGAGTGCGTGAGCGAGCAATGAATGATTGAGGATTGAGGATGAAGCCGCCACGAACACTAACACTCAGCTTGCGCGGGGAGCGCATGAGCAGAGGTCAAGGGATGAAGTCGCAGGGGAAGGTAGGTCAACATGTGAACAATATAGCTAGAGGCGCGACGGGCAGGAGCAGTAACGACCACAAAGCGCAGGCACGATCACTCAGCTCGCGCGGGGAGCGCACGAGCAGAGGCTGAGGAAGGCATTGCAGGTAGGTTGCAGGAGTAGGTCATCGGAAGCAGGTCATAAGAGAAAGTATCTAATATTTTCCTAAGTTGCAATATTGATCATTAAATAAGAAATAATAAAGATATTATGAAGATTATTCTAATATTCTCTAACGTGGAGTGGAACTTTAACTTTTGAGTGTTTTGGTTTCCCACCTGTTGATTTGAGTTTTGTGGCCACTCCAAGGGCAGGATAAAATACTAAGTATCCTACCCTCTCTTGAACAAGGAAACTTCAAATGCTAAACAATGTGACAAATGTGTGATAAAATGAAGCAACCTCAAGGTTTACAATGCAAACGTGCAACTTTATGTTGGATACAACTCATATATTTGTTATATAAATTTCAATTCTTTTAATTACTACTGTTTTTATAAGATTATTTTTAAATTTAACTCTCCACATTTTTTAATAAAATGTAGGTGTGCGTCCATTTGTCGGCTTCAAACCGTTTGAATTCTTTATTTAAGAATGTGGTAGCGATATGGTTTTGGTGTCGATGATTTTCTCTGTGTGACTTGGTTTTTGCTTTGTGGAGGATAAGAACATCAGATATTACTGAATTTGTTCATAGGTACTGAAGAACGTTTTGAGTTTGATTGCAGGTTTATTGAATTTTACGCGACAGATCACAGACACAGAGCACTCTTGTTTTGACAAAGGTCATGAGATCGATGTGGTATGAAACTGTTGTTTTTGATATATCAACGAGAAATGGGGATGGGGATTTCGTATTTCTTGACGAGTGCTCAGCCATAGAGCTCTTCAGGCCATTGGAAGAGCTCAAGGATTCTTGTACCAAGATATGCTTTGCCAACCACATTTTTGGAGTGGAGGCAGCCCTTGTTGCAAAAAGAGCCCTGATGAATGTTCACAAAACTTTAAAAGATGTGGAATTTGAACATTTTGTCTTTGGAAGATCTGAGGATGAGGCACTTTGGGTTATAGCAATATTCTCATCTGCTTTAGAAGGGTGCATGCTGAGATCCTCGACTCTTGCACTAGGGGAATTGGGAGAGAAGGGCGTCAAAGCTTTTGCACCACTCTTGAAATAGCAGAAAACGCTGAAAAACCTGAAATTCATTAGTAGCAACATTTCCGTAGAAGCCACTGGAGCCATTTTTGAGCTTCTTCCCTCTATTGAAAGGATTGAGAATCGGGATTTCGTTTGCAACCAAAAAACAGATGATTCAGCAGAGACCCTTTCAGAGCTTGTTAAAAAATGCATTGCTATGGAGGATATCAATTTCCCAGAAAACAACATATACATTACTCTGGAGGATATAACCAACTTTGGGATCTTTGATGCTATGGATTTAGTAGGACCTTTGGAGGAAGGCAGCAGTTTAATAATGCATGATTTAGAATTTAACATGTGTGGGGTTTCTCTGAGCCAAGTCATCTCTGGATATCTAGGTCTCACAGAAGTTGACTTAAGTTATATGAATTTTCAGGATGAAAGGGTGATTGCTATTGCCCGTTGCCTCAAGAATACAGCTCCATGTTTAAGAGTTCTTAGGGTTGGAAGAAATAATATCACTCCAACAACAGCTCCAGCTTTAGCAGAATGCCTTGCTGTAAAGAACTTGCTCACCATGTTTCATGCAGGAGGCAATAAACTCAAGGATGATGGATCAGTTATAATATGCAAAGCCATTTCGGAAGGTCATGAGAAGCTCCAAGAACTTGATTTGAGTGCAAATGCTATGACTGGAATTGGGGCTAAGGCTGCTGCGGAAGCTGTTGCAAACAAGCCCTGTTTCAGTCGTCTTTATCTTTGTGAGAATTTCATTACTAAAAAAGGAATTGCGACCGTCAAAGATGTGCTGAGAAATGCTACCAAGGGTGAGTCTGTACTTGGGAACCTTTATCAATATAAAGATGTTGGCGCCATGCTATATGAATTTAGAGGAGAGGGTCTCACTGACAGTGACACTGAGTCAGAGGAGAAACTTCAGAAACCATAACTGAGGTATTGTATGAAGATCTTTAGTATATGCACATACAATAGGACCATTTTGGATACTCTTAAGCCCCATTAAGGTGTTCTATAGTTGTAGGAACCACAGGTAATTCCTACTTAACTTCCCAGAGTTACTAGCTCAACCTTAATCAGAAATACTCCCAGTTATCACTTATTTAGTTTGTTTCACTCATGTTAGTTAAGATATGTTTCATTTTGATAACTTCTGTAATGATTATGGGTTTGTGAGTAAACAATGAAGAAGATCAATTTTCGCTTCTTTGGTCTATTAATCTGTCAAGAGATCTTATTTTGAGAAATTGAAAGTAATCATTTAAAGGCAGTTAAGTGGTTATAGCTTTTAGAACTTCTCTATCTGTCTTCAAAGGACAGTTTTTATGTATTATAATGAGAGGCCCATTCACAAGCTGCTTCAAAATCAATTTTAGCAATTTTAGTTTCTAGCAAAATAATAGCTGTTACTTGCCTTAAGTTTTGCAATGTTTGGGTGCTTGAAAATTTGAATATATTAGTTTCTTTCTACACATAGAGACCTTCAAATCTACTGTGTTTTACAATCTGAATCAGTCACCGAGAATAGCAGTTGATTTGGATATTTTATTTGTCATGCCTGTTTACAAGCCCTTCAATGTAATTTTGATTGCTTATTTTCTTTAGTCTTGTTTGTTCTTAGTTTTACTATGCTTTGGGTGATTAGGATGATTGAGAGCGTGTACTTTAAATTCAGTTGATTGACAGTAGCCATTCACAAGACAAATGGTGGTTGATCTGTTGATGTGGGAATGAATTTACTCATTCGACAGGGGATCATTTGGAAATATCTTACAAGTTGCCCTATTTACTATGAAACCAGTAGCTACATATCCATGGTTTAGGTAGACCATGGCTGAGTTACATTGACAGGAATAACTGTCCTTTGGTTCACAAGGATATGCACAAGTCTGTTGGTGGCTGCTATCCTTCATAAACGTCTTAAATATAAACAAGCATTTCAAAAGAACCACAGGCCACCATCAAATTCACAATTTGACACATCTTCAAAATCTAGAGAACAGCCTCATGCACTAATCTTCTTGCCTGAAATCAAGCTTCATTGGTTGCAATCAATTAAAAAAATCTCCTTAGACTTTGGCTGACAAACTTGATCTTGAACACTGTCATGATTTCCCTTCTGATTTGCATTGAATTCTGACAGATTCATTGATGGAAGAATTTGAGGCTACTACCTTGTTTGCAATAAGTTCTATGTAGACCGCCATTGTGTTCACATGATTTACAGTTTTAAAATGATAAACAATAAATCTACTGAAGGAATCGATAATGTTATTATCGAAAGACATAAATGAAATATGTCAATATTATGAAAAATGTGACATGTAAATTGATTGTTAAATTAATTGAACCAATAGTTATGAATAGGCATCAGTTACAAAAGGACACAAATCTTTCATGAAAAGTTACGGGTGATACATACATAAGGAAATTCTAAAGATCATTTGGGAAGAGAGAAGTATGTGAATGAATAAAAATGAGTGAAGTGTAATCGTGCATTATATATGCATCGAAGATCGTATGCACCAAAGTATGTAGAGTGTTTTGTGAGAAAAAGATAAATAATATAAATTAGCAGAGATATGATATGCAGATTTGAGAAGGATATACATGGAATTGTGTTAAATGTATATGCTGCTTATATGTGCTGTGAAATTAATTATATGGCTGTAGACGGAAGGTGCATAATGTTGAGAGTATAAAGAGAGTGTGTGATGATCGATCATATATACAAGATGTATGAATATGAATATGCAGATTTGAAAGAGGATATTATACAAGACAAATCAACTCACAAATGGTGAATATATAGAAGAAAGTGATAGAGCATATAGTGAATGATTTGTGTAATTCTTATGACTAAATTGTGAACAAACTATTGGCAGATTTGAAGGTAATGTTAGGACTTCATAGAAGATATAGTGGTAGATATATAAGTAATTTATAGCAGATGGGTGGAGGATTTCATAGAAGATTTTTGAAGTAGAATTATGTCAGACTTATGAAGATATCATAACAGATTTGTGGAAGATATTATAGCTTTTTTGTGGAAGAGAGTTATGCTAAATTACGGGTCCACCATCCGTTGTTATAGCAACATTGTCAAGGTGGAAAATTAGATTTACGTGAAGTGGGTTGGTGCTCACGAATTCTAATGTGGGAATTGGTGCTTCCAATGGGTTGGTGCTTGTTAAACTATAGCTTCGATATGATTGACATTTATATATATATATATAATATCATTATCATATTGAACAGACTCGGTATGCTATTGACTGCATATTATATAATGATCAGTTTCAATATAGTGTTGACTGCATATATTATACTTACGATGGATTGTAATTACTACGTACTGCAGTCTATTGTTATTGACTGCTGTCGATCTACTTTGCAATAATTATCTTGGGGTTACGATAACTATCGGGTGATAGTTATCGTAACACATATTAATGTGTTACGATAACTATCACACCATAGTTATATGTAACACCAAGTAATATGTTACACCAACAAGTGCCGACAAGTATGTTTAAACGGTGCAAAGCAATACATAAAACAGTGATCATGAAACGGCATGTCTATGTAAAGACATGACCGTATGTGGCTTAAGCCACGTACGGTCATGTCTCTACATAGACATGACCATTGTATTACATATATATATGTATTCGTATATGCTGTAGAAAGATATCAATAACAGTGTGTATATTACTACAACATATACTAAGTACAGATATATATATTTATATATACATAATTCAGAAAATACTTACAAGAATATAATTGTAAATAACTATAATAACTATATTGAATTCTCTCTATTTAAAGATCTTAATTCCTAACAGTGCTCACAAATTTCAGATTTGGGAGTTGATGCTCCCAGTGGGTTGGTGCTTACGAATATTGTAAAAGAAGATAATCATATAAAATCATTGATTTTCTGTGGTTTTCTCCTGTAAGGGTTTCCATGTATATATCTTGTGTTCATCTTAGTTAGATAACATATGAATCTTTTGATTGAAGTTGAGAAAGTCTAAATTGGTAAGATTTGTTGTTATACTGATTCAGCCCCGCAAGGTATAAACATGTGCTGTTCATTCTCTCCTTTGATTTCTAATTGATCAAACATTGCATTTTATCTTCTTGGTTTGTACCAATCAGATTTCAACTTCCTCTCCCATGGTTCCTTCTCCTTGCACAGATCGGATTTCCTTACCTCGTTGGGGTTTTTGCCTTAGTTTGTTGAATCTCCATGGTTGTTGATCTAACTCTAGCTTGCATTTGGAAACTTGGCTTCTTTTATTTGAATTTTATCTTGAACAAACTGAATTCCACTGTAGTTTTCATGCCTGCACTTGATGTGTTGGGCAGGATTCTTGGGTCTTTAGGAATTTTTCTGTAAGGAAGGTTGGATTCCGACCTATTCTTTGAATTTATCCCAAGGGAAGGTCAGATTCCAACCTCATCTTGGAACTATCTAATGAGGCTGGTTCACAAAAATTTCACCGAGTCTTGAACTTTATCATGAAAATTTAGATTTCGTCCTTGTTTGTTTGGATTTCTTGGGTTCGCAAATAAATTTCTCCTTCCAGCTGTTCAGTTTTCACACTTGTAAGTCAATTCTTCTTCATTTACCAACCGATTTTTCCCCTTGAATGCATGGTTTCTTGCCTTGATCAACTCAGATCTGATTGTGAACATTTGAACTTGTTGAATCTCCCAGATTTCTCTATCACACAATTGAATTCTGATTTTGAAAGCAACAATTTGGTTTGTAGCTTGAAAAATTTCACCAAGACATGGGCAGAATTTAGGGAGTACTTGGAAATATTTTCCAAGGCAAGGTTGGACTCCGACTTATTCTTGGAATTTTTCAATGACGCCTTTAAAACTTTGTTAAATTCTTAAACATTTGCCATGCCAAACACAAACTTTTGTTGTATTCGCTGGGTTTTCTTCATCAGATTCAGATTGGATTTCTATCTTGTTTCAATGATTCTTAAAGGCATGGAGATCAAGTCGAACATGCTTGGGAACTTGATTGCTTATTTAAGCCTGACCTTGAGATTCTTCATCTTATATGCTGGTCAGAAATCTTGGGGGTTTTGGAATTTTGTCCCCAAACAAGGTCGGATTCTGACCCAGGTTAGGAAATTCTCCCCAAGTCAGGTTGGGTTCCGACCTAGTCTTGGAATTCCATATTATGTTTTCCCAAAATCTTTCTTAGTGTCGCAATTTCATTGAGCAAAAATTCAAGTTTCTCTCTTGCAATTTTAATCTTATTTAATTTCTCCTCCTTGCAAATTGAACTCTTCTCCATTTTTTATTTGGTTTCTTCTTTTGAATGCACATTGGATCTCTCATTTCATCTTGAACTATTGGCATAACTCAGATCAGATCTTCAAATGTGGTATGCATTTCATGTCTTCAAGTTGAATTCTTGTCCAAAAGTCTCATAACAAACTGCAATTTTGACCCTTGTCTTTAAATTTTCTCGGTCTCATAAAGGGCGGATTTGATGAAGCTCTTTGAAACTAATTCCAAGCCAAGTTGGATTTCCAACCTTGCTTGGAAATTCATTCCAAGGTAGGCTTGATTTCTGACCTTTCTTGGAATTTTCTAAGTGAGGCAACTTTCTAAAATTTCTAAGTGTGAAATACCAAAATGCAAACCAACAATTTCCTCTTGTTTACTTGATCTTCCTTCATCAATTAAAATCATAATTTTAGCCATCTCAATCAGAATTCAACCATTAAAACACAAATCCCTTCTTCTGATCGAAAATTGCCTAGGAGTTTTATGAAAGTTACTATTTTGTCATTGTGAAATCAGGATCACACTTAGCCTTTGCTAAGCATTTTCATCAAATTGCAAATCTAAGTTAGGTCAAGGCTTTAGATTACTCAACCTAGATAGATCAAATTTTGCAAGTGAATGGGAATTCCATTGAAAGCAATCTAATGTTTTCACTAAGTGCTGGATCCTAGCTTGACGAACAAACCACAAACTCACCTCATGATTCACCTTTGCACCTAGACATTGACTTAATTCACACACTTGCTCAACCTTTACATTTCATCAACTTGGGATTTCAAAAATCATTGCCAAATTTAGACTAAGCCAACTAGCTACTCTATTGCCAAGCAAAAAGAGGGGGTTCCCATTCGCAATGGGATGATGGTGTGAAAAGGTCACAACAGAACTCCTAGCTATTTTGTCCTTTTACTAGAAGACAAATGGTACCTGTAACTTTTGCTTTACATGAATTCTTTCACCACCGTTGGTTAAACAATATGCCTGGCCTACCAACCAGTTTCTTTTATAGTCATATAGGTATTCTACCAGATGACAACTTAGTGGCTGGTATAAAGTCATTAGATTCCAAGGGTTTTGTTCAGAGGGATTGTATTGGTTATTGGCATGAATTCATGGCCAATTACTCTCTTGATAGATTCCTATTTAGAAAAAAGAAGCACAGGGTTATCTTGTATTGGGACAAAAGATACATTATTGGCTTTGGAACCACAGAAATATTCTCTTACCAGCATGAAGATTGTATTGTGAGAATAATTTGTATGACATAAAGCCAAAAAATATTCTTTCAGATGATAACTATAGTGCTAAGGTGTCAAACTTTGGGCTTACAAAACTTATAACCAGCCATGATTTACAACCTTAAGGGGTATGCATAGCTATCTTGTTCTAGAGTGATTTTCAACCTTGTCTATTTTAGAGAAGATATATATATATATATATATATATATATATATATATATATATAGCTTTGGCATCTTTCTACCAGAAATTATTGATGGAAGAATTTTAATCTTGATGAAGCTTCTGAAATATCTCATTTTCCAGCTTACACTTTCAAGTAGGCAGAAGAAAAACTAGAAAATGTACTTGATCCAAAGCTTGACTCTAATGTTTTTGATGAAAGGTTATTGAGGGCTATCAAAATTGTCTGTGGTGTATTCAAGAGGATTTTTCAATAAGGTCATCCCTAGGAAAAGTGGTCCAAATGCTTGAGGGTCTCATGTACATACCTCAGCCACCATTTTCTTACCAAATTTGTTTCTAAATATGAAACAGCCTACTAAATGTAGTAGTGAAGAGGGAACCTCTTCTAATCCTTTTGATTATAATAGCCAAGACATGCTGGCAACAGTCTGTCTATTTGGACCAACATAATTCCCTTCACATTTTAGATTCTCAATTGTTGGGAATGTATTGTATCTGAGCCTAAGTTGTTGAATCATGGGACTTTCCTAGGCAATTCCAGGTACAAAATGTACCAGAATCAGATTTTGAAATGAATCTCCTGTGGGTACACATCTGGGATTTGTGTTTTTAAATGCCGAAATGTTTAGTGATTCTAGTTTGATCTTTTAGATAATTTTAAGACCTAGACTGCTGATTAGTGAACTCTAAACTTATCTATCATGAGATTCTAGCTTGCACTTTTTGATACAAAAACCTGAATTTAAATTAGAATGATATGTTTCAAAATTTGAAATTTGTAATGGTTTTGTTTAGCATTTGTATTGGTATGTGACATTCTAAACTTAATTATGTTTTTTAGCTGCATACACGCACACACACACACACACACACACACACACACACACACACACACACACACACACACATACATATATATATTTGTATGAATGTACCAAAAACGTACCTGAACCCCCAAAACTATTTCTGCCATACCGACGTTTCGTACCCATGTACCTGTACCCATTCCCGTTTCGACAACTTAGATCTGAGCCCTCACATCAGCACCGACTTGATAGAGACTAACTTGAAAATATTTTCGGGATATTTATCTATCCTTACACCTGATGCAGAAAAACAACAGTTAATGATTTTGCCAGTGAAGTAAATGCTGGTTGGTGATTTTGAGTTTTGAATGCAAAAGGGAAAATTTGTGAAGGACAACAAGAGACAAATAGAAGGGATGTTGTATCAACGACACTTGGGTAAGAGTGTGTTATGGTGAACAACAGTTCTTAGCATGGAAGGGAATGTGCAACAACAATAGAGAATAGAAGAGAGTTCATTGTCTTAGTAAGTAGCTACAAAAAGTCTGATTGGTTGTAGCTCTAGATCACTATAGATGATTTGTTTGTAATCTTTTGTAAGCTAATTTTACAATATTTTGTAAATGTCATTTTATGATTAATAGAAGTTTTATTATGTTGGAGACATGGCTGCCAAGACAGTAATAGTTGGCAACAATCACCATCATTTAGTGGAAAAAATTATGTCTGGGCAAAGAAGATGAAGACGAAAATGGTTGCATATATGATTTGTGAGAGATAGTGGTCAATGGGTTCACATATGTGATTGATCCAGCTCAATATGCAACCCTCACAAACAACCTGAACACCTAGTTGAAGGAGATGGCGAGGAAAGATGCAAAGGCCTTGAGTTTAATAGAGGCAGCCTCAACAGAGGCAATATTCCTTAGAATAACAGCAGCCTCGACAGAGGCAATATTCCTTAGAATAACAACAGCTAACTATGTAAAGGAGGCTTGAGAAATCATCCAAAAAAGTTACAAAGGGATCACAAGGTCAGATTTGTGAAACTCAAAATGCTTTGAGGAGATTTTGAGAATCTCCAAATGAAAGACAGCGAGTCCATTTATAGCCAAGATGTGTAGCAAGCACCATCTACCATGGATTAGGTTCTTATCCATTTTACCCATAAGAAAAGTAAGCCTTTCATTTCATTGGCGATAGTTTATTATGGATGGGATGATGATGGTTGGATATGGTTCTATATCATGGCATGTGATAGATAAATTTATTATACAAAATGTGTAAATGTGTAATTGTGGAAGCATGCATTTTCCTCTCAAGATGACAACAAGGATCCAATCCCTTGACTAGGTCAAACGATACGCCCCCATTTAGGTACATGATAATTGGGATGGGTATCATGGTATAAGGTAGGATGAATAAAGATAGATATCGGTAATTATGTAGCCATGATGGGTGGATAGATGATATTTGTCGAAGTATTTCCATGTGTATGGGGGGCTGATGTGATACCATTACGATTCCTTTGGACAATCAGGTCTGGAATCAGGTCACTCACTTCTTCTTAATCATAAGGTTCAGAAT
The DNA here is from genome assembly GCA_027943335.1 of Chamaecyparis obtusa. Classification (NCBI taxonomy): domain Eukaryota; kingdom Viridiplantae; phylum Streptophyta; class Pinopsida; order Cupressales; family Cupressaceae; genus Chamaecyparis; species Chamaecyparis obtusa. The sequence goes on from BSBK01007709.1 coordinate 226,704, forward strand.
CAGGCGTTTTGATACTTTTTCGTAATCACCGGTTCATCGTTGCTATAGTTGACATCATCACGATTCTTGGTCAACCATGACCTGAATCAACTTTTTTTAATCTTTCAATCAGTTTCTGTCTCGGAATCGATTTATCTCTCAAATCAGTTTCAACATCAAAAATAGATTAATCTTTGAAGCGCTGTGCTTTGCACAGTAATTCAAAGAGGGGCAAAATGTAATACCCCAAAAATGGGCTATAGGTTCATTAATCTCTTACATCAACAATTCAATCGAAATCGACATGAAAGTCTTAAACTAAGGCACATCTACACATCAGTTTATCAAAAACTTAATTGATTTTATCTTAATTCTACATCGGGGAATATTCCTTGAATATTTCTAATTTATCATATTATCTTTAATTAAATATTATTTGGCGATAAATGTCATTATTTATCCTAAAGTTGATTAATTGAATATGATGAATATTTAATTAATTAATTTAATTCTACCACTTAATTATTTAATTAGATTTAATTGTATTTATTCCTAATTAATATTATTTTTATTTTGACAATAAATCAAAATTCCTACAAACAATCAATTGAATATTTATTTAATTGATTTAAAACCAAAGTTGTCAAATTTAATGATTTAATTGGAATAAAGTTTCATTTAATAATTGATTAACCCATAAATCAATTGTTTTAATTCAAAATCAGTTAAGTGGAAAATAAATCACTTTATTTATTAAATTAATTCATATTAAATCATGCACAATTAGAAAAGCAGACAACTTTAAATCAATTTTCAATTTCAATTTGTTAACTTTCTAAACTCAACATCTGATGATGAGTTGAAAAAGTGAACTAAAGCTCTATTTTGAGATAAAAACTGTTTTTGCATAATTTTATGAATTTATTTATTCTTAATTTCTTGTTAACTCAAAAATCAACCCAAGTTTATCAAAAGTCATTTATGGCTTTTCTCAATGCATCCTCAAGCCCTGGATTTCTATAAAATCAAGGCTCAGCTCTTCACTCTCGATATCCCTCAAGATTTCAATCAATTTCATATCCCTCAAGCTTTCAATCAATCGACATCTCTCGAATTTGCACAATTACTCTGGTGAATTTGCATATGAAGAATCAAGCTTTTGTGAATGGGCTTTGTGAGATCATTCATAGTTTTTCATAGCTTTGCATTGTTTTTCATATCAATTCATATAATTGTTAGATTAATTGCATATCAATTTCAATCCATTCTAGACTAGTTTCATACAGTTTTTCATCCTAATTGCATAAAAAATCCCAAAAAAAAAGATTAATTTGCATTCATATTTCATTGCTTTCATCATTTTAAATCTTTTGTTTAGGTGTTGCATTGTCACTGATCTCGGCTTGAATCTGAGAATACCATACTCACACCTACTAGAAGGTAGTAAATCACCTGGTTAGCTAGTTTCAATTACAATGCAGATTTTGATTTTGCTAACCTGTAATGTTTTATTGAAGTGTTGTGTCCACAGCTAGGTACAATTTTCACACACACAAGGACCACTATGATTTCGAGGAGATTTAAAGAGAAGTGAATCCACTCTAAAAGATTTACAGAGTAGCAAAGAGAACCACTTTGAATCTGAGAACTCCGAACTTGATCGAACGAAATCCTACTTGATTAGAAAGTTATCAATTTTGAACTTGATTGAACAAGAATTGACCATACCTATTCTGAGCTTGATTGAACGAAGATCAATAAGAGATTATGAAAAGAAATTTTAGTTAAATTTGATTTGAAGTAACTGATCATGCTGACAAATAACCAATTTGATTTGAAGCGATGAAATTGATCAATGTCGTAGAGATTAACAATATCAACTTGATCGAAGAAAATTGTCATGCCCTTGGCGTGAAAGAATTTGATTTGAAAGTTTGAATTTTAGTGTGATTATGCCCCCTCGGGACCGTAATCAGAATAAATTTGGATAAAATCATTGTTTTCAAGCATTTAGGAAGAATTACGGTGATTGAAATGAATTTGGATCAAGCGCAAATCATTTAGGAAGAATTACGATTATTGAAATGAATTTGGATCAAGCGAAAATCATTTAGGAAGTGTTAATAAGAAATTAGGATCGATTTTAATGTTAAAAGAACATTGTTTGACCAAGTTTGATCAAAAAATGAGAAATTTGACCAAGTTTGACTAATGTTTAAGCAACATCCTAGTGTAAAAATTTGATGTATTAGTGAGAAAATCACTTTTTACAACTTCCGGCAAGTTTTCTATGCATTAATTACGCTCTGTGCAGCTTTCGTTAAGTGCGTTTGACTGAACTTTGACTTTTTTTGACCATGAATCTAAGTAATAACCATTACTGAATTGATTTACCATGTTCATAGTATCCTTTCTACTCAATTTGCTCCTGTTTGACTGCAATTTGACCATAATTGACTTCTGAATTTAATTTGATGACTTTTCTCTATAACTCCATTTTTACTGCATTTAAGTGATATAGATCACCTATTCCGATTTTGGTCCTGATATGAAGCCTCTGTGATGTCTTACAATGAATGTTCCTTAAGACTTGCTCCCGGGAGGCTTAAATAGGTCAAAAAGACCATTTTTACTATTCATTTTCACTTTTTACCATAGTAAATTTTTGAGCTCTGGGGTGAAATGGTGTACCCTAAGGAGAAGCACCGATTTGTGTTAGCTAGGCGACACAACCAACCTCCACATTATGCAACACCTGTGAGTACCTGAGAATGATCCCTTTCAATTTTGAAAATTTAAATTTTACGCATTTTCATGCTTTTTAGGACTAGTTCAATTTTGGATCGCATCTCGTATGCGGTAAATCTCGTGTCGCATCCGAATTTTTACAGAATTTTGGATCGTATCTCGGATTTTCTGGATCGCACCCTGTGAGGTCACATTCGGTCTTTTTCAAGCATGTTCTTAGTAATTTTTCAATTTCTTCGCATTTGGTCAAAACAGGGTCGCATCCAGATTCCAGATCACGTCTCGTATTTCCTGTGTCATAGCTGGGATTTCTTGGCTCGTATCTCGTATTTCTTGGATCGCTTCTAGGAAAATAGGATCGCATTTAGTTTCTTGATTTTTGAGCCAACTTTACTTGTCTATTTAAATTCCTTAGGTGATTTCTCGTTAATTTCCTTTGTCTAATGTTGACATAGTGCCCCTATTTCCTATTGTGCAGAGTGATTTTGATGTTATTTCCTTTAGATGTCCTCGACCAACTCAGGTCCTTGAGTTGTATCATCATCTGTCGGCAGCTGATCAATGTGTGATTTCTCATTGCGGTTTATGGAGTTTAGCTAATTTACCTGACATTCGGGTGAATCATGGATTGCTAACAACATTGGCCAAGAGGTGGCATTCAGAGCATAATACCTTCCACCTTCCTACCGGCAAGATGAATATCACCCCAGAGGACATCTAGTGGATATTGCACATTCCAGTGATGGGATTCGGAGTGGAGTATGAGGTGTCTGCTGTCGTGTCTATGGTGGATGCTCATAGACTTTTTCAAGATGATACCATTGCCAGACGTTACCTTAGTTGGGACCACATGGTGGCCAACTATGCATCTCTTCCTGTTTATTTAGCTGGACTTGTTGGAGGACTGATGATGCGTGATCGAGGACAACATGGATTAATGTGCGATTGGTCTAGGGTCATAGAGGATATGATCCGATCTTCTAGTCGATTTGCTTGGGGGAGCTGTATCTTAGCTCATTTGTGCAAGGAGCTCCACAAGATTGTATATCAGCATTCTTGTACCATGACTATAGGGATTCTAGTTAGTACTTCAGGTATGGGCGTGGGAGCACATCCATGTCACATGACCGATTGATGATAGGCAGGGCAACGTCGGCTTGCCTTATATATATATATATATATATATATATATATATATATATATATATATATATATATATATATATATATATATATATATATATATATATATATATATATGTATGTATGTATGTATGTATTCTAGTATGCTACAACAACCCCATCTGGGTAAGCTGGAGTATTGGCAATGAGTTCTTGATGACATTACTGATGTTGTTTGGAGGTCATACTTGGACTATGAGGGGTGGCCATCTGATGTCAGGCAAATGCCATACTTCTTTTAGAGAAGATATTTGATCGGTCGAACTTGGTATATTGTAGAGCACTTTTTGATCATGCGTGTCTCTAGATAGTACGACAGGGTACAAGGTGTTTCTCAGGAGACAACCATATATGCATGGATCAGGGATGAGAAGGCCCAATGAGGGTCTCATCTTATTTATGAGGTAACTCTTCATGAGATATCGCAGATTGCACCTGTGGCTTGGGAGTATCACCCTGAGATTACTAATGGAGGTATCACTGATGGATACCATACCTGTTATACACAACATCCATATCCTAGATTTATAGCTCCCAATGAGGTCGTCCCTCACCTTGAGGACACCCTTGATTATGATCCAGCTAATGATGGTGGTGGCTGAGGCAGAGCTGCTAGAGGCGAAGCCAGGGGTCATGGCAAGGATAGGGGACGAGACAGAGGGAGAGATGGTGCCCATGAAGGCGGAGGCGGAGGGGGTGATGGAGATTTAGGTGACGGAGGTGGGGGTGGAGGTGGAGGGGGTGATGGTAGCAGACGACGGGCCTTTGGGGGAGATGAAGGACAACAGTGACATAGGAGATTGAGAGTTACTTCTCCCTAGAGGGATACAAGTCCTTTTTTTCATAGAGATTAGCATGCGCAGCAGCAGAGAGCAACAACAAGAGGCGACAATGGAGATCAGCAACATGCACATAGAGATCCTCCTATAGGTGGTGATGGGGATCCATTATCTCAGTGCGAGTAGGATAGAGTTGTGTTACGATTATAGGTTGTCACTCTCTGGGCACATCTTTCAGTGTGAGATTCATAGCTATCTCAGATGAGAGCCGAGAGGGATAGATATGCTCATACAACCACTCACGAAGAACAAAGGGCTACATATTACTTTTCTTTATATAGTGCTATTATTCTTGCCGCTCAGATGACTCTGTTATATTCAGTCATAGCACAACAATCTGATGGTGCAATGCCTCCACCGATCCCTGGCAGAGCAGATGTTCCCCCTCCTAATCCTCCACGAGAGGATGAGGGTGCTAGTCAAGCCTGAGATTGTATTCTTGACCATTTTTGTATCATTGTACCTCATTGGATATATCTTGTATTTGTACCATTTTTTATTGATATACTCTCTTATGTCCTATGGACTATTTATTGTTGATGTACTATTTCATGTTATTCTGATACTCTAATACTCTTTCATTTATGCTCTGATATACTGCTCTGATTTTCTGATACTCTTTCTCACATACTGATGATATACCGATGCTTTATGATGATGTTGATTCTGATATGGATATCTTATTTGCTTTATGTTGCTTCATATGATACTTTATAATTTATGTACATGTGATGTATTTGATACGCGTCTTATGCTTTGGATATTGATGTGATGGTCATACTTGGTCATGATTAGATTAGATGGTGATTCTGATGACATCGTGTTTTATTTCACTGATATATGCTTGTATTTTTGTATTTTCAAAGCTTTATGAATGTATGGATACAAACTCATGTGAGTGTATGTAATCTTTATTTTATGTCTGGATATGGATGTATGAGATGTATTGCGATGCGATGTATGGACATCTCACTTTTATTTATGTATGGATGATTATGGATGCACTATGCAGGCGTACTTATGATATGAAATAGATTATGAATGCAAATGATTATCAATGGTATATATTCAGTCATTTCATTTCAGTTGTTCATGATTTCATGATGTACTTGGTCAAACATGGCAAGTGATTAATGTTTTTGGAATTTTCAGCTCACATTAATGCTTTAGATAATTGAATTCATACATTCATACTGATGCAACTTAAAACGAATGGAACTATATTAAAATGAATGCAATTTAAAATGAACTTCAATGCAACTAAAAACATGAAATGCATAAATTTATATGATACGAAACTAAAAATGAATCTTAATGCAATTAACCAAATGAAATGCACCTAGACTAAGACACCTAGGACAATCACTGTTTATTCAAAGTGGATCAATTATCATCATAGAGCGTTTGTAATGGACCTCATTAGATTAGTACATTTTTCACTGATAGATTTAGAAATCATGAAAATATGAATATTGCCCTTTTTTTTGTCATGTCGAAAGATAACTTAAACATTAAAGCATATAGGCTAGAATGTTTTGTCAGTTACTTCTTGTTTGATATAAACCCTTTTCTTTTTTGGTGCATAATGTGTAAATATATATCCGCAATGACCTTTTATTTTATTTTCATATCTTTGGGTATAATCTGATTTACTATGTACCTTACTAGAAGTAGTTTTTCGTTATAGTTTAAAACAGGCAAGGAAATAAATCCAACCACATTAAAGTTTTAATAGGAAACAGGTTGAGGTATACTTGACGTTCTAATCGTGATGGAGGCACTTATAGTAGACACCCATTCCCCATGATCACCTTAGATCATCGGATTTATCACCACAAATAGAAGACAAATAAAACGTTACGCCCCCAGTCCAAGTTTCTCTAGTCCATAGACATCATCGAGTCACTCAAGGAAACATAACAATAAAAAATTGATAATAAGAAAAGTTCATTATTCCTTTAAAAATAATCAATGCCTTTTCTTTAAAACAAACAGTTGTGATTATAGTGTTTAGGAACACTATTGATTAATTTTGCAAACACGCATAGAAATTATTATCAATTATCAATTTATCCTTCATCAATAAGTGACTCACCCATTTAGCATTTATAAACACTCTTATCATCATGACAGTTTTTAGGAACACTTTTAGGTCCAAGTATTGAGAAATATTATTTATGGTTGGCATTGAGAAATACCTTTGTTTTCGTAGTTTATTGTCTATCGTGGAGTAGGGTGGTATTAAGAAATACCTTTGTTCATAGTTTAATGTCTATTGCGGACTCTATTCTTAGAAAAAGGTCCTAATAGTGACTTAGCGACATGTGTGACCTTGATCATTGCCCCATAGGAAAAATAGTTTACCTAGGACCTTAATGTGGACAGATTCCAACCTTAGGAAAGTACAATTTTTTGATAGTTCATTTCAAGATTTGGCGCGTCACGAAGGTGACTGGAAGATATGTACAAACTACGATTTACATGGGTCAAATGTGCAAGCGTTGTCTTGATAGATAGAGTGTTGATTACAAGTAGCGCTTGTTTACCAGGTTTTCACCACTTGGCCAAAAAATTTCTATTTTTGCTATCATGACATCTGTTTACTGTTAGGAATAGTCCCAATAGATAACTGAGAGGGGGTGAATCGGTTATCTATCTACAAGTTTCAATTCTTTATCTAATTAAGTATACTTAAACATAAGCATAAACACAATGAAAGAACACATGAACACAACACCAATATTTTGGTTACGGGGAAACCCAAATAGGTAAAAACCCCAGTGGGAATTGACACCCACTAATATTCTGTACTAGTGTATTATGATCCTTGCTAGAAGATCTTTAACCCTGTTAGGAGTTGCTTTACAATATAATTAGTACAATAGACCTGGTTAAGGGTCGGACCCTGTTATGAGTCTTTTACAATAGTCCCTGTTAGGGGAGAGGACGCACTGTCCAAGAGCACACTGCTCAAAGGGGTGAAGGCTACAACTTTCTGTTTAACAAATACACACTATATCTGGATCTTGGTGAATTGCGCTTTGACCTACTGTCTAGATCAGTTCCAATGTATAGCACAAATACTTTATTTGGTCACATAGACCTTCTTCTGATGGTTCAACACTTCTCACACTCTGCTCTGCTCTTTCTGTTAGCCATGAACCACACTCAAGCAATAAAAAATGACTGCCTATAAATATCTTTCCTCTAAATGATATAATCAAGTCGGCTTGTTAGAACCACCTTGAAATCATATTAGAGAAACCATAACAATCTCCAATAACAATTCAGTCGGCTCTACTAAGCACACAACACATTCTGAGACCTGTCCAATAAGATAATTGTAGACACACGCTACACACTGTCGGCTCTACCAAAACAACTATATCTTTCTCCTCAAGCTGAATTACTTCATGCGCTCTTAACCGAACATCAAAAACTCTTCTCTAAGCTTAAATCCAAGGACGCATATCCAAATGATAGGCACAACTCCAGAACTAATAATATCTCTGTCGACTATTTTGAATAAACACAGGAAACTACTACTGGCAAATAGCGACTGCATAACTTCACTTCTACTTATCAACAGACTATGTGTCCATGAATGGAACATCACTAACATGTCTCCATCACATATCCAAAGGTGCAAGGCTTCATGACAACTGTATAGACAACCATACTCAGAACACTGTTTGTTATTCTGTCAGGAACACTGTTGATACAAACTGCAATATAACTGTATGTACTAATAATCAACCTTTGCGTCCATGATATCATGCTGATAACATGTCCATACTTTATATATTTAAAGCTTACTGCATAAGTCATCCACGCATGCTACTTTCCATATGTTGTCATTAATGACAAACATAGAGTCAGTACTGACCTACTAGCAAATCTCCAACAATCTCTCCCTTTGGCATGGATGGTAACATGTGGAATGAAAAACCACCACCAACCCAGTGATAAATTATTTTATAACATTCTCCATTTCCTCATCAAAAGCTCCCCCAAAGATGAATCCTCCTTTTGCTGCACTATTCTTCAATATTCTCCATTTTCTCAACTGAACTGTTTTAAGACTGAATACTACTCCCCCTTAGTATATTACTCCTCTTTTGTTTTGTTTTTCAAGACTCTGTATATTACCCCCCCTTTGACATGAATGGCAAAGGGCGCCATTCATTTTAAGCACCGGTACTACTCCAGAAGTAGAGTAGTCAACCATCCATCAGTCCCGAAGGACTGATGCTTTTCCTTCTTTCTTCTAAGCAGAATATGGGAAGGGAATTACTCCCAACTTCTCCCTGAGATACTTAAAAGTATTTTTTGGCAAGGGCTTTGTGAATATGTCTGCCAACTGATCTTTAGTACTCAAATAGTCTAACTTGACTTCTTTTTCTGCCACTCTCTCTTAGGAAGTGATACTTGATCTCAATATGCTTTGTCTTTGCATGCATCACAAGGTTCTTCGACATATTGATAGTGCTAGTGTTATCACAGTGAATAACAATAGGATAATCAATTTGAATTCCAAAATCCTTATCATCTGCTTGATCCAAACAATTGTAGAACAATTCAAGGCTGCTGCAACATACTCCGCTTCTGCTATTGACTAAGAAATACAATTCTATTTCTTGCTTGTTCAAGTGACAAGTCTATCACCAAGAAACACTACTCCACCTAATGTACTCTTTCTGTCATCAACGCATCCTGCCCAATTTGCATTAGTGTACACATGAAGCTCAACATTTTCTGAATTAGGATACCATAGACCATAGTCTATAGTGCCTTGCAAATATCTGAATATTTTTTTTACTGCCATGAGGTGACTTTGTTTAGGCTCTGCTACAAATCTTCCAACTATGCCAACTGCATTGGAGATATCAGGTCTAGTCTGAGTAAGATAAATAAGTTTGCCAATCATAGACTTGTACAATGTTATATCTACTGCTAGTAAGTCATCTTCTTTTGTAAGCTTGCATCCAGTTATCATAGGAGTCCCTACTGACTTGCAACCATCCATCTTGAATTTCTTTAATATTTCTTTCAGATACTTGGACTGATTAATGAAAATACATTTCTTTGTCTACTGTATATTCAATCCCAAAAAGTATTTGATAGGTCCAATCATACTCATTTCAAATTCATTTTGCATTTCCTTAGCAAATTCAGCACTAAGTTTGTCATTACCTCCAAAGATAATGTCATCAACAAATATAGCTACAAGTAGTAAACTTTCAGATGTCTCTCTTATAAATAGATTACTGTCTGTTGCTCCTTTCTTGAATCCAATATTTGTTAGATATCCATCTAGTCTCTCATACCATGCTCTAAGGGCTTGCTTAAGTCCATAGAGGGCCTTCTTCAATTTGCATACCATATCAGGTTTGTCTGATAAGGTGAATCCTTATGGCTGCTCAATGTATACTTCTTTCAAATCTCCATTTAGAAATGCTGACTTGACATCCATCTGATAAACTTTGAAATTTTTGACTGTAGCATAAGCTAGAAATAACTTAATAGCTTCTAATCTACTCAGGTGCAAATGTGTCTGAAAAATCAATGCTTTCTCTTTGCGCATATCCTTTACATACTAGCCTTGCTTTATTTCTTAGTACTATACCATCTTCATTCATTTTGTTCCTGAATATCCATTTTGTTCCAATTACATTCTTATCACTAGGTTTTGGGACCAGTTCCCAAGTATCATTATTGATAATTTGATCTAGTTCTTTTTTCATAACATCATGCCAATCTAAATCCTTGCACGCATCTTCAACACTTAATGGTTCAATCTGAGATAGTAAACATACCACTTCACTGCTAGCTGAGTTCTTTGCTTGTGATCTTGTTGTGACTTTGTTGCTCTGATCTCCAATGATGTCATCCTTAGAGTAGTATCTAGAAGGAAACTTTGGTACTTTAGGTGATGCTGTCTCATCAGCCTTTGTAGTTTTTGCTTCACTAGTCTCAGGGTCATTGAATAATACATCAATGCTGTCAAACATCTCTTCAACAATTGCCTCACTAGTGGAAGGTCTGGGTTCTTCTTCAATCATAGGTGAGTAATCATGGTATCTTTCTTGAACCATAAACTTTTCATCAATCTTAACATGAGCACTTCCAATGATCTTCTTTAACTTTAAATTGTAACATCTATAAGCTTTGCTTTTAGTAGAGTAACTAAGGAAAATACCTTCATCGCTTCTTGCATCAAACTTGCCTACTGCTTCATCCCTCTTGATGTAGCACTTGCTTCCAAAGATTCTAAAGTATTTTACTGTGGGAACATTACCAAACCATAGCTCATTAGGTGTCTGGTCTGCACTTGGTCTCAATTGTATTCTATTGATGGTATAGACTGCTGTATTAACTGCATCTCTCCAATAGGTGTGTGCAACTTTTCCTTCTATCATAATGGTGCATGTTGTATCCAAGATGATTATGTTCCTTCTCTCTGCAATTCCATTTTGTTGAGGGGTTCTAGGAGCACTCAATTGTCTCTTTATGCCATGTTCTTCGTAGTACTCATAGAATCTGTCAGAGGTGAATTCTGCTCCTCTATCCAATCTTAAACATTTTATCTTTAGTCCAGATTCATTCTCAACCTTAGCTTTAAATATTTTGAATTTCTCAAATGCTTCTAACTTATCTTTTAAGAATGCAACCCACATCATCCTAGTATAATCATCAACAAAAAAAATGAAATACCTTTCACCATAGTATGATCTTGTTTGAGTTGGACCACAGAGGTCTGTATGAATCAGATCCAACTTGTTTTCTGCTAAATTGTGCTTGCTTTTGAAAGAGTTTCTTACATGCTTTTTCATCACACTTCCCTGCATATAGTATCAACTGGTTTTGTTATGCTAGGTAGATCTCTTACTGCTTTTACATTGCTTATCTTCAATATGTTATCAAAATTGATATGACATAGTCTTTTATGCCACAACCAACTGTCATCAACTTTAGCAACAAAACAACTTGCTTCTGAATTGAGTTGGAAAACATTACCTCTAGTCTTTGAGCCTGATGCAATCATAACACCATCCTTGTTGTTAATGATGCATTTGTCATCTTTAAACTCCAATTGATAGCCTTTTTCAAATAACTGTCCAACACTAAGAAGGTTATGTTTCAATCCATCAACATAAAAAACATCATCAGTACTATTCTTTCCATCCAAGGTAATGGCTCCTCTACCAACTATGGGTTTAGGAGTGTTGTCTCCAAATCTAAACATGCCACCATTGTATTTGTCTAGATGAACAAATATGTTTTTATCACCTGTCATGTGCTATGAACAACCGCTATCTATAATCCAGTTTGTCCTAATGTCAGCTTGTGAAATCAGTGCTAGCTCTTGTTCCTCTTTCTCATCTTCATGATCTGTCTTTTTGTTCATTTTCTCTATGATAGCAATAAATCCAATTTTTTCTTCACTTGATTCATCATCTGAAACTCCGTCTCCAACATAGTTACATTCCTTAGAGTACTTAGGCTTGTAATCATTTTTGAATTTCCTAGCTCTAGTAGGACACTTAGATGCAAAGTGACCAATCTTGTTACATGAAAAACACTTAAATGACAATTAACCTTCATATTTTCCTTTTCCTTTCTTTTCTCTTTTGACAATCATAGCAATGAAATCATCTAGTGTTTTCTCTTCATTATCATCATCAAAATTATCAGAAGTGTTTGCAGATTTTGTACCATGAACTATTGCCTTGAAGACTGTTTCACTCTTAGGTTCTGTTTTCAATCTTGAAATCTCAAAAGCTGAGATTTTGCTGATCAAGGTCTCTCTCTTGAAATTAGATGTAAGCTACATGGTCTCATCAAGGATGTTGATCTTATTTTCATATTTAGGAGTGAGAGTAGTCATCAATTTGTCCATAATATCTTCTTTTGAGATCTCTCCACCATTGTTCTTGATTCCAGCAACTGCTTTATTGATCCTTTGATTATAAGCTCTAATGTTTTCTTTAGGCAACATTTCTAATGCATTGTATCTTTTCTTTCATGTCTTTTTGCGCACATCCTTTGCTTGTTTGTCACCTTCAAACATGTCTTCTAGGTGCTTCCATATCTTGTGGGCGATGTCTACTTTCTTTATCTTTGGAAATTCACTATCAGAGAGGGCGCTGATAAGGGCTTCTTTGGCTATTGCATTCTGATGAAATAATTCTTTTTTCTCTTCAGTAGCATCATCCTTAGCAAGGTCTTCCAAGGTAGGGATCTTGGCTGCTTTGATAGTTACATTAAAAACTTCAAAAGCGATGCATTGCAAATGTGTCACCATCTTGTTCTTCCAATCAAGATAATTCTCTCCATCAAACTTAGGACTTTCTTTTCTGAAGAATGCCATCTGATCAACCTCAAGCTGTTAAACTTTCTCTCCGAGGCACTTGGCTCTGATACCAATTGTTAGGAATAGTCCTAAGAGATAACTGAGAGGGGGGGGGGGGGTGAATCAGTTATCTACAAGTTTCAATTCTTTATCCAATTAAGTATACTTAAACATAAGCATAAACACAATGAAAGAAAACATGAACACAACACCAATATTTTGGTTATGGGGAAACCCAAATAGGTAAAAACCCCGGTGGGAATTGATACCCACTAATATTCAGTACTAGTGTATTATGATCCTTGCTAAAAGATCCTTAACCCTGTTAGGAGTTGCTTTACAATATAATTAGTACAGTAGACCTGGTCAAGGGTCGGACCCTATTAGGAGTCATTTCCAATAGTCCCTGTTAGGGGAGATGACGCACTGTCCAAGAGCACATTGCTCAAAGGGGTGAAGGCTACAACCTTCTGTTTAACAGATACACACTATATTTGGATCTTGGTGAATTGCACTTTGACTTGCTGTCTAGGTCAGTTCCAATGTATAGCACAAATACTTTACTTGGTCACATAGACCTTCTTTTGATGGTTCAACACTTTGCACACTTTGCTCTACTTTTTCTGTTAGCCATGAACCACACTCAAGCAATCACAAATGACTGCCTATAAATATCTTTCCTCTAAATGATATAATCAAGTCGGCTTGTTAGAACCACCTTGAAATCATATTAGAGAAACCATAACAATCTCCAATAACAATTCAGTCGGCTCTACTAAGCACGCAACACATTCTGCGACCTGTCCAATAAGATAATTGTAGACGCATGCTATACACTGTCGGCTCTACCAAAACAACTGTATCTTTCTTCTCAAGCTGAATTACTTCATGCATTCTTAACCGAACATCAAAAACTCTTCTCTAAGCTTAAATCCAAGGGCGCATATCCAAATGATAGGCGCAACTCCGGAACCAATAATATCTCTGTCAGCTCTTCTGAATAAACACAGGAAATTGCTACTGGCGAATAACGACTGCATAACTTCACTTCTACTGATCAACAGACTATGCGTCCATGAATGGAACATCACCAACATGTCTCTATCACATATCCAAAGGTGCAAGGCTTCATGACAACTATACAGACAACCATACTTAGAACATTGTTTGTTACTCTGTCAGGAACACTGCTGATACAAACTGCAATATAACTATCTGTACTAATAATCAACCTCTACATCCATGATATCATGCTGATTACATGTCCATACTTTATATATTTAAAGCTTACTGCATAAGTCATCCATGCATGCTACTTTCTATATGTTGTCATCAATGACAAACATATAGTCAGTACTAGCTTGTTGGCAAATCTCCAACATTTACTAGGTTTTCACCAAAACACTTTTTTTCTTTTCCAAATTTTTTGTACTTTTTTTTTTTCTATTTTTTTGGACTCACCAAGGTGCCTATTTGCTAGGTTTTCACCAAGATGGTCATTTTTTCAAGATTTTTTCCATTATTTTTTATTTTTTTAGGATCCATATTTGTTATTTTTGAACTTTTTTTAGGAACTATTTTTATTGTACAAGAGCTACCTCAAGAATGTCAGGCATAAAACCTTTTCAAATGTAGAGTATTGATTGGATCTAGTTAAAAATCTCCTTTAGGCGTAGCCAATTGATAGGCTTCTAATCCAAATGTTGTTGTCATGACAAAGGGACCCAACCAGTTGGGTTCAAATTTTCCCTTTTGTTCTCAATTTTATTGATTTTCTCTCAGAACTAGATCTCCTACCTAAAAACTTCTTAGTTTTACCTTCTTGTTATATCCTCTTGACATTGTCTTTTGATAGACTTTAAGATGATCAAATGCCTTTTGTCTGCGCTCATCTAGCAATTCTAGCTCTTGCAGTTTAGATATTCTATAGTCCTCATCAGTGACTAGATGTTTTAATGATACCCTCAGTGATGGAATCTCTACTTCAACTGGTAAGACTACCTCTGATCCATAAACTAGTGCAAAAGGAGTTGAGCCAGTTGGTGTTCTAATACGTGTTCTATAAGCCCATAGTGTTGGATCAATTTTTAAATGCCAGTCCTATCCTGATTTATTCATTGTCCTATGCAATATTTTCAAAATATTCTTGTTTGATTCTTCAAGATGATATATTTTAAGATAAACATTGAAATTTGTTTTTCAGTTGCATTAGACAGTGGGACAACTTCTACCTATTTTGTGAAATACTCAGTTGTAGTAATGATGTATTTATGTCCACTTGATGAATTTGGGTAAATTTGATCAACTAAATAAAAGGCCCATTGCTGGAATGACCAATGTGTTATGAAAGGAATTAGCTCCCTAGTTGAAGCATGTATTAGGTTTCCATGGATCTGAAATTTCTTGCATGTTTTTGAAAAATGGATAGCATATTTTTACACTATGGGACAATAATATCCAACTCTTAAGATTTTCTTGGCTAATGAAAAACCGTTCGAGTGTGATCCACACACACCTTCATGAAGTTCCTTTAATGAACGATTTAACTCTTCATTTTCTAAACACCTAAGAAGCGTACCATCCAGACTACGTCTAAACAAGTCATTAGTGATGATTATATAACGTGATGCCGCTCTTATAAGGGATCTCTTTTCATTTCGGGAATAACCTTCAGGGATTGTTTAGTCTTTTAGATAAGAGTAGATATGGGCATATCAGGATAACACTTGGGTTTCAATGGCACAAACAATTTGGGATTCAGGTGAGTCATAGGCGGGAAATGGGAGTTCTTCCACCAGGAAATCATAGAGAAATTAACGTTCTAGTTGTAACATGGATGCTAAAGTAACCATCACATTAGGTGCTCGATTCTTTGATCTTGGAATTTTCTCAAATGTGATAAAAACAAAGTATTTCTTCAAGTCATCCACCATTCTTTTGTATTGCATGAGCTTATCATCTTTTGTCTGATAGTAACCGTTCACTTGATTGATAATGAGTTGTGAATTTCCATAGATGTGTAATTCAACAATTTTCCATTCTATTGCAATTTTGAGTCCATTCACTAGAGCTTCATACTTTTCTATATTATTGGTACATGGAAAAATCATCTTATAAGCTTTTGGAATTGTATACCCTTGTGGTGTAATGAATAAGCATCTGGCTCCTGATCCTTGGTGTGTGTAGGAGCCATCAAAATAAATTTTCTAGGGATGCTCTAACAAGTGCATAATAGATTCATCTGGAAACTCCACATTTAATGGCTTGTCATCTATTAATGGTGTTTCTACAAGTTGATAAACAATCACTTGTCCTTTAATGGCTTTTCTGTCAACATATTCAATGTCAAATTCACTTAGAATTAGGACCCACTTTGCTAGTCTTCCTGTCAGCATTGCCTTACTCAATAGATATTTAAGTGGATCAATCTTAGCCACTAGCTTCACCTTATGTGCCAACATGTAATGCCTAAGCTTTTTGGATGCAAACACCACTGCTAAGCATTCTTTCTTAGTCATGGAATAGTTCAACTCATATGTGACCAAAGTTCTTTTGATATAGTATATAGCTCTTTCTTTCTTAGCCTCATCTTGCGCAAGCAACACTTCTAATGATGTATCTGTAGCTGATATGTATAGTAATAGAGGTTTCCCATAGATTAGTGCCATTAGGATTGGAGGATTCATTAAAGATTTCTTGACTTGGGCAAAATTTTCTTCACATTGCTCATCCCAAGTGAATCTAGTTCCTTTACGCATCAACTTTGTGAAAGGTTGTGCCTTATCTGCCAACTGAGATATAAATCTTCTTATGGATTGTAGCTTTCCTTGCAACGTCCTCATTTGAATAATGTTCCTAGGTGGTTGCATTTCAAGAATAGATTTCACCTTTTTTGTATCCACCTCAATTCCTTTTGCTGAGACTATGAATCCTAATAGTTTTCTAGATGATACGCCAAATGCGCACTTCTTAGGATTAAGTCTTAACTAAAATTGTTCCATTCTGTCAAATATTTTCCTTAGATCTTCTATATGTGTATTCCTTATCTTTGACTTTGCCAATGTATCATCTACATAGTCCTCCATGTTTCTATGCATCATGTCATGGAATATTGTGGTCATTTCTCTTTGATAAGTTGCATATGCATTTTTGAGACCAAATGACATCACATTCCAATAGTATGCTCCCCGTGTGCATGTGAATGCAGTCTTTTCTTGATCTTCAGGAGAAATTTTGATTTGATTATATCCATAAAATCCATCCATTAATGAGTCAAATCTACAATCATGTCTATGTTGGGAAGTGGGAAGTCATCCTTTGGACAAGTTTTGTTTAAATCTCTAAAGTCTGTGCAAACTCGTATGGATTTATCCACCTTAGAAACATGAACTATGTTTGAAATCCATTCCACATAATCAATAGCTCTGATGAATCCAACTTTCAATAGTTTTTCCAATTATGATTTTACTAATATTGCCACATGTGGATTCATTTTTCTAAGTTTTTGTTTTATTGGTTTTACATCAGGAGAGATGGACAAGTGATGCATGATAAAATTTGTATCCAATCCAGGCATGTCTAAATAAGACCAAGCAAAATTGATCTTCTTTTCTTTGAAGAAGTTGGTGAATTGGATCTTTTCCTCTTCTGTTAATGACTGAGCAATGTGGACTAGCTGAGGAGCTTCTGTTGTTCCCAAATTAATGGGTTGTGTAAGTTCAATCAAAACTAAGGACCTTTCTTGAAAATGATCTAGGAGGATATCAATAATCCCATTCTTTGGTGCCTCTAGGAGGTTTTCACCATCGGATACGTCTTTTTCTTTTTCTCTTTTAGGATCTGATACTACCACTAGGTGGTTTTCACCATCAGATCTCTTTTTCTTTTTCTTTTTCATTTTGAGACTGAGAACTTGATATCCTCCCCAGTCATGGTTTCTCTCTTTACACTGGAGGAAGAAAGGAAGGGTTCACAAGCATTTAGATAACAGGCTATGAATGTTATAATAATTGAGAGGGGGGGTGAATCAGTTAGATCAGTTATCCTACAGTCTGAAATACAAAGATGTACCTTATCAAATAATTCCAACAAATTATGTGGCTCCGTAACATAAAATATCAATCTATCTGTTCACTTTACTGATTACTAGTTAATAGCTAACTGTGATTATCGACCAAATCAATTATACAATATGTAAATTATGATAGCTAAACAATCATCATAAATAACACATAACATAATGATTTAACGTGGAAACCCTATTAAGGGAAAAACCACCTGGGATCGGTAACCCAAAATAATTCACTCTTCTAAAGTGAGCTCGGTGAAGAGCCAACCTTGTTAAAAGTTACAAACACACTGTTAAGTGTGACTTGGTTAGAGGATTTAACACTAATAGTTAACTTTTGACCAACATTCACTATGGGGTCAACAAGATAACAATGTACATTCTTTGAATGACATAGGGAAGAATATAAGACTGTTAAGTCCACTCGGTTAAGATATTTTTTGAATCAATGGTTAAACTGGTATAGTATGATCTGATTCAAATATAACTCAATTGTAGATATTCAAATCTATGCTAAGCCCATACAAATCCTCTGATCAATAATAAAATTCACTTCTTCAATATTCATCAACTTATTGTCACTCAGTAAATGGTTCTCTGCTGCTTGATTAACTCTGCAGTTTGGTTCTTTAATAACCAGTTTGATTAGGCATGCATGAATAGTCTTCACACGATATCTCTGCAGTCTTCTTCTTCCGGCATGTTTCAACAATGAAACTCATATCTCTTATATAGACAAGTAAATCATTTTCATATCAGCCATTAGATTTTGCCGCTTAATCTCCTTCGTCTATTTTGCCTCTTAAACTTTCATCGGTAGATGTGTCATTAACACGTTTCAATCTCATCCTTTAGATCTTCTCTGAATTTTTTCATCCATGGATCTCATAACAAACTTAATCCTTAATGTCAAAATCATAACAATTCCAGCTCATCACATTTCAGTCAGCTGTTCTTAGCATTTAATGTTTTCATCCATTCTTGGTTAATATAGAAATGCATCGGTGATAACTAGTTAAACTAGCTTGGTTGATACTGTCAGTCGTATACATTGCACTGGCTTGGTGTATACATAAATCTTCAATTACCGACCACATTGTCGTGTTCAATTTTAGATCTCTTCTTCATAATAGACTAATGTAACATGCTCAAGTCAACAATATAAAGCCATAGAATCATCAATAAGTTACCCAATGTTAACCTTATCCTTATCTATCATATCCATCTTTTTCTCTATGTAGATATCTCAGTTCTTCATCTTTTCCTCTAATAGATGTTCAGATGTTTGTAACTAACATGATAAGTATTGCCAAGACTAGTTGACATCAATGAAAACATATTGACTGATTTAATCATCTTACATATCATTTCAGTACTCAATGATCTCTAATCACCGTTCCTTTAGTTCATTCAGATATTTAATCAGTTTTAGTTCATCAATCTCTCGATTTGGCACTAATGGAAACACAAGAAATATGAAAATATGCCAAACACATACGAAACATGTATCCTACAACTATGTAAGAAAATGTTCTAGCTTGGTAAGCTCAAATTTAATATGTTTAATTACTACAAAACATAACAACATTACAAGTGCAGACTCTCCCTGCGGATTTGATCTTTTCAGCTCTTAGATTCCCTTTGTTCTCAACAACTATTCAAGTCTCTCCCTTTTTGTGTGTTCTCATTAACTGATTTTCCATATTCATTCTCTCTCCCTTTGACAACAATGCCAAAGAAAATATACAAACAAACAAACAAACAACAACTCTGCAACAACCAAGTATTTCTGGTTGTTTAGTTCATATCATGTACCTTCAGTGTACAGATAAACAAATTTATATTCCAGCTTTTACAATCTTTCACAAACTTAGACAAAATCCAAAGTGTGAGCTATGTGCATCAACATGAATGATCTTCTGATAAGTGTAGGTTGATGCAACCTCTAGATCATCTCATTGACCGGTAGATAGGGGACGGACCCCAAGTCTAGTTCTCAAATATTCAAATGTGTCCTTCAATAATGGTTTAGTAAAGATGTCAACAAGTTGTTCCTTAGATGTTACAAATTCCAGTTGTACTTGCTTTTCTCGAACTTGTTCTCTTAAGTAGTGATACTTAACAAATATATGCTTTGTCTTCGAATGCATCACAAGATTCTTAGAAATATTTATAGCACTGGTGTTGTCACAATATATAATCACCAGGGCAGTGATTACCTCATTCATTCCTTCCAACACTTGTTTGATCCAAGCTATATTTGAACAGTTTGCAGCAGCAACAACATACTCTGCTTCAACAGTGGACTGAGAAATGCATGCTTGTTTCTTGCTAATTCAAGTCACAAGCCTTTCCCCTAAAAAAAATGCTCCACCAGTTGTGCTTTTTCGATCATCTATGTTTCCAGCCCAATCTGCATCGGTGTAAACTTTTAGTTCAAATTTGCCTTCCAATGTGTACCATAATCCATAATCCTCTGTTTTCTTCAGGTATCTCAAGATTCTCTTTACAACAACCATATGTGAATCTTTAGGATAAACATAAAATCTTGCCACAATCCCCACTACATGTGCAGTA
Organism: Chamaecyparis obtusa; assembly: GCA_027943335.1. Lineage (NCBI taxonomy): Eukaryota > Viridiplantae > Streptophyta > Pinopsida > Cupressales > Cupressaceae > Chamaecyparis > Chamaecyparis obtusa. The sequence continues at coordinate 247,450 of BSBK01007709.1, forward strand.
TCAGGCCTACTATGTACAATATAGATCAGTTTACCAATCATAGATCGGTACGGAGTCTGATTTACCTCGGTAGATTCATCATCCTTTGTCAATTTACAGCCAGTCACTATCAATGTTCCCATAGGTTTAGCATCTTCCATGCCAAAAGTTTTCAGTACCTCTTTAATGTATTTTGATTGTGTGATGAAAATTCCATCTTTCTGTTGTATAATATGCAAACCTAGAAAGAATTTAATCTCTCCAAAAATAGACATCTCAAATTCCTTTCTCATTTCATTAGCAAAAGATTTGCAAATCTGATCTTGTCCACCAAAAATTATATCATCAACAAATATTGCAGCAATCAAAATGTTATCATCAGAATCTCCTTTCATGTACATGTTACCGTTTTCACTAGCTCTTACAAAGCCAATACTTATAAGATAAGCATGTAATCTTTCATACCATGCCCTTGGTGCTTTCTTCAATCCATGTAAAGCTTTGTGCAGTTTACATACCATGTCTTTCTGATTGGTGATTTCATCACTACTGTGGATCTTCATATCACACCTCTTGGTTCTTATGACATAGTACTTGGCATGGATGGGCTTTATGCCCACAGAGCTAAGTTAGATTGTCGACAGAAGAGGATTGAGTGCCTTAATGATCATGGTACACCTATTGTGATTTGTGGGATGCAGAGAGGCATCTCTTTTCGTATGATCTCAGCCATGCAGCTTAAGCGAAGCATGCAAAAGCGATGCCAAATTTTTGCTATTGTTATCAGTGATAGAGAGGATGAGGAGGAAAGGGAACCATCTCTTGATGATTATCCTATACTTCAGGAGTATGCAGATGTGTTTCCTATTGAGCTTCCAAGCATGCCTCCTCATAGAGCAGTAGATTTCCATATAGATCTTGTGCCAGGAGTTGCTCTAGTTTCAAGGGCACCTTACAGGATGACCACTAATGAGCTTAATGAGCTTAAGATCCAGTTAGAGGAACTTTTGGAGAAGGGTCATATTCATCCTAGTGTTTCACCTTGGGGTGCACCTGTTATCTTCGTTAAGAAGAAGGATGGATCTTTGCGGTTATGTATGGATTACCGACGGCTTAATAAGCTTACCATTAAGAATCGGTATCCGCTCCCCAGGATTGATGATTTATTTGATCAGCTTAAGGGTGCTAAAGTGTTTTCCAAAATTGATCTTAAGTCAGGTTACCACCAGTTACAGATTGTTGACAATGATGTCCCTAAGACTGCATTCTGTACCAGATATGGGCAAGATGAGTTCATAGTTGTACCTTTTGGACTCACCAATGCTCCAACAGTTTTCATGAGCCTTATGAATGGGGTATTTCGCACTTTCCTTGATAAGTTTGTAGTAGTGTTCCTCGATGATATATTGATATATTCTCGGGAGGAAGAGGAGCACGAAGAGCACTTGAGGTAGGTATTGCAGTGTCTTAGAGACAATCAGTTGTATGGCAGTTTGTCCAAATGTGCTTTTTATAGACAAAGATTCATTACCTTGGACATGTTATTTCAGGAGATGGAATCTTAGTAGATCCATCTAAGATTAGAGCCATCATGGATTGGCCTGCACCTACTTCTATGACCGAGGTCAGGAGTTTTATGGGATTAGCAGGATACTACATGCATTTTGTAGAGGGTTTTTCTAGAGTGGCACATCCCATCACTTCTCTTCAGTGTAAGGGAAAAAAGTTTGAGTGGACCGAGAAGTGCGAGAGGGCCTTTCATGAATTCAAGAAGGCACTTATTAGCGCTCCTATTCTAGCAGTGCCTGATCCTTCAACGGATTTTGTTTTATGCATAGATGCTTTCTTAGATGGTTTGGGAGCAGTTCTTATGTAGAATGGCCATTGCATATGAGTCTAGGAAACTTAAGACTCATGAACTTAATTACCGCACTCATGACCTTGAGTTAGCTGCAGTGGTTCATGCATTAGTGAGATGGCAACATTTCCTTTTGGGCCACCAGTTTGAGCTTCATTCTGATCATCAGAGTTTACAATATATCTTCACTTAGCCGAACCTAAATGCATGTCAGCGTAGGTGGATGGAATTCCTATGTGAGTATGATTTTGATGTCCACTACATCAAGGGGAAGGAGAATGTGGTTGCCAATGCTTTGAGTAGGAGGCGTCATGGGGCCTACTCTATGACTACAGGTACAGAATTGAGAGATCGGATATTGCATCATTTGCATGAGGATTTTTGGTATGTAGAGGTTAGTCAGATCATTTGGTCTCAGAGTACCCTTGAGGGTAAATATTCAGGATATTCCCTAGATTTCGATGGGCTTTTACGCCATAGAGGACACATCTATGTCCCATCCTCCGGAGATTTGCAAGTTTTCATCATGCTAGAGGCTCATAGGGCCCCTTATGCAGTGCATCCCTGGGGTCAAGAAGATGCATGCTAATTTGAGGCAATTATATCATTGGCTAGGGATGAGACATAACATAGCTGAGATAGTGGTACAATGTCTTGAGTGTCAGAGGGTTAAGGCAGAGCATCATCACCCTGGTGGTTTGCTTCAGCCTCATGAGATACCAGAGTGGAAGTGGGATGTTATTTCTATGGATTTCATCATTGTTCTTCCTATGTCATCTCGACGCCATGATGCCATCATGGTGACAGTTGACAAGCTGACCAAGGTAGCCCACTTTTACAGCCTTAGTAGTAGCACAAGTTTTCTTGCGGGATATTGTCAAACTTCATGGCATACCTCGTAAGATTATTTCTGATCGAGATTCTCTCTTCACATCATCTTTTTGGAGAGGATTACATATAGCTTTGGGCACTAAGCTCAATTTTAGCACCGCTTATCAGCCAGAGACCGATGGTTAGACAAAGAGGGTAAATCAGGTGTTGGAGGATATGCTCTACATGTATGTCATGGATCATCATAATAGGTGGGAGGAGTACCTTCATTTGGTTGAGTTTGCCTACAATAATGGGCATCACACTTCTCTAGGTATGCCTCCCTATCAGACATTATATGATAGACCATGCAGGAATCCATTGAGTTGGGACCGCATTGAGGATAGAGTTGCTTTAGGTCCTGAGTTAGTGCGAGAGTTGGAGCAATAGGTGACTTTGATTAGACAACATCTGAAGGAGGTACAAGATAGACAGAAGAAGTATGCAGATGCCAAGTGGGAAGATCATAGTTATCAAGTTGGGGATAGATTCTTTCTGAGAGTGCGACCACATAAGAGTCCAATTTGATTTGGAAAGGGCTCTAAGCTTGCACCTAGATTTGTTGGTCCTTTTCAGATTCTTGAGCAGATAGGTCCTGTCGCCTGTCATCTTGCTTTGCCACTGAGCCTGTCACACATCCACGATGTTTTTCATGTGTCAGTATTACAGAAGTATATTTTTGATGAGACTCATATCATAAATTGGGATGCCTTGCAGGTGGAGTCAGACGGTCAGTTGGCTTTGGAGCCCATCTGCATTTTGGCATGTCGGACGCTAGCACTTCAAGGCTGAGAGTTGGACTAGGTTAGGGTCTAGTGGTATTGCTATGATGAGGTTATGACATCATGGGAGGACACACCGCAGATGAGAGCACAATACCCCCATCTTTTTGATGAACTCCAGGAGGAAGTTCATGCCTAGGGGGAGAGGATGCGAGGCCTCACCCCGAGCTTGTCATAGCCATTCAGTTTTTGCATCTGAGATAGACTTATTTGATGTTATATTTTGATACTTTATGGATTACTGATACTTTGTATTATGGTTTTATCACCTTAGAGGTTAGATACACATTCAGTTATGTTATTTTGATGAAAACTGTGATATCTATTTGGAACCTTTATGTGTGATTAAGTAGATTTTATGAATGATTATGATGTCATGATGATATTTTATTTGCAATTGAATTATATATGCGATGATTATGTTATAAGCTTAATTTAGTGATGAATTGTGTATTTCATGATGAGTTGTATGTATGTTATAGATGATTGATTATGCCATGTGAATTATGATATTGTAGATGAGATTATCTTGATCATTAATTTTATGAATTTACATGTATTTATTTCCTTGGACTACTAATGTTGGACTTTACTATGTAGGGAATTAGACCATGGTAACTTCAGGGAACCAAAGCATAGACCTATGTGAAAATTAGTTCGAGCCAAGGTTTCTTCTAATGAGAAGCAAAAAACCTTTTTGTATCGTATTTTATTCGTGAAAGTAATGTGCATGAATGTATTTAATTTATGGGCATGACACTATGTAGGCATCCTTTTCAAGTATTCCATTCAGAAATGTTGATTTCACATCCATTTGATATACCTTAAATCCTTTATGTGCAGCAAAGGCAAGAAATATTCGAACTCCTTCCAATCTAGCAAGAGGTGCAAAGGTTTCACCATAATCAATACCTTCTTCTTGTGCATATCCTTTGAAAACAATTCTTGCCTTATTCCTTGTAACTTTTCCATTCTCATTCAGCTTATTCCTAAAAATCCACTTAGTACAGATAACATTTTTATCTTTTGGTCTAGGCACTAAGGTCCATGTCTTATTCTTTTCAATTTTTTCAATCTCCTCATTCATAGCATTTATCCATTCCTCATTTTCAAGTGCATCCCTAACATTCTTCGGTTCAAACTCACAAACTAAGCATGTGTTATGTCTTAATTTACTTCTTGTCAGCATGCCAACTTGCTTGTCTCCAATGATTTGGTTCTCAAGATGGTGTCTTCTAACAAATCTTGCGAGCACTTGATCTCTCCCCTATTCATCATTTTGTTCAAGTACAGTTCTTGCTCGGTAGCTTTTTCCTGATTCTCGGTGTCCATTTGTTGATTCTCAATAGAATTTTCCTAATGCTTAGTAGACTCAACCTATGGCTTCGGTAGATACTATGGATCTTCAACATAAGTGAACCTACCATAGTCTTCCGACTCCTTCATGATTTCTACATCATTCTTATTTGCAAACCCATCAAATTTTACATTAACACTTTCTATCATCTTATTAGTAACTTTGTTCAGACATTTATAAGCTTTACTCTTAGTAGAATATCCTAAGAATATTCCTTCATCAACTTTAGAGTCAAATTTTTGATTCCTATCATCTTTCAGTATATAACACTTGCTACCAAATTTTTGGAAATAACTTACACTCGATGTGTATCCAAACCATAACTCATAGGGTGTCTTGTTTGTGTCTTTCTTTAGTTGAACTTGGATCACGACATATACAACTGTGCTAAGTGCCTCTCTCCAGTATATTTGTGCAACATTTTTTTCAATCATCAATTTTATAGCACAATCAACAATAGATCTGTTTCTCCTTTCAACACTTCCATTCTGATGTGGTGTTCTAGGTGCAGAAACCTATCTTTTTATACCATGCTCATTACAAAAGTTAGTGAATTCATTAGAAACAAACTCACCTCCTCTATCAGACCTTAAGAATTTCAATTTTTTTCTGGTTTCTTTTTCTACTTTAGCCTTATACCATTTAAATAGTTTGAATGCCTCAGATTTTTCTTTCAAGAACATAACTGTCATTAATCTAGTATAGTCATCAACAAACAAAATAAAGTATCTGTGTCCATAGTAGCTTTGAGTTCTCATGGGACCACATAAGTCGGTGTGAACCAACTCCAAAATTCCTTTAGATGAGTAGTCCTTACTTTTAAAACTAGATTTTTTCATCTTTCCTTTTTGACATTGATGAAACATAACATGATCCGATTTGGTTAGACTAGGCAATCCTCTAACTTTTCTCTTTTTACTGATCTTAATCATGTTATCAAACTTTACATGACATAACGTCTTATGCCATAACCATGCATCTTCATTTTTCACCAGTAAACAAGAAGTCTCAACATTGTCAAGATAAAATAAGTTACCTTTTGATTGTCCTCCTGTTCTGACAAACTTTCCATTTTCATCATATATCTTTACCTTCTTGCTTTCAAATGCCACTCGATGAACCAAGTTATTAAGCTGTGCCACACTCAAAAAATTGTAATTCAGTCCTTTTATCCAGTATGCATTATCACATCTAATTATATCATTAAGTAGAATAGATCCTTTTCCTTTAACCATGCAAGGTGTGTCATTTCCCATTTTTATTGATCCTCCATTATAATGCTCAAGATGATCAAACTTATCTTCATCACCAGTCATGTGATGTGTACAACCACTATCAATGATCCAAGTATCATTTTTACTAACTTTAGAGATAAGTGCTATTTCTACGTACCTTTCCTCCTCTTCAGAATCATCTTTCATTGCAATAAACACTACCTCTATATCATCATTAGTGTCAGTGTCGGTGTCATCTCCATCAACAAGATAACATGCCTTTTTTCCCATATCTTTGTGATCTCTATTGTCTCTATTGTAGTGTCAGTAACCTCTGTTGTTCCTTCTTCCATATCTTCCATCACCAGATCGGTCTCTGTCTTTACCTTCCTCTTTCCTGTTAGGACATCTAGCAACAATATGGCCAACTTCTTTACAATTAAAATAAGCTAAAGGTAACTTTCCCTTATATCTACCTTTACCTTTCAACGATCTCCAGGCCATAAGAGCTTCAAGTTCATCAAGCTCATCATCAGTATTACTATCACTTTCATTCCTTATATTATGCTTACTGCTAGATTTACTGATCTTTAGAGAAGACATAAAAGAAGACTCAACACTTGGTACCACACTATTATCAGAATTGTTTAGCTCAAAAGTTGTTAATCTTCCAATCAGACTATCAAGAGTAATAGTGCTACCAGGTGTAGACCTCATTTCATGAATAAAAGATATTCTAATTAGATAAGAAGGAAACAAGGTTCTTAGTATCTTACTTACCACTATATCTTTATAAATGATACCACCATCTCCTCGGATAGCATTGACTACCTCTTTGATTCAGTTTGTGTACTGTGTGATATTTTCTCCTTCCTTCATTTTCATATCATCAAATCTACCACGCAAGCTTTCAGCTCCGACTCTCATCACATTTGCATCACCACCATGAACTAGAGAAAGTTTATCCCACATTTGCTTTGCAGTAGTGCAAGCCTTGACATCCTCAAATTCAACATCAAATAGAGCAACAATAATCTCTATCATAGTAATATTATGTTCATGTCATTCTCTCAACTAATCAAGAGTTAAAGGACCGGTCAATTGTATGTAGCCATTGTCAAGTAAAGTTAGAGAAGATTCTCCAATTCCAGATATGTGAAGTGTCATTCGACTTTTCCATGTAGTAAAGTTGTCTTTGTTCAGCTTCCGTACTTCCCTCTTATACATCTTGTAATCTTTCTACTGAAGTCCTTAAAACTTTGTTCTAGGCAACCAATAAGCTCTGATACCAATTGTTAGAATAACTGAGAGGGGGGGTGAATCAGTTAGACCAGTTATCCTATAGTCCCAAATACAAAGATGTACCTTATCAAATAATTCCAACAAATTATGCAGCTTGGTAACATAAATTATCAATCTATCTATTCACTTTACCGATCACTAATTAATAGCTAACTATGATTACCGACCAAATCAATTATGAAGTATGTAAAGTATGATAGAAAAACAATCATCACAAATAACACATAACACAATGATTTAACGTGGAAAGCCTGTTAAGGGAAAAACCACCTGGGACCGGTAACCCAAAATAATTCACTCTTCTGAAGTGGTCTCGGTGAAGAGCCAACCCTGTTAAATGTTACAAACACACTGTTAAGTGTGACCTGGTTAGAGGATTTAATACTAACAGTTAAATTTTGACCAACATTCACTATGGGGTCAACAAGATAACAATGTACATTCTCTGAATGACATAGGGAGAATATAAGATTGTTAAGTCCACTTGGTTAAGAGATTTTTTGAATCAATGGTTAAACTGATACATTATGATTTGATTCAAATACAACTCAATTGTAGATATTTAGATCTATGCTAAGCCCATACAAATCCTCTGATCAATAATCAAATTCACTTCTTCAATATTCATCAACTTACTGTCACTCGGTAAATGGTTCACTGACGCTCGGTTAACTCTGTAGTTTGGTTCTTCAATAACCAGTCTAATCAGACATGCATGAATAGTCTTCACACGATATCTCTGCAGTCTTCTTCTTCTTGCATGTTTTAACAATGAAATTCATATCTCTTATATAGAAAAGTAAACCGTTTTCATATCAGCCATTAGATTTTGCCGCTTAATCTTCTTCATCTATTTTGCCTCTTAAACCTTCATCGGAAAATGTGTTATTAACACATTTCAATCTCATCCTTTAGATCTTCTCCTAATTTTTTCAACTGTGGATCTCATAACAAACTTAATCCTTAATCTCAAAATCATAACAATTCTAGCTCATCACATTTCAGTTAGTTGTTTTTAGCATTTAATGTTTTCATCCATTCTCGGTTAATGTTTTCTTAGCAGATATTTAGATCTATGTTAAGCCCATACAAATTCTATGATCAATAATCAAATTCACTTCTTCAATATTCATCAACTTACTATCACTCGGTAAATGGTTCATTGATGCTCGGTTAACTCTGTAGTTCGATTCTTCAATAACTAGTCTGATCAGGCATGCATGAATAGTTTTCACACGATATCTCAATAGTCTTCTTCTTCCAGCATGTTTCAACAATGAAACTCATATCTCTTATATAGACAAGTAAACTGTTTTCATATCAGCCATTAGATTTTTTCGCTTAATCTCCTTCATCTATTTTGCCTCTTAAACCTTCATCGGTAGATGTGTTATTAACACATTTCAATCTCATCCTTTAGATCTCCTAATTTTGTCAGCTATGGATCTCATAAAAAACTTAATCCTTAATCTCGAAATCATAACAATTCCATCTCATCACATTTTAGTTGGTTGTTTTTAGCATTTAATGTTTTCATCCATTCTTGGTTAATATAGAAATGCGTTGGTGATAACTAGTTAAACTAGCTCGATTGATACTGTCATTCAGTATACACTGCACTGGCTCGGTGTATACAACAATTTTCAATTACCGACCACATTGTCTTGTTCAATTTTAGATCTCTTCTTCATAATAGACTAATGTAACATGCTCAAGTCAACAATATAAAGCCATAGACTCATCAATAAGTTACCCAATGTTTACCTTATCCTTATTTGTCATATCCATCTTTTTCTCTATGCAGATATCTCAGTTCTTCTTCTTTTCCTCCTCTAACAAATGTTCAGATGTTTGTAACTAATATGATAAGTATTGTCAAGACTAGTTGACATCAATGACAACATATTGACTGATTTAATCATCTTACATATCATTTTAGTACTCGATGATCTCTAATCACTGTTCCTTCAGTTCATTTAGCTATTCAATCAGTTGTAGTTCATCAATGAAATAGTCATTGTCAAAAGATAAAAGGCTTGTGGTTGTGGGCTCATTCCAGTCTATTAATTCAGGATATGACAAGGACAAGGATTCAGTAGGTTTAGGAGATAGCACCACATTATTAACATCATTAGCTTGTAAGATGTTTTCTATCAAGTTTGCTTCTAAATAGATGTTAGGATTATTAGAGTCATTTTTGTTATTATTATAGTTCGTGTTAATGTTATAAAAATCTAACTCTAGTGATCTAGCATTAGAACTCTCTCCTTCTTCAATCACGACTCTAGGAGCAAATTTATGTATCACATCCACTTCTATATCCATGGTAGCATTAGAAAGGATATCACATTCATATTCATGTGAGTCTACTTGACTATAATCTGAAACCCCCAAGAAGTGGGCAATAGTCTTTGGTACTGTTAGCCCATTTTCCTTTCATTGCCAAAATCCAAAGAAAATGGTCTTATCCTCCTAAAATCCTAAAAAATTTCCTTGTCCTACTGCAACACATTTTTGATCAGTGAAGAAAATTTACGATGTTTTGTTGCTTGCGAGCTGAGTCAGGGATAGTTTAAGGTGTGTACAAACTTAAGTTAAGATCGCATGTGCTTAAATGCAAAAACCAGAGAGATATGACTATTTCAAGGTCTAAGGAATAGGTATTTTCCATGAATAAGGGTTTCAAAATTTGTCTAAGTATAGAAAAACCCTAGCCAAATCTATTTCTTCATTACCTTTTTGGGGCCATTTAAGTCTTATTTTTGCACATGCCTTTTCCTTTTCCTTTGTTCGCATGTTCTCCAAGTTCTCAGGTGGTTAGTCATTTCATCTAGTGACTTGGAAAATGCAGTGGTCGCGTCATCTCCTGATCTTGGCAGTTAGTGGCCAAATAGTCAGCGATTTGGTGAGCAGTTAAGTTTCCTTCAGTCGATGAATCTCCAAATGATGTGGTCAAGTGTATTGGCACTCAAAGATTGAATAGGGACCGTTGATGTTGATCTTGATCAACGACTGGTGCTAGTTCTCGTAATGAAACCTGAGGTTAAGAAAATATCTAGGGAATGCAAGATTGCCTCAGTCGCGTAATCTCTGAGTCTGATCATAGTTAATGGCTGGTCAAGGTTTTCTCTTTGTCACCGGATCACCAAATAAAATATGAGTTAAGTCAAGAACTTGGCGATTCAGTGATAATCGTAGATGGAGGATTAGATCAAGGGCTAACGTTTAATCTCAGAAGCTGGCCGAGGTTAAGGAAAAGATCTAGCGATTCAACAATGAAAGCATTTGTATGAACTCTGGTTAGGATTGGGTTAGATCAAGGTTAATGTGAGGTCTTGTGATCGGTGGTTAAGTCTAACATTCAGCGAATTGGTGACAGTGTAGTCACATGTTCTCTTGATTTCGACAGTTAAGTGCTAAACATTCAACGATCCAATGACATGGTTATCTCTTGATCTCGTGATAAAGTAGATAAGTCTTCAAACATTTGGTGAATGAGAAATAATCGTCGATTCATATTAAGATCAAAAGCTAGCATGTGTTCTCATGATTTAACCAAGGTCAATGCATTTGTTCAGCGATCATGATATTTTCCTTGTCACTCATTCTCGTGGTCTAACCCTGGTCAAGGATAACCTTCAGTGAATTAGAGATGGCTTTGGTCGCTGAATCGCCAGATCGAACATGGGTTAAAGATAACACTGGACGTTTAAATTTGTGTCGTCGATGTAGATAAGATCAAGCAGTGGTCGCGTATTCTTTGAATGTAACCATGGGTCAAGAAAAGATTCAGCGATCATGAGAATTTCCTTGGTCGCTCATTCTCCAGATGAAACTAGGGTTATTGCTAGGATCCAATGATCATGAGTTCCTTCAGTTGCATGTTCTCCAGGTCAAGGTTGAGTTAAGATAAAGGACTTTGAGATTCATTGTGGGCCGTTGATGCAGATAAGATCAGATGTTGGTCGCATGTTCTCCAAATGAAACATCAGGTCAAGGAAAGATTATGTGATCACGCGAATGCCTTTGTTCGCGTGATCTCTAGACATGACCTAGGTTAAGATAAACTTTCAGTGACTATGCGATGCCTTCAGTCGCGTGATCTCCAAATAACTTAGAGTTAAGGTGCTTGCCGAGGTCAAATTGGGTCCAGTGCTAGGTGTGCCGACGTGCTCATTTCCAATTGGTTGCCGATAATAATGATGTGGTTGGGTGATGTTAAAAGGCTCAATTGATTGTTTGTCAATTTTTGAAGACCCTTTGATGTGCCAAGAAAGGATAGAGATCAACGGTCTTGTTTTAAACTTGACCAATTGACTGTTGCAACCAATAATTTGAATTATTTAATGGTTTTCTATGAGTACAAGATTGGTTATTAAATGCATGGGCGGCCAATCTACTTGATTTGATCTTGTCCACTCTCACAATATAGTCCAGAGGTGATACTTATTTGCGGAGGATTCCCATGTTATGTAAAATGGGTGAATCAGTTATGCAAATTATGATGTAGGTGAAGCAAACATGGAGCTAAAATGATGCAATTTCATGTCTCTAATGTACCAATTGGGATTTTGGCCATAAATTAAGATCAAATTCGATATAATCGCTCCAAATTTCTTGGCATGTTTTTTCTGCAGTAATTTCTTGATTGAATCTAGTTGGTGTGGTTATTGGATACCCTAACCCTATCCTAGTCATACATAGCTTGTTGCATCCTAATTTTTAGGGATCCCAAGATGACTAGTGACTACATATAGTGGCTTGTTTTATTTTTCAAAGGATGGTAAAATTGGTAACTGAATAGAGAGAGCTTGGATCTAGGGTTCAGTTCTAGCATTTTACCATTATCAATGTATTGATACTAAATTTTTTAATGAGAATACACTGGAATTCCATCTCAAATTTGTGAATGTCTTCTTGTTTTGATCTTAAATTCTTATATGTTAATGTTGCAAATCAAGTTAATATATGGTTTAAAAAGTAAATTGTGAAGTTGTTCTTGAGTTTCTTCACGGAAGGATTAAACTTTTAAGGATAAATTCAGAGAATTCATGGTTATTGTGAGAATCTAATGTTTGAATGTGAGAGTGAGAGGAATAATAGGAAAAGAACTTATTCTAGATTTGGGTGTGTTTGAGTTAAGTTTTTTGTGATTTATGTTGTAATTGACTCTATGCCCTAGGATAAGACACTGATCTATTCTCAAGAAGTTCTTCATCATCAATCAAGTTATAAATGATAAAATCTTTCAATCAATGTGTCAAGGACATCATGTTAGGATTAACAGTCCACAATACAATTGAGAGGGGGGGTGAATTAGTTGTATAATAGAATATTAAACTTTAAACTTTAAGCTTGCAATATTAGATCCAATGAACACAATGAATGCCAACACAATAACACAATATTTTGGTTTCAGGGAAACCTTGTTAAAGGTAAAAACCACGGTGGGAATTAGCACCCATAAATGATGTACTGAGAGTATAGTAATCTTTGTTAGAAGATATAGCCCTGTTAGGAGCTTATTGAAACATTACAGTACACAGTCCTTGTTATAGGACATACCCTGTTAGGAGTTGAACAAAAGAGAGGGTTCATTGCCCAAAGAAGGTTGAATCCACCTTCAGAACTCACTAGTTTGCAACAGGTGTATATAAAGAAATACATAATCTTTTGAACTGTTTGTCAGCAACTGTCTTTTCTTGATCAATTCCAATGAAGTTCACCAATAAACCTCTGCTCTACATATAACAAACACAAGCTCGTAGCTTTCACAACCTCCTTATATCACATACATTACACCCATGTCTTTTCCAAAGAAAAGACCTTTCATTTATACCTTATTACAATTTGCCAAGATCAGGTCGGTCCATGAGGCTTTTCTAATTAAAAATAATTACATAAACCCTTGCTAAGATACACACGGTATCTAGAACAAGTCTAGAATGATTACATTACAACAATTAAGGACTGACATCCTTAATTTATGCTTGCCAAATAAAACACACGCTTCATTCCCTGAGTCAGCTTCAAAATAAACCATCGCCAGAACACATGCCACAAATGACATCACCAATAATTCTGTGCCTTGCACTGCCCAATGAACATCATTCAGTATCCTTTATATCATCCTTCAAACTCACATACCTTGAATCCGAATCTTCTGAAAGATATACCAAAAACCCAGAGACTAACTCTGTCAATTCTCACTATCGCAGTCCAGTGACTAGTCTTTACCAAAATAGTTGTAACTCTCTCAATATGAAACATCTAATGATACAATCTCAGATATAAGATCACAACATCCACTTGAACTCTCATCTAACTTCACAGCATCTGAAACATCTGTACAGTGTTTGTACATTGTGGTTACCAGTCTGGTTCCTTCATAGAAGCATATGTTGACATCAGTGAAAAAATACAAATGACAACAGTATAAGTGCCTATTCAGTAACGTAGTGATTAAATATATTAAATGTCTTAATCACCTTCCATGCATTAGCAATATCCAATAATCTTCCCCTTTGGCATTGATGTCAACATATGAGAAAATCTTATCCCAAAGTTATATCGATCCAAAGTCCTTCAACAGAACAATCTCCCCATACAGAAGGGATTTTCTCATAGCAACACTCCCCCTTTGAATGCAATGGCAAAGGGTGCCATGAGCCTTCAACTGCCTTCACATATAACCTTTCTTCCACGATCACTCCCCCTGAGGAGTAGATCCCTACATCTAGTCTAGATAATGATAAGGCTCTGAATACCTCTAGATTGATGCATCTCTGCATCATTTAGTTCTGACTAGGAGTGGCTTGAACCCCTAGCATACCTTTGAGATATTCAAAGGTATATTTCGATAGTGGCTTTGTAAAAATGTCTGCAATCTACTCTTTTGTACTGATATATTCTAGCTTGATTCCTTTTTCTGCCACCTTGTCTCTTAAGAAGTGATATTTGATAGAAATGTGTTTAGTTTTAGAGTGCATCACCAGATTCTTTGACATATTTACTGTACTGGTATTATCACAATGCATAACCACATGCTCATTAAAAGTTATTCCAATGTCTGTCATCATTTATTTCATCCAAACAATTTGAGTGTAGTTTATAGTAGTAGCAACATACTCTAATTCAACAGTAGATTGTGCTATACAATCTTGTTTCTTACTTAGCTAAGAAACCAACTTTTTCCTAAGGAAAAATGCACCACCACTGGTACTTTTTTTGTCATCAATATTTCCTTCCCAATCAACATCAGTATAAGCATGAATTTCAAGGCTATCATTTTTGTCATACCATAAACCATAGTCTATGGTTCCTCTTAGATACCTCAGTATCCTTTTCACAGCAGCTAGATGTGTTTCTTTGGGTTCTGCCTGATATCTAGCCACAATTCCAACATCATTAGCAATATCTGGTCTGGTGTGAGTCAGATATTGTAGTCCTCCAACCATTGATCTATACAAAGTCTAAAAAACACACTTTGATTCATCATCAATCGTTGGCTTGTTTCCAGTCACCATAGGTGTTCCTACTGGTTTACAATTTTGCATTCCAAATTTTTTAAGCAATTCTTTGAGATACTTGGTCTGAGAAATGAAAATATCATATTCATTCTGAGTTATTTGCAATCCAAGAAAAAATTTCATTTCACCTATCATGGACATCTCAAATTCACTTACCTTTTCTTTAGCAAATTTGTTACATAGATCATCATTACCTCCAAAGATAATGTCATCCACAAATACTTCTACTATCAGGATTCCATCTTCAGTAGTTCTTAAATAAAAATTACTGTTCGCATTACCTTTTTTGAATCCAAGCCCAAGTAGATACTTGTCTAACCTTGCATACCAATCCCTAGGAGCTTGCTTCAACCCATACATAGTTTTCTTCAATTTTCACACCATGTCTTTGTCTTTGCATAGAGGAAATCCATCTGGTTGTTCTATGTATACTTCTTCAAGATCTCCATTCAGAAATGTAGATTTAACATCCATCTAGTACACTTTGAAGTTTTTATGTGCAGCATAAGATAGGAACAATTTTACTGCCTCTATTCTAGCAACATGAGCAAATGTTTCTTCAAAGTCTATGCCTTCTTGCTGTGAGTATTGTGTGTGTGAAAATTGTACCTAGCCGTGGACACAACACTTCAGTAAAACATTAGAGGTTAGCAAATCCAAAATATGCAAATAAATGAAACTAAGCTAACCAAGCGATTTACTGCCTTCTAATAGATGTGAGTATGTATTCTCAGATTAGACCAAGATCAGTGACAATGCAATACCTAATTGAAAGATTTAAATGATTGAAAGCAATGAAGATGAAATGTAGATTAATCTATCTTTTTAGTATTTTTGAATGCAATAAGATGAAAAACTGATACGAATCTAATCTAGAATGGATGAAAGTGATATGCAATTAATCTAAGAATGATGTGAATTGATATGAAAAGTTATGAAAAAAAATGAATGATCTCACAAAAATTGCCTGTTGTAAAAGCTTGATTCTTCAAGTGTAATTTTACCAGAGTAATTGTGCAAATTCAAGAGATATGTAATTGTGAAGAACTGAGCTTTGATTTTATAGAAATCTAAGGCTTGAGGATGCCTTGAGAAAAGCCATAAATCACTCTTGATAAACTCAGGTTGATTTTGAGTCAACAAGAAATCATAATTACTTAACTCACAAAATCATGCAAAATCATGTAAGAACAACTTTTTAACTCATATCAGAAGTTTAGATCAACTTTCAACTCAAAATAGATGTTCAGTTTTAGAAAGATAACAACTTAAATTGATTTTCTGATTTAAAGTTTAACTGCTCTTTCAAATGTGCATAGATAATTATGAATTAAATAAATAAATAAAGTGATTTATCCTCAACTTAACTGATTTTAAATTTAAAGATAACTGATTTATGAGTTAATCAATTATTAAATCAAACTTTTAATCAAAAACTATATCATTAAATATTGACAATTGACATTAATTAATTAAATAAGAATTTAATCAATTAGTCATAAAATTTTGATTTATTGTCAAAATTAAATAATATAATTTACGAATAACTGTAATTAAATCTAATTAAATAATTAAGTGGTAGAATTAAACTTAATTAATTAAATATTAAGAATATTCAATTAATCAAATTTAGGATAAATGAGATTTATCACCAAATAATATTTAATTAAAAATAATTAAGATAATTAAGAATATTCTCCGATGGAGAATTAAGATAATCAATTAGGGTTTCGATAAACTGATGTGCATATGTGCTTTAGGTTAGGACTTTGATGTCGATTTCGTTCAATTTGAGGATGTAGGAGGTTAATGAACCTATAGCCCATTTTTGGGGTATTACATTTTGCCCCTCTTTGAATTATTGTGTGAAGTGCAGTGGTTCAAAGATTAGTCTATTTTTTATGTTGAAACTGATTTGAAAGATGAACCGATTCTGAGACATAAACCGATTGAAAGATTAGAAAAAGCTGATTCAGGTCTTGGTTGACCAAGAATCATGATGATGTCAACTATAGCAACAATGAACCGGTGATTATGAAAAAGTATCAAAACATCTTATTCTGAACCTTATGATTACAAAGAAGTGAGTGACCTGATTCTAGACCTAATTGTCCAAAGGAATCGAAATGGTATCACCTCCGAACCCTTCAGTTACGAAGAACCAAGGAAATAACACTAATGAACCGATGGTTACAAAAAGATGATACAGTTTACAAGATAGATTAGGATACCAGATTGATATGGATCTCGATGAATCTTATATGCCCCAAGCGACGAGGTCTTTTGATGAATCAACAACTAGACGTAGTTGTTGTCTTGATTACTGAGAGAAGATGAGATTTATAGATTTGATTGATGTGCAATACCATGCCCCCTTCAGGATGAAAATTGAAATCTGACAAGAAAAGTCAACGTTAAATGGTTAAGAAGCATGTTAATTGATTTGAGAAGTGGTTATACACGTTCGAGAATGCATTTTGCATCGTTTGGAGGTCCTGGAGATCAAGTTTGACTAAGTTTGACCATAAGTTGACCATGGGTGACCACATTAAAATTTTGATAGTTTGATGTTAGATAATCAGTTAAGTTGAATTATGGATTTCTATGATGATTGAAGTTCGATTATGTAAGCAGTTGGCCATCCTAGGTCCAAAAATTTTAAATCACAATTTTGACATAGTAAACAATTTTAGATTTTGATTTTGATCCCGAAAATGGGTTCATAACGTCAAAATTAGGCAGGCGTGTAATTTTCGTGGAGAATGGAGCATTTTGAAAAATTAGGTCAAAACCTATATAAGAGCCAAAAGGGTTATTTTCAATTCATTATTCTTTTCTATTTTTTGTGAAACCTGTGGAGGCCTCTAAAAGAAAAATGGTCGAGATGAAGGTGTACACTCAAATTGTGCACTTTTCTAAGTCATTACTTCCAAGAGAATTTATGAATGAGAAACTTTGAGAAAATGACCTAGAGCTCCCTAGGCATGAAGTCACAAAGATATTAAGAATGCTCTTAGCTAGAGCTATTAAGCCTATAACCTTGCTAGTAAACCACACAATGGGAGATTCAAAGAGACAAGGGAAAGAATGCCAATATCCTCAAGAATCAAGATGAGAATGCAATGCAAGCTATGCTAGAATGAAGAATGCAACTAAGCTATGGAAATGAAAGTATTACAAGCCTTACTAATTAAGCTATGTGAGCTAAGCTAGAACTTGAAAGGAAATCTAAACTAAAAAAATATAAACATGAAGCTATGATGCAAGAATGAAAGCTAGAATGCAAGAAGATCTCTAAAGCTTCAAAATCACAAAAAAATCATGTAGTATAAGATTAGTATTCAAAGTTTGGATCGTAGAATGAGAAAAGAGCTCTCCTTTTAAAGGAATTGAAAAGGAATGGACCATGGAGATTAAGAGACAAAAGATTTAATCAAGGGTGGAGCTTGAAAGAGGAACAATCCATGTGCACAAATATCCTCCAATGAGAAAATAAGAGTTGACTTTTGTGCCCCATATGAGACAAAAAAGCCTTTTCTTCTTTTTATAAAATAAGAATAATGTTTTATTTTTGCAACTTAGGATAAGAAGAAAAGTGGGGGCTTTTTATTTAATAAAAGGGGAGGAAATTCTTTTTAAATAAATAAAGACTTAAGATAAAATGGTTAGCCCATAGAATAAAATTGAATAAATGATAAAAATAAGATTTGATCAAGGAAATTGATATTGAATTAAAAATGTTGATTTAAAAATATTGATTCAGGGATTTGATAAATTGCTGAATGGGGGCCCAAAGTCTAGGTGACCATTTTAGGGTGCATAGATTTTCCCCTCTTTGACTAATGTGAGATCGATTTGAGATCACATGCGGTCAAATAATGGAATTGAAATGTGAGATTGATTTGGGATCACAAAACAACCCAAACGTGTGTTCGACGGATGGGAACACATCAGGACAAAGATAAGCTAAAAGACAAGACCAACATATCTGTAAATAGGAGATTGTCAAGTCTCAAATAAGAGATAATAATCTCAAGCAAGGTTTGATTGATAAAGCTGAATCAATGATTGAAGTTTGATAGGTATTGCCCCCTCGTGATCGAAATCGAAATGAGATAGAGAAAAATTAACAAATCAATAAGTTGGATCAAATTGAACTAAAGATAAGGTTCTTGATGTAAGATGAAAGATATAAGGATCATAGAACCAAGGTAGATCATCAAGCATGAAAGATTATGCCCCAAGGTTGAATTAGAAGAAAAGAAGTGGGGTGAAAGCGAATGGAAGATAAAAATTTGGAATAGGTGAAAAAGAATGGAGAGGAAAAAAAATTTGCCTCAAGAAAGAGGATGCCTCAAAATTGATCAACTGTTTAAGATAGAAAATTTCGATTGAGATCACGAAAGAAGATAAGGAAATGAAGATAAAAAAGTGACCACAGTTGATTAAAAGTCCAAAAGAAAGATGAAGGAAAACCCTCTCAATAGGAAAGATGCAAGACTAAACTAACATAAACTTAAGAATGCAAGCTACTATGAAAAGTGGTTTAATTGCAAGGTTACAAAGCCATTAGACTCTAATAATCATCATCGAGCTTTATTGGTAGCATCACAAGATCATACAATACACACTAGTATAACTATGGGTATATGAGTATGATCTGTATCAGATAGGTATGTGGGAATCCCACCTAAGTATCAAAGACATGTAGCGTAGTGAGGGTCCCTAAGTTTTAGTATAGCAAGATTATGCTCGCATCGAGACACAAGAAAGTCAAGATGACTATAAGCATGCACTTGCGAAAAATAGTCAAAGATAATACCTTGTAGACCCTAATGTCAAGTGGAACAAGCATAAATGCTAATGACAGTTAGGGCCAACAAAAAATACCCACAAGTAGAAAAAGAAATAAAACATGTCCATGTGCCCCCAGTCTTCTAGCTCGGCATCATCGAAAACTATTAGAGAGAGAACACTCATCAAAGAAATCATCATAAACAACACACAAAGAAATAAAGTCAAACAAGTCTCAGTGAGTCGAGTGTTTAAGTGTGTGTGCGTAGGTCATAGAGTCAAACTTTGAGTATCACATCTGCCAGTAGAAAATATCATATCATGCTAGACTGCGGGTAAGATATCTGATAAGTGTTGAGAAACACTTGATGCTAGGGTGGTGTTGAAAAACACAGTTGGGGTGGTGTTGAAAAACATCATTTGCAAGATGTCCTAAAGACCAACGCATCTTAGAGACCAAAGCCAACATAGTTATGCCCCCTAGACAAAGACAAAGACCAATTCCAAACCAAGGTAACAAGGACAAGGCATGATGGAGAAAGGCTAAGTGTCAAGGACGTGTGCTAAGAAATAAGAGTGAAAAGGCCTCAAGTAGCCCCTATTTCCAAGTTTTCACCACTTGATAGATTTTTTTAAATTTTTTAAATTTTTTGTATTTTTGCTACCAAGGTGCTTGTTTCCAGGTTTTCACCAAGGCACTTTTTCTATTTTTTTAAATTTGTTTGCATTTTTTTTTGTATATATAATTTTTTTTGAGATACATCAAAGCACCTATTGCTAGGTTTTCACTAAGATGGTCATTTTTTAGGACATTTTTCAATTTTTAGAATTTTTAACAATATATCATTTTTTTAAATTTTTTTCAGGATCAATAAGTATGTACAAGGAATGCCCCCAGATAGAACGAGCATCAAACCCCCAAGCAAGATCACATCATGTAGTCTCAATGTCTAGCAAGGTGGAGGACAAGAGTGATTAGCAAGATGGTGGAAGAGATGGAAGACAAAAGAATGAAGGAGAATGAAGGGAATAAATCCTCAAGGGAAAACTTCTTAAGAGTATCCAAGTTAGGGAAAAATTATCATGTAAAGCACATTTGGACAAGCAATGAAAGACCAACACAGGATAAGTCACAAAAGTGTAATGCAAAAGAAGGAAAGGATGCAGTCCAAAGGAGTAGACATGTTAAGAGGCTTCATAGCATCATGTTTTACTCTTTTTTATTAGATCAAGACCAAGGGGGAAAATGATAGCAAAAGACTATAATGAATGGAAGAAAATAAATATGAAAGCTAAACATGAATGTAATGAAAGAAAAATCATCATAAGATAGCTCACAAGATAGCTAAATGTTCGTGTATAGGTTAATATTGCCAAGATCAAAGAAAAAAGATGGAATGGATGAAATATGTAGAAGAACTACGCATGATGCCTGATTGCCAAGTTTTCATCACGGTACTTATCCAAGGTGCCACAAGGGATTGGTTTTTACCATAGGATGAATTTATTTCTCTTTACTTTTGCTACCAAGGCACCTATTTCCAGGTTTCCACCAAGGCACATTTTCAATTTTTTTTTTTTTTTTGGAAGAAGGCAAGCTTTTTAGATAATGCTCCTTGAAAGGATAAACCATGATATGCCAAAGATTCAAAATGATATGCTCAAAGATGCTGATAGGAAAGGAAGATGGAGGAGAAAAATGGAGGATAATATTTTATGTAAAGCGAGTGAGGTTGGAAGATAGGAGGAATAGGCAAATGAGAAAAAATGATAGAAGGTAGAAGGATAATAAATAGAAGGATTGTGAAAGGGTAGATGGAAAGGAAGATAAGATCAACATCAACACACACCTTGAAGGGTGGCGAGAGGATGGAATAAATGTGAATGAATGAATACGTGAAAGAATATGGTGAATGGATAGGAGAGGTTATGGTTTAGGTGCATGGAATGGAAGAATGTTTTTGGAAGAAAATGAAGTGGAAGCCTTTGGAAGCTTGAATGTCAACTTCACTTGTTGTTCAACATCAAACTCTTTCAAGAGAGACTTTGGAATCCATATAGCCGTAGGTTTTTTATTTCTTTTTGATGATGTAGAGAGAATATCTTCAATGATGAATTTTGGAACCCATACTTGTCTTGTAGTTTTCTTCTTAGATATCTCTTTTGACTTTATGCCTCCATGTCGATTAGACGAGACATGGTGATCTTCTTTTTTTGACAGATTCTTGTATTTCTTCTTTTTTTTGTATTGAACATTTAAGTTACTTCCAAAAGACTTGGGACTTGTGGAAGGAGGATATGACTAGTTTAGATGGGTGGGTGGATGAAAATGATTCAAGGGTATGCATCTATGTTGATCTTGAGGAAAGATAGGAGCTAGAGGGACGTAAGGCCCCAAGATGGATGATGAATTAGGAGAGTTAGGAGGGGAAAGTGAAGAGACATAAGGGCCTAAAATGGAAGGAAGACGTGAGGCCCTTAGTATTGGTGGAGGAGGTCCAAGGATGGACGTGAAAGATAAAAAAGGATAATCAATAAGTTCATCATCATTTATATGACAACCAAGGACATCGACATCTTTAGAATGAGCATTAGGATTTGCAATAGGATCATGAATATCTTGAATATGAGAACCTTCTTTGATATGATTGTTCAAAGCTTGCAAAGACTTAGGAAGAGTAGAAAGTGGAAGCAAACATGGAGTGGTAGAACCAGAAGATGGAAGACTTTGATCTTGACAAGGAGCTTTGGATAGCATAAGCATATAATTCTTCTCTTGATTTTCAATAGGCTTAACATTGGAAGTAACAACACTATGTTTAATAACCTTAATGGAAGTATCATCTTTGAAAAACACAAGTGTAGTATGATTATTTTGATTGTCAATAAACTAAACGGTGTAAGTAGTAGCTTGATCTTGCTTAGGAGGAGACTTAAGACATGGTGGAATGAATGAGAAAGGGTTTAGATGATCAAAAGAACCATGGAACGGATAAGAGACATCATGAAAAGGATTGGAGGGTTCTTGATCTTGATCTTTTTTTATGTTCTTTTCTTTATTTTTGGAGTCCTCTTGACATGGAGCCACTTCTAAGGACAAGGAAGCATGTTGGAATTGTATGGAAGACTTTGGAAGAGATAGTGAATGACTAGCTATAGTAGGCATTGTAGCGTATAAAGGCTTAGGCTCTTTAGGTTTAGCATTATTGAAAGTATTTTTAGTCAAGTGAAAGTTAGCTTGAGTTTCTTTAAGAGGTAGCCCTTGAGGATAACTATAGGGAACCGCATGAAAAGTATTAGGACTTTTGTTGGATGAAGGATCTGTCAAAGATTTGAAAGACTCGGAAGCTTTAGGAGATGTATGGGTATTGGAGGAAGTAGGGGGTGGAAGGGAGCCATCACAAGACAAAGGTTCAACATTAACATAATCTTGCTTGAGAGTGTAATATTTATCGTCAGCATGAGAATTCTTAGAGGAGAGATTCTTATAGTAATTATGTTTATAATCAGCACGGTGAGCTTTTTTTTCCTCAATAGAAGTAGATGTATCATCTAGGTATTGTTCACAGAAATCATCAAAATCTCTTTCAAAATCAGAGTCATATGGATCACCATCATGATCTATCCAATATGATGACCCATTTCTAGTAAGCACGAGTACACAACGAGGAGGCCCCTTAGGAATAGAGGTGTCGTAGGTATCACTACACTGTCCATCATCATAGTCATCATAGTCATCATAGTCATCAAAGATGGGCATGTCACTCTTCGGGGAAGAGGTATCACAAGGACTATCATATTGCTCATCATGGTATGTCTTGAGAAGAGAAGTAAGACTCTTGGGAGAAGTAGAAGAGGAATGAGATCGTGAAGAAGAGGAAAGTGAAGACCTAGTGGAGGAAGAAGACTTGGACAATGAAGCATGTGAATAATGTCTAGAAGAGTCATGGTAAGATTTGGAAGATGAGGAAGGATGAGAAGAATTAGAAGATGAAAAATGTTTGGAAGGAGGTCGTGACATGATCATGTCTATGATCCTAGAAAAGGCATTTGATTCATTCAACTTTTCTTTTATCTTTGTTATAAGTTTATCACCCATGAGATATCTAGAAGGACTATTGGAGGAATAAAATTTTTCGAATTGAGAAATGAGTTCGAGATCATCTATTTTCAAGAGAGGTTCCATAACAAGATAGTTGAAATTCATGGTTCTGGAAGAGGAGGAATCAAGCATGGAAGTGATAGAAGAGAGGAATAGAAGAAGGTAGACTAGATAATAAGAGGAAAATAATCAAGAAGAAGTGAAGAGTTTTCCATGGGAGTGGAAGACTAAAAAAACATGAGAAATATGGAAGAAAGAAGACTAAGAGTCATTTTGTGCAACTTGATACCATTTAAGTTCATTTGGATGTTGAGCAACATGTCATATCACCTAAGATTTGACCTGGACCAACCAAGGAAGACTAAAAATAGGTCACTATTTTGGCAAATTGGGGACAGACTGCTAGACATCAAGTTTGACTTTGTACGATAGTTCACAGGATAACAGAACGATACAATTTTGCCATATTATATTTCGCAAGAAGCAGTGCTATAGTTTCCAAGAAGTGCATGTGATATTATCCAAGTAGGTGGTGTGATAGTTGTGCAGTAGTGTATGATATTTGACCAGTGAATGTGTAAAATTCAGTTTTGAAGGTAATTTGGCCAAATTTGTAGGTTGCTAATCTCAATTTCTCAATTTCAAACGCAGGAATAGCAGAAAATAGATAGGTTTGCAAACAGTAAGTGATCAAACATGTCATAAAACACTTGAGCAAGGGCAAAAGCAACCTTGTCAAGACAAGCACTTGTGATATCAAAGCGAAAAATCCTATGAATGCTACCGTGATGTTTGATGTTTGAGAACATTTACACGGGTAGATCACAATGAAGATAAATCAAGGACTTACTAGCCTAAAAAGACAAAGACTCAATACTCAATAACTTGGCCCACACTTGATGTCCCATCACCTCACACAAAGTGGTTGCCCACAATAGATGTTGGCTTTGTTGTGGAAGTTTCAATGACACAACCAAAGGAACACAGATGGTGAGTAGTCTTCGGGTGATCCAGGTTATTCCACTAGGATCAATTCTTGCACCAAGATGCTAAGCAGAAAAATTGGGTAGCTTCTATCTATGGTTTCTAATAAGGGCTTCTATTCGTAATACCCCTCTTGCTCCCCAAAGGGACTCCTTACCTTGCGGCAAGTAACAAACCTCGCGGCCACAAGAGTACCTTAAGCATTCTTGCCTAGCATTTTTCTCATGGTCACAATCCCACAAGTACTCACACCAAGCGAAGACAAGTACTACGTCTACCAAGATTTTGTGTCCTTGATAGCCTTGATTTTATAGTGGGTCGGAATAGCTTGGCATTAGCTTGTCCCCACTTGGGTCATTCCTCTTGATTGCTCAAGAGCAGGCCCGCTAAAAGATTCTAAAACTAAACAAAGAGTGGATCAACCTTTGAGTTTCAAGATTTCTAGTTCACCTCAAGGGTGAAGAGCATACTCTCCTAGCTCAAAATTTTTTCCCAAACACACCAAACAAAGGTTCAATTATCCTCTTGCCTTCAAAATCCAAAGATGGGTCAAGATTTCTGTTTCACCACAAGGGTGAAGAAAGCAATAAACAAGCACTTGATTTGTTTTTATGCTTTGGGCAGCCCTGCAAAAATAATTAGTAGCCCTTATGCATTTGGAGCTTTGACATGCGTTCTTTTAAAAAAATATTTCAAGCAATGAAGGCACCTACAAGCACAACTTGTTAGCCCCCACAATGGTTAGCACATCAAAAATCAAATAATCTGCAAGTAAAAACTCTGTCTAGCTACAACAATTCAAATCAGAAAGCTAAAAATCCAAATTTTGCAAGCCAAAAGAACCAAAACAGTCACCTATAGGTCTGGACGATAGTCTATCAGAAAAAGAGATCACACGATACTTCACAGTATAGGAGTGCGATGCTTTCTCTCTGTGTGATAGATCGCACTATGTCCAGACGACGAAGTTTTGTATAGCCGTGAGACAGAAACCTATATGACCGAATGATACTTTTACTGGAAAAGTATCGCACGGGTATGTAATAAAATATTGCATGATGCTGGAAGACTATTGCATGATAATCTGTCAAAAAAATAAAGAGTCGAAACAACAAGTAAAAATGATGATGAAAAATTGATGGAAATGCATAAAAAGGAGGACAAAACAAGAATGTTCTGCCCCATGGTGGGCACCAAAAATGTACACTCAAATTGTGCACTTCTCTAAGTCATTACTTCCAAGAGAATCCATGAATGAGAAACTTTGAGAAAGTGACCTAGAGCTCTCTAGGCATGGAGTCACAAGGATATTAAGAATGCTCTCAGCTAGAGCTATTGAGCCTATAACCTTGCTAGTAAACCACACAATGAGAGATTTAAAGAGACAAGGAAAAGAATGCTAATATCCTCAAGAATCAAGATGAGAATGCAATGCAAGCTATGCTAGAATGAAGAATGCAACTAAGCTATGGAAATGATAGTATTACAAGCTTTATTAATTAAGCTATGTGAGCTAAGCTAGAACTTGAAAGGAAATCTAAACTAAGAAAGCATAAACATGAAGCTATGATGCAAGAATGAAAGCTAGAATGCAAGAAGATCTCCAAAGATCCAAAATCACCAAGAAATCCTACATCATAAGATTAGTATTCAAAGTTTGGATCCTAGAATGAGAAAAAAACTCTCATTTTAAAGGAATTGAAAAGGAATGGACCATGGAGATTAAGAGGCAAAAGATTTAATCAAGGGTGGAGCTTGAAAGAGGAACAATCCATGTGCACAAATCTCCTCCAATGAGAAAATAAGAGTTGACTTTTGTGCCCCATATGAGACAAAAAGATCTTTTCTTCTTTTTATAAAATAAGAATAATGCTTTATTTGTGCAACTTAGGATAAGAGGAAAAGTGGGGGCTTTTTATTTAATAAAAAGGGAGAAAATTATTTTTAAATAAATAAAGACTTAGGATAAAATGGTTAGCCCATAGAATAAAATCGAATAAATGATAAAAATAGGATTTGATCAAGGAAATTGATATTGAATTGAAAATGTTGATTTAAAAATATCGATTCAGAGATTTGATAAATTGTTGAATGGGGGCCCAAAGTCTAGGTGACCATTTTAGGGTGTATACATTTGCCCCTCTTTGACTAATGTAAGATCGATTTGGGATCACATGTGGTCAAAAAATGAAATTGAAATGTGAGATCGATTTGGGATCACAAAATAACCCAGACGTGTGTTCGACGGATGGGAACACATTAGGACAAAGATAAGCTGAAAGACAAGACCAACATACCTATAAATAGGAGATTGTCAAGTCTCAAATAAGAGATAAGAATCTCAAGCAAGGTTTGATTGATAAAGCTGAATCAAGGATTGAATTTTGATAGGTACTGTCCTCAAATTGTACACTCAAATCGTGCACTTCTCTAAGTCATTACTTCCAAGAGAATCCATGAATGAAAAACTTTGAGAAAGCAACCTAGAGCTCCCTAGGCATGGAGTCACAAGGATATTAATAATGCTCTCAGCTAGAGCTATTAACCCTATAACCTTGCTAGTAAACCACACAATGGGAGATTCAAAAAGACAAGGGCAAGAATGCCAATATCTTCAAGAATCAACAATGGAAATGCAATGCAACTATGCTAAGAATGAAGATACAAGAATGCAACTATGCTATGAAAATGAAAGTATTACAAGCCTTGCTAATTAAGTTATGTGAGCTAAACTAGAACTTGAAAGGAAATCTAAGCTAAGAAGCATAAACATGAAGCTATAATGCAAGAATGAAAGCTAAAATGCAAAAAGATCTTCAAAGCTCCAAAGTCACCAAGAAATCCTAAAGCATAAGATTAGTATTCAAAGTTGGGATCCTAGAATGAGAAAAGAGTTCTTCTTTTAAAAGAATTGAAAATGAATGGACCATGGAGATTAAGAGGCAAAAGATTTAATCAAGGGCAAGAATGCCAATATCTTCAAGAATCAACAATGGAAATGCAATGCAACTATGCTAAGAATGAAGATGCAAGAATGCTACTATGCTATGGATATGAAAGTATTACAAACTTTTCTAATTAAGCTATGTGAGCTAAACTAAAACTTGAAAGGAAATTTAAGCTAAGAAAACATAAACATGAAGCTATAATGCAAGAATGAAAGCTAGAATGCAAGAAGATCTCCAAAGCTCCAAAGTCACTAAGAAATTCTGCAACATAAGATTAGTATTCAAAGTTGGGATCGTAGAATGAGAAAATAGCTCTCCTTTTACAAGAATTGAAAATGAATGGATCATGGAGATTAAGAGGCAAAAGATTTAATCAAGGGTGGAGCTTGAAAGAAGAACAATCCATGTGCACAAATCTCCTCCAATGAGAAAATAAGAGTTGACTTTTGTGCCCCATATGAGACAAAAAGGTCTTTTTTTTTTTTTTATAAAATAAGAATAATGCTTTATTTGTGCAACTTAGGATAAGAGGAAAAGTGGGGGCTTTTTATTTAATAAAAGGGGAGGAAATTCTTTTTAAATAAATAAAGACTTAGGATAAAATGGTTAGCCCATAGAATAAAATCGAATAAATGATAAAAATAGGATTTGATCAAAGAAATTGATATTGAATTGAAAATGTTGATTTAAAAATATTTATTCAGGGATTTGATAAATTGCTGAATGGGGGCCCAAAGTCTAGGCGACTATTTTAGGGTGCATACAGAAGGTTCTTGTGTCTTCACACCGATTTGAGCGTAATTGGTGACATCAAAGACCTCCGTAGTACAGACATCCGGTAAGTGGACCTCTGTGCCTCTTTGTAAATTCAAATTTTTGCATTTTTGTAGCTTTTTAGACCATTTTTCATACATTAGGAATTTTTGAATTTCGTTACCATAGAAACTCATACGACAGTCCCTTTGGACTCATACGACATTTGAATTTTTAGTAGTGTCATCCTAGAACCCATTGAAACTTGTATGAGAGGGACCCAAGTGTCATACGACATTTCATCAAGTCCCTCAATTGTCGTACGAGAATATATATGCTTTGTCATATAACTATGGATTGTCGTATGACAACCTGCTAAAACTCACACGCGTTTTGATACTAGACTATATTGTCATATGGAAAACAATGAGCTTATTTCACTCTTTTAGGTCAAATTTTTGAATTTTCTGATGTCATAGGCTGATTCCTTAGCATTTATTGCACTTTCTGAGATAGTCAATTTTGTAATTTATGTAGTTATAGCTTGATTTTTGACCAATTTATTGATAGGATACCCTATTTCTATGTTGTGTAGGTCATATACCTTAATGTGCATGTTCAAATTTTGCATCCAGCCACCCAGAGACTATGCATATCACTCCTTGACTTGATGAGGGTTCATTTAGTGGCCTGTGGATTTGAGTACTTAATACAGTTGCTCGAGATTCAGGTGAACCATGATCTGTTAACTACATTGATCAAGAGGTTTCATTCTGAGACCTAGACCTTGCATTTGCCTACTAGAGAGATGACTGTTACACTTGAGGATGTATACCAGATATTGCAGATTCCTTTCCATGGTCCTCGGCCTGACTATGTCATTTTAGTGAACTCTGGTCTGTTGGCTTTTAGGATATTATTCGGTGATGAGACTTAGCTGACTAGGTCCATTTTATGGGAGATATTAGTGCAGAGATATGGGGAGACCCATAGACTGGAGTGTATAGTAGCCGATATGATAGGTGGCATTATGATGCAGGAGCATCTTGGGTCCTCGGTAATCCTGTGTCACCAAAAATATGTTTGAAGTTTTCTATGTTGCTCGGTTCCTTCTTTGGCCGAATTGGTCAATAGTTGGTCAGTTTCCCTTGGTTACCGAGTATGGTCGGTCATCTCCTAGGCAGTCGGTTGTTTCACTAGTGCTTGATGTTGCTTGTGTGTTGCTTGGTCATCCTTTCTTGCCGAGTAGTTTATTTTGAGTTCTTGTTAGGCCAACTTGTGCATTTATTATGGGTCAAAAATTTAATGTTGGAATCCATCATTGGGAGGCGTGTGGTCCTAGATCTGACCGTTCCTTCCGTTGATTATGGATCTGAAGGCCAACTCAGTTTCGTAGACTCTTATATAAATGTAGTTGTTGGGTTAGAGTTTGGGGGGAGGGAGATCATAGATGATAGACATTAGAGTTGTGATTTGTAACAAATCCTCGCATGTTTGAGGACTTCTAAAATTCATTGTAATATCAAGCTGTAATCGGGAAGGCCTTACAGCCTGACATGTATGATTTTATATGATGAAAGTTAATGAAAGATCTTACATTCTCTCTCTCACTGTTGTGTTTGTTAGCCTCCGCGTGTGTTGAGCAGGCTTGGATCATCAGGGTGTGCCATCCTTGGCCCCTCATGACCCCTGTCTTGCGTCAGGTGGTATCAGAGCGAGGTTAGATCTTGATCTAGGTCTGCGGATCTAGGTTTGTTGGTTCCTCTTGAAGCCTTGGTTGATTGTTGTGGTGTAGCAGATTGTGATCTGACCTGCAATTACAGAGGGTTGTCAAGATGGTTTGTGGGAGGCGAGATGCAGATCCAGGATTGACATATATGCTAAGGCAGATTAGTGCAAGGATAGAAGCAATTGAAACAACCCAAAGAAGATGCAGACATCTTGAAGATGTTAGTGATGATGAAGTTGAAGAAGAACAGAAAAATGTAAAACCTGCACCTGTTATGGATCAAGGTGAGGAAAGATTTTTGAAGGCTTTGACAAGTCTAAAGTCTACACTACATTTCAATCCTCTGAGTATGGTGGAAAATTGGATTCTGATGAATTGGTGGATTGGATCACTGAGATGGAAAAGTATTTTGAATATGAAAACATATTTGAAGACAAGAAGGTGAAGATTGCAAGCACTAAGTTGAAAAGTCATGCATCCCTATGGTGGGAACACCTACAATTGGATCAGAAGAGGAAAGGCAAAGACAAAATCAAGGTATGGAATAAGATGGTAAATAAATTGAAAGGAAAATTCTTACCTTGTGATTATCTGATTAACCTAGTTAGGCATATGCAAAGTTTGAAGTAGAAAGATAGCTCGGTAAAAGAGTATATTAAGGAATTCTATAGACTAGATATTAGATCTGGACATGATGAAGATGATGTGGAAAGAATTGGTTGATACTTGAATGGTTTGATAATTTCCATCCAAGAGGAGATCAGCTTGGTTAAATTAGAAAGCATTGAAGAGGCTTATCAATTTGCATTAAAAGTTGAGGAGAAATTGAAGAAAAAATATGAGCAAAGATAGAGAGGTCAAGGTGGTAGATTCCCTAGAGGAAGAGGTAGATCTAATGGTGAAAATGGTAGATCTGAACTTGAAAAGACAAATTTGGACAAAGGCAAGACCGAGTGGAAAGGTGAAAGTTCATCCAAAGGTAGAAGCAGTAACTACCGAGGTGGTCATAGCAGAGGAAGCTTCTGAGGAACTTGTTATAATTGTGGAGAAGGACTTAGGTCATTTGAATGTACACAAGTAACTAAGAAGGCTTGTAGCAGTAGAAATGAATTGGGGCAAGAAGAGCTGTTGAATGAACTTGAGAAGGAAAGTAACCTAATGGTAAGGAGAGCACTATGGAATGAAAGCAAAAAAGAAGATCCGGTAAGGAAAAGTTTGTTCAAGACCAGATGTAGAGTTTCTGATAAAGTTTGGAAGGTAATCATTGACAGTGGTAGCTCAAAGAATCTGGCATGTGAAGAGATGGTCACTAAATTGCAGTTGAAAAGACTAGAACATCCAAAGCCCTATCAGATTTCATGGATCAAAGATGAGCATACACTCCTGGTAAGTGAACAATGTTATGTGAATTTGAAGATTGGAAAATACTATGATAAGGTGTTGTGTGATATCATGCCTATGGATTGATGTCATATTTTGTTGGGTAGACCTTGGCAATATGATAGACATGATATATATGATGGGGGATTGCATAAGTATACTATTGTGGCTGATGGAAAGAAACAAATCTTGTTACCTTTGATGGAAGAACCTGTTAGTAATGTTTGCACATCTGTGAAAGTTTGCTTGATGGAAGGAAGAAAGTTTGTCAAAGATTTGAAAAGGAATGATGTATGTTTTGCTTTAATCCCTAACAAGCTGAGTAAGAAGACCGTGGATAGTGTTCCTAAAGAGATTGATAAGTTACTCACCAAGTATAGTGAAATCATTTTTGATAATGTACCTGATGGTTTGCCACCAAAGAGAAGTATTGATCATTGTATGGATCTAATCCCTGGAGCTAGTTTACCGAATACGATACCTCATCGATTAACACCTACCGAGAATCAGGAATTGAACTGATAGATTCAAGAGTTGCTGGAGAATGGTTTGATTAGAGAAAGTTTGAGTCCCTATGCAGTACCTATTGTATTAGCACCAAAGAAGAATGGGGAATGGAGACTGTGTACTGATTCCAGAGCAATCAACAAGATAACAATGAAGTATAGGTTTCATATACCGAGAATGGATGAAATCATGGATAGTTTGATTAGAGCAAAATATTTCACCAAAATTGATTTGAAAAGTGGATATCATCAGATCAGAATCAGAGAAGGTGATGAATGGAAGACTGCTTTCAAGACAAAAGAAGGTTTGTATGAGTGGTTGGTTATGCGTTTTGGTTTAACTAATACATAGAGTACTTTTATGAGGTTGATGAATGAAGTTTTGAAAAAATTCTTGGGTAAGTTTATGATTGTATATCTTGATGATATTCTAATATTCATTAACACCAAAGAAGAACATTTGTTGCATGTTAGACAAGTTTTGCAAAGATTGAAAGAGGAAAAGTTGCTGATAAATCTAAAAAAGTGTTCATTCATGAAAGAAGAGATTGTGTATTTAGGATTTGTTATTTTAGCTGATGGTTTGAAGATGGATCCTAACAAGGTTGAAGCTATTTTGAATTGGCCTACACCTGAAAATGCTAGTGAGGTAAGATCATTTCATGGACTGGCAAGTTTTTATAGGAAGTTCATTAGAAATTTTAGTGCAATTTTTAATGCTATGATAGAGACTATGAGAGGAGACAAAAGAGTATTCAAGTGGACACATGGAGCTGACAAAATTTTTGAGACTCTGAAGCAAAAGATTGTTGAATTACTTGTTTTGGCATTACTTGATTTCAGTTTAGTATTTCAAGTAGAATGTGATGCAAGTGGAAGTACAATTGGAGCTGTCTTGAGTCAAGAATGTAAACCTATTGCTTTTTTTAGTGAAAAGTTGAATGATGCTAGAAGGAAATATTGTATGTATGATCAAGAATTCTATGTTATTGTTCAAGCATTGAAGAAATGGATACATTATTTGATACTGAGTGAATTTGTGTTGTATACTAATCATAAGGCTTTACAGTATTTGGGTAGTCAGAATAAGTTGAATGAAAGACATATGAAATGGGTTAAGTATTTGCAGAGTTATACATTTGTGATAAAACATAAGAGTGGAGTCACTAATTGAGTTCCTGATGCATTAAGTAGAAGATCTTTGATGACCGAGATGAAAATTCAAGCTCTTGGTTTTGATGAGATGAAAGATTCTTATGAGGATGATCTTGATTTTTATGAGCCATGGAGAAAGTGCAGAGCACCTATACAAGATCAACAAGATACTAAATGGGATGAATATTTTATTTAGGAAGATATGTTGTTCAAAGGTATTCAGTTGTGTATACCGAGAGGAGTAATGAGAACTAATTTGATAAAAGAAAAGCATAGTAGTGGTTTGGCTGGACATTTGGCATTGATAAAACATGGAATTTGCTGAAGGAAGAGTACTTTTGGCCGCAGTTGTATAAAGATGTTTAGAAATTTGTGAAAAGTTATAGAATTTGTCAAGTTACTAAAGGAGTAAGTCAGAATACTGGTTTGTATGTACCGATTGCTGTACCTGAGAAACCTTGGAGTGACATCTATATGGATTTTGTTCTTGGCTTATCGAAGACAGTAAGAGGTAATGATTCTATATTTGTGGTTGTGGATAGATTTTCTAAGATGACATATTTTATACCATGTAGAAAGCCATCAGATGCAGTACATGTAGCAGATCTTTTCTTTAAAGAAATTGTGAGATTGCATGGGTTACTGAAGAGTATTATCTCTGACCGAGACAGTAAATTTGTTGGATAATTTTTGGAAGGCCCTGTGGAAAAAGTTTGGCACTGAGTTGAAATATAGCTCTACATTTCACCCACAAACCAATGGACAAAGGTTGTGAACAAAAGTTTGGGTAATCTTTTGAGATGCTTAGTTGGAGACACACTGAGTAGTTGGGATTCTGTGTTAGCACAAGCAGAGTTTGCATACAATAATTCAGTGAATAGGAGTACTGAAAAGACACCATTTGAGATTGTGAATGACACACAACTAAGAGGAATATCTAGTTTGAGAGACATTGATGATGAGAATAAGAGGAGTGCTGAAGGAGTGAAATTTGCTGATTATATGAAGACATTGCATGAAGATGTGAAACTAAAGCTGGAAGAGAGTAATAAAAAATAAGAAGACAGAGCTGATATATCCAAAAGACATAAGACTTTTGATGTTGGTGATGAAGTGATGGTTCACTTGAAGAAAGGTCAGTTTCCTATTGGCACATATGGAAAGTTGAAGATGAAGAAATTTGGACCTTGCAAGATTTTGAAGAAATTTGATAGTGGAAATGCATATGAGATTGAGTTACCTAATGATATGGACATATCACCTATTTTCAACATTTTTGATTTGTATAAATATTATGAATCTGATGAAGAAATGACAGTACCGATAGAGTATGCTAAGAAGCAGAATGAAGAAGTGGAGCAGATTTTGAAAGAAAGAGTTGGCAAGAGCACAAGAGGAAAACAATATATGGAATATCTAGTAAAGTGGAAGAATAGACCGATGGAAGACAGTTCATGGATTTCATAGTTTGAGTTGGATGCAACTTGGATCATACCTACTAAATGATTCAGAGAATCATTTCAAAATAACCCCAGGTGTCTGATGCAGGAACATCTTGGGTCCTTGGCAAGCCTGTGTCACCAAAAATATGTTTGAAGTTTTCTATGTTGCTTGGTTCCTTCTTTGGCCGAGTTGGTCAGTAGTTGGTTAGTTTCCCTTGGTTACCGAGTATGGTCGGTCATCTCCTAGGCGGTCGGTTGTTTCACTGGCACCTGACGTTGCTTGTATGTTGCTCAGTCATCCTTTCTTGCTAAGTATTTTATTTTGAGTTCTTGTTAGGCCGACTTGTGCATTTATTTTGGGTCATAGATTTATTGTTGGAATTCATCATTGGGAGGCATTTGGTTCCAAATCTGACCGTTCCTTTTGTTGATTGTGGATCTGAAGGCCGATTCAGTTCAGTAGACTCTTGTATAAATGTAGTTGTTGGGTTAGAGTTTAGGGGGAGGGAGATAGTAGATGATAGATGTTAGAGTTGTGATTTGTAACAGATCCTCGCATGTTTGAGGACTTCTAAAATTCATTGTAATATCAGGCCGTAACCAGGAAGGCCTTACAACCCAGCATGTATGATTTTATATGATGAAAGTTAATGAAAGATCCTACATTCTCTCTCTCACTGTTGTGTTTGTTAGCTTCCACGTGTGTTGAGAAGGCTTGGATCATTAGGGTGTGCCATACTTGGCCCCTCATAACCCCTGTCTTGCATCACATTATCATGTTCGACCGTCAGCAGAATGGTCTCTTGATGGCCTGGGCCCCTATGGTTTCTCATTTGATGGCAAAACCTTCTAAGTTGCACTGGGGTCAGTGTATACTTGCCCACATGTTCTCAGAGATGCACGAGATCGTGTATCATGAGAGAGTCTTTTGCATTTGGGGCTCTTATTTTACAGATATGGGCATGGGAGCACATTCCCATATGTAGACCGGTATGTCAGAGTCAGCGACAGTCGCTGGAGCCCATCATTTTTATCTATTCAGGATATGTGACATAGGTTCGCATGGGTATCACTGAGTACTAGAGACAGGTGCTAGATGATATGACATATGTTATCTGGCATCCGTACTTACAGATAGAGGCCTGGCCTGCTGCCCGAGAGAAGTTCAGCTATTTCTTTCAGAGTCGAGTGCTGATAGGGTGGTCTAGCACAGTGCTCGAGATATTTATCATTACTAGGGTATGGCGACAATATGGCATCATCCAGGATGCTCCTCAGAATTATGCCACATATGCCTGATTGGTCAGAGAGATAGGGCTTGGGTGGACAACACATTTATCTTATGCTCTTTGCACACAGGAGTATAGTAGATATGTGGATAGAGATTGGGATTACATACCACATGTTGTAAATGCTGGAGTGACAGATGGTTTCATTTCTTGGTTCGCCGAGCATCCTATTTACAGATTCTCAGATCCTATTGAGTTGATACCTTCAATGGAGGATGTAACAGATGTGATGGGGGCTCCCATGGGTAGGGGATAGAGACGAAAAGATGCTTAGATTCTGCAGCCCACACCACCCTGACCTATTGCAGTTGTGACACTGCAGAGGTTAGCAAGACACATGAGACCACCTCGCCATCTAAGTTCTTGAGTAGGTAGACCTACAATTTTATAGAGGAGATCCATTAGAGGTGAGGGTGGTACATTAGGCAGTAGAGGTAGTGCTGATGAGGTTCTTGGAGAATAGAAGGATGTAGGCCCAGATAATGACACTGTACAGGTAGATACTAGTTTTGATCTTGGTGCTGAGGTGAGACGTCGCAAGGTGTAGAGGGCAGAGGCTGCTAATCAGCTAGCTGAGGACAATGAGATGCCTGCTGCAGATGTAGAGCTTGGATCAGCTCAAACTCCCTTGGATATCATTAGACAGCTTAGATTACAGGTTATGGATTTGATATTACAGAGCACCAGAGTTGAGGTATGCCTCAAGGAGTTTGAGAGGTAGCAGTTAGAGCAGTAGGCAGAGAACAGATGGCTACAGGAAGAGGTGACTCATTAGACAACACAAAGTGCTTATTATGTATTTTCATATTATGCTGTTGTTCCTACTATATAGAGAGTACCTTCATACTCTCAGTACATGATAGAGTCAGAGGGAGCCTAGGAACCACAAGCTGATCCCATTCCAGATGCACCACCACCACCTCCACCAGATGCAAAGGATTAGGTAGACAGCTGACCTGTCTTGATATGTTGATAGTTTTTGTCATTTTTTTCCATGAATATTGATCTGATCTGA
This sequence comes from Chamaecyparis obtusa, assembly GCA_027943335.1. Classification (NCBI taxonomy): domain Eukaryota; kingdom Viridiplantae; phylum Streptophyta; class Pinopsida; order Cupressales; family Cupressaceae; genus Chamaecyparis; species Chamaecyparis obtusa. Next base: position 284,438 of record BSBK01007709.1, read on the forward strand.
TAGCTCATATGAGTGCATTCTTTTGTACACTGTGCTAGTAGTGCACCCTTGTCTAACCTGAGGTTTTATGATATATATATATACATATATATACATATATATACATAAGTATATATATATATATATATATATATATATATATATATATATATATATATATATATATATATATATATATATATATATATATATATATATATATACGAGATCAAGTTTTTGGTTATGAATTCATTTGTACTTGTCATTTTGATTTATGATGATATCATGTGATGTAAATGCTATGTGTAGTGTAGAATGTATGTAATACAATGATTTCTTTCAAATGTATGGATGTATATAATGTAATTGATAGATGAAAAATGTATGATTTTGATTATGCTATGCTATGAGAAATGCTCATGTATGTAATGCAATGCAATAGATGGGATGATTATGATATGTAATGTAAATGCAACGATACACATGATATGTTGTGCAGGCATTGATGAAGACAAGTACTTGGTCATTTGTCAAAAAAGATGTCTAACCCAAGATGGTGATTGCTTGCAGTTCTGTGAAGAGACCTTCGTGTGAGATTCAGCTCTTGTGAGATTTGTAGCACTGTTTGAAGAATTGTGTAAGCGTTGAATTTTATTTAGCCATTGTGAGATCATACAATCATGCAAAGTGCAAAAATGACATGCAAACCTAAGACCTAGGACCTAGTCAATGATCATGTGTCAGTCATTTTCATCATTGAATTTTTATTAGGTAACCGGATAAATCAATACAATATCCACTAGTTAGGAAACTATGAATATCAATTTTTGCGCCCAAAGTCAATACAATGCCCACTAGCTAGACAACCATGGACATATGAATATTGATTTTGTTTTCAGAATGTCGAAGTAGATATAAGCACCAAGGCATAAATGACAGGATGACCTGAATATCATGTCCATTTTGATATAGAAATTTGTATAAGCATCAAAACATAAATGTTGTGATGACCTAAATATGCCTTGTGGTTCAACACATCAAGCAAGCAAGAGATCATTCTGAATCCATTGTGAATTACTCGTAGTGACCCTTTATCATTCACATCCTTAGGTAAGATTGCAGTTCACAATAGGAATAAGAAATCACTCAAAAAGTCAATAGAAAAATATCAAACTCCTTTGAATTTTTTGGGTATCAATGGTCGAGGTACTCATGGCCATCCAATACGAGATGGAGGCTCTTACAGACGGACACCATTTCAATCCAGAATTTCCAAAGTTGTTAGATTTTCACATACAAGCAGAAGACAAAGAAAATATTATGCTCCCAGTCATCACTCTCTAAATCCTGTAAAGGACATCATCGAAGAGCTCCAAAGGATACAATATGAAAAAATCTCAATGTGAATCAATAAGCATACAAGGAGATAAAAGTATGTAAAGCATAGATTGTTTTCATTTTTTTTTATTGTTGTTTGTGTTTGATTGCAAAATCCTTTCTTGATATGAGACAAATTGACTGACTCGGATGTAGCTTCAAAGGACTCTGACTGGATATGACTCATCTGAGGTATACTAGAGACCATAAGATATGACATTGATTGCCTCCAAGTTTGAAACATTGATAGGATACAGATGTTTTTGCTGATTGGTGTAGAGACCAACTTTATTGAAAATAGAAATGCGGAAACAAACTAGGAGATATGTAAAAACTAAAGCAGGACTGAAAGCTGGGAAAGACCAAGATTGCATTGATAGATGGAGCGTTTTGAACAAGTGGCACTCATTTGCCGGGTTTTCACCATTTTGACAGAGATTATATTTTTTCTACCAAGGCACCTATTTCCAGGTTTTCACCAAGGCACTTTTTCTTTTTCTCATTTTTTTTGTATTTTTCATTTTTTTGTATTTTTTTTTTTGATATTTTTTTGTGAATCATCAAGGTGCCTATTGCTAGGTTTTCACCAAGATGTTCATTTTTTTAGGACTTTTTCAAATTTTTATAATTTTCAGGACATTTTTGAATACTGAATGCCTTAGGCATATAATTTCTTCCGATGTAGAACATTGATTGGTTCTCAGAGCTGTTCTCCTTAAATCGTTGAGAGTTGATAGGCTCCAGAGCCAAAAGTAGTAGTGATAACAAAGGGACCCAGCCAGTTGGGTTCAAACTTCCCCTTGCATTCTCTATGTGATTTATTTTTAGGATTTTCCCTCAAGACTAGATCGCTAACCTAAAATTCTCTGTGTCTGACTTTCTTGTTGTAGCCTCTAGACATTCTTTTTTGATATACTCTGAGATGATCATATGCTACTTGTCTGCGCTCATCTAGTAGTTCAAGTTCTTGCAACCTAGACACTTTGTAGTCATCATCAGTTACTAGACCATTCATTATGATTTGTAGTGATGGGATTTCAACCTCAATAGGTAGTACCACTTCAGAACCATAAACTAAAGCGAATGAAGTAGCCCCAATCGGTGTTCTGATACTTGTTCTGTAGGCCTAGAGAGCTGGATTGATCATGAGATGCCAGTCTCTTCCTATCTTATTAACTGTACGGTGTAAGATTTTCAATAGATTCTTGTTCGAAGCCTCTGCTTGTCCATTCTATTAGGAATGGGAACACTGAGAGGGGGGAGGGGGCAAATCAATGTTCATTGTATTTTATCTTTTTACTTAATCTCAAATTGAACTTAAACACTTAAGTACTGAAATGAACTTCCACATAAAAATGAAACATGAAATCAACACATAACACCAATATGGTTACTGAAAAACCCAAATAAGTAAAAACCCCGGTGGGAATTGACACCCACTAATATTCTGTACTAGTGTTTTATGATCCTTATTAGAAGATCCTTAACCCTGTTAGGAGTTGCTTTACAATGTATTTAGTACAGTAGACCTTGTCAAGGGTCAGACCCTATTAGGAGTCTTTTACAATAAACCCTGTTAGAGGTGTGGACGCACTGTCCTAGAGCTCACTGCTCAAGTGGTGAAGGCTGCAACCTTCTAATCTCAGATACACACTATATCTACTGGATGAACTGTCACTATGACACTGCTTGTCTGATTAATTCTTTTGATGCACTGATGCTTTGATCTCTTACAAAGCTCTAATACATCTTATCAACTCTTCGCATACTTATTCTCTGCTTATCTTCACTCTATATCAACTCTCATACCAATTTACAATGGCACATCTTATATTTATATGCGCATACAAAATAAATAACTAGGTCGGCCCTTTAACTGATTATATACAATACTTCCAATTGAATTTTCTCAAGCGTGTTTGTAGTGCCTCCCTCGTTTATGCCCTTTGCAAAAACATCCTAATGGTGTGGTTTCATCTGTCACTCTCAAAGGGTAAGGTCATGTTGGTCCCATGTGGGGGGAATCCACCAAGAGGATTGTTTTGGAGCGTGTATCGATGTTCTGCATGAAGAGACGTAGGATATGGTCTTGAATCGCATTCTGGAGACCCTTAGAGTAGGGATGAGTCATTCATGTGGATGCAGTGAATGTTACTCGCATTATGGTTGATGGCATCATAAGATGCTCTTTGCCCAAATTTTCTTTATCAGGAGTTTATCTTTGGAAGTCATGTCAGATTTTTTAAGAGATTCTATCTTGGTATTATCTTTTGCACAATAGACTCAGTAATTAGAAATTTATGTTGTTGCATTATGATTGTGTCCTGGTGGATAGAGGTTTGATCACCATTTATGTACTCTTTTCATGTTACTTACACACTCAAAATCTTAGGATGCTCTGTGTTTAAAATAAGATTAATTGAATTCAACTGATCTTTGAGATAATACTATCAAGTGCATGTTTTATAGAAATTGTATTGGAATAAGGTAGTTTAAATAATAAAAAGGTGACATACATACACACACACACACACACACACACAGAGATATATATATCTATGTGTGTATATCTATATATATATATATATGTATGTATCTATATATATATGTGTGTGTGTATATATATATATATATATATATATTCTCTAATGTAGTTAAATATTATTTTCTGTATGTATGTAATCTCTAGAAGAAATGCAATAGGAAAGGTGTGAGTGTACCACTACTGAATGTTGAAATGTTCTATTGGATATGAATGCTTACATAAAGGACCATTTGAATTTATTTTATGTTGAGACATGTATTAACAGAAAAGTGATTATTAGGTCCTGATGTTGAGTGGGAGATTTCGCATAGAACGCTTCGATGTTATAATAATGCAAGAAAAGAGAATCATTTGAAATGTAGCTGTAAATAATTTAGGACTTATTTTCACACTAGATTATTAGGTCTTGACTTTTGGTATTGATGAATTATTTAATTTAGAATATTATGCCATAATTTCATGTTTATATAAGAAGAGTTTATGTGAGATAATCATGGTTAATAAATTAGGTTAATTAATATATTTATGTTCTTGAAATAGCTTGATTTGAAATTTAGAAATGTATTATTGGAAGTAAGTGATTTTCTTGTGATAAAGTGTGGAAGTAGTTGGACTATATGATGTACTTGAGTTTGATTATTTATGATGTATTTTATATGTTATTGACTTTACATGAGCTACTGATATTTTTGTCAAGTGTGCAGGAAAGACCATGGTTTATATCAAGGGAAATTAAAGATGGATACTTGTTAAAATCATGTTAAGCCAAGGTTGTCTCCAAGGGGAGAAATTAACTTTGTTGTAATGTGTAATTGTTGTAAAGTGATGCATGATTGTATTTATTTGATTATGTTTATTCTATTTTTTTTTTATTCCACTTGGCATGCCATGTGTATCGTGATGTGTTGTGATTTATTGTGTTGTCAATTGACACATGTACTATGTGGTGGCATGACCAAGAGCTTTATGTGTGTGAGTGGTCTCTATTTTTAGGAGCCTTGAGTGAGAATCTCTTTCATTTTCGTATGCAATCTTTAGGTGGTCTTTTGAGTGGCATTTAGTGACCATATAGGGTAGTGGAGGTTAAAAATAGGCTACCCCATAATGGTGCCATGTGTTGGGGGTCAAATTTTGACCATTATGATGTATTTTGGCTATTTTTGCCCTTCCAAAAGATGCTCTTTTGAAAAGTGACGAAAATTTGAGATGCAAGCCAAGCCCACTCCTCATTTTGAATTTTGAAATTTGAATTTTCACCCTCTTGTTTGAAAGGATTAGGGTTTTCCTTCTTAATGAGATGGAGGGAAAATTTGAGGGTAATTGCCCACTCTCCAATTTTTGGAGACTTGTGAGACTGTGAGATTTTTTGGTCTTGATTGATTTTTGAGGATTTTGGTTGTAGCATAGCAAAGGAGGAGACTAGTTGGAGAAAGCTCATATCAACCCTCATTTCCATTAGCTTGGATTGAGGTTGGATCTTGAACAGTCTTATTTTTAATGCTATGTGAATATTATACTTGCTTAAGATGTGTGTATGCTATTTTATATGTATTTGGAAGGGCTTCTTAGTCTTTTCATGTATGTGGGTCTTTTTTCCTTTCTTTTGTTGTATTGCTTCTTTGGGGTGTGCAAGGCCAAACTCACCCTTGGGAGGGAAGAGAGCCTTGATGGGTGAAGGGAAAAAGTTGGGACTACTCATCTAGTGTAAAGTCCTTCCTAGAGGAGGAAGGGGATAAGACATGGATGTATGGGCATCCATGTTGCCATCTTTGTGTATATTATTTGGGGGTCATAAGGGAGTTGATCTTGTATATAATGTGAAGGGCTGATGGTTGTAACTTTGGCCTTGTGAAGGCATTATTGATTAGATTTTAGGATTTTTTGAAGGCAGGTTTATTCTTATATTTTGGCAATCTCCTATTTGGGTAGCTTCCACCTTCACCCCTACTATGGGTCCAAGGTGACTCATTTTGTGCATAGCCATGGGAAGGGAATTTGATGTTCATGTTTGTTGTTGTTTTTTGTTTGATCATGTGCTTGATGTATGCATGTAAAAACTTTATCCATCTTTGTTTTCCCTAGCTCAGGGGTGGCTATGAAATGACCTAGCTTGGGAGGTGAGCCTACATGGTCTGTTTGTTTGATTTGCAGATTTTCTTTGGACATAGCTTGCTGGTTTCAAGGAGTTAAAGAGAATTTGGATATTTAGATCTTCTTCAAGTTATCTGAGTTTGTTAGGCTTTGAGCCCTTTGTGAAAGTTGTTTTAAACTAAGGTTGTGTTAAGAAAGCCTGGCATAAGGATGCTTGTAATAGTTAGTAGTTAAATTCTTCCTCAAACTTTTGTATTAAGTTGAATAATGAGAAAGGTGTATTGTGTTACCTTCATGTTAAAATGGAAGTGCTAGTAAAGATGTTTTAGAGTTGAATGAAAGGAATGTTAAGTTGCTGATTTAGGTTCTCTACATGTAAGATAAAAGAGAAAGGATGTTTTTATTTTGCTATGAATTCATTTTCGAGAAAGTTTATATACTTACTTTGTTAAGGTTCCTTCAAAGGAAAAGAGATTTAATTTCAAAATATGAAAAGTTATCAAATGAAATGAATGTTTATCAATATTGTGTTATAAAAGCTAGCTTAAGATGTTTCTAGAGTTAGTCACATATATATTGTGTATATAAAAAGAAAAGGGAAGAGATTAGTTGATATGTTTCTATCTCTTTTAATTTTTTATTATAGTGTGGTGTATTAAAAAAATATTGTGTTAATGTACTCAAACTTTTGTTCTAGTATAAAAGTTTAAAATAAGAAATAATGTTAAATTATGTCCTTATAAAAAAAAGAGAAAAGGGTTACAAATATATGTATATATTATTATATATATATATGTCTTCGAATAATAATAATAATAATAATAATAGTAATAATATAATATATATATTTAATACTTTTATAAATGAGATTAATAAAATATCATTAAATCAGAATAAGTGAATATATATATATATATATTTCAAATAGTTTTATTTTTAATTGAAACCTCTTTTAAAAATATCTTTTTATACCCTACCACATTAGGGCACCGTAAATTCACTGTATGACTAGTAAACCTTGACATTATATACTTATCTCTGTGTAAAAATCTTAATAGTCATCGAACCGTGAGCATAGTACAATCGATGCTCTTATCTCTATTGATAGCGTAGTTTGTTTATTAATCCCGTGCAAAATATACTTAACAGTCTTATGTTAGCAATGCAAAAACTGTAACTTATATTGTAAATAATGTTGTTTTTAAATTAAGGAATGATTTTTTTTCGTAAGCCTAGCGCGGCCTATCGAGGATGCCTTGTTGCCGGCGGCATCGGCCGCTGTGAACAGTGGCATCACCACTAGCACAACGACTAAGGCCGCTGCACAGTGGAGGTGCCACTGCTAGCGACGTCCATACACTGCCGCTGCGAGCAGTGCCCTCGCCTTACGTCTGCATACTCTGCCGAGAGTGCCGAGTCGGGGGCCGACATGCGAGCAGCCAGTGACCCCCCCCCTTAAACAATTTTATACCATGCATTTTCCTTGCTGTGTCGCTAGCGAATCCTTCCCTCATGCGCATAGCTTCAGTGTGTGGTAAGGGTCGATCCCATCTGCAGACCCTTGTCTTTAATGAAATGCATGACAAGCTTCTTTTGGGGAGAAGCACAACCCGGTTTCTAATTGTTACATTTATACTTATATACGTCTTAATTGATGCTAATGCCAGATATTAAAAAGTAAAGTTTATGCAAAATTTGATCATCCAGCCGTGAAGTAATTACCCTTGCGGTTCTGAGTGCCTAACGAAGTCAGATTTATGGATTTTAACTAAAACAAGGATTAAAGGGGATTTCCTGACTATAGATTAAGTCATGTAGTATGCAAAATATATATCTGTGCATGTTAGTACATTTAGAACCCGTGAGATCTTACTGTGTTAAGGTTGTAGCCAAGCCGGATCTGTAAGTACTCTTTTTTCCTTGCTTCCTGGGTTGGTACCCTTATTGGATATTTATATATCAAGTATATACGGAGGCATATACTCACACCGAGTGTGTGTATATGCATCCTGGTATACTTGATTGTATACTATCTTGGCATTTTCTTCCCTGTGTGCTCCTGGCCAACCTGAAAAAAAAAACTTAATGAAGGGATTAGGGTTTTGCTAAGTTTTATCTTGGGCCAAAACCTAATTTCATTTTAGGGTTGGGTTTGGTTAATAGAGCCACACATCTTTTTTTTTTATATATTTCTTAAGTATGTTTCAACTTCGAAAGGGCATTAAATTTAATTATTATTGTTGACTCCTTACTTATTCTTAGAAATTTGGGGTTCTTTCTAATAATTATCTCGACTTTTCTTAGATTCCAAGACTCCCTTTTTATAGCGATTTGAATTGATTTTCTTGGCAATGTATTTTATCAATTTTAGTTATAAGATCATGAAATTATGAGAAATAATTTATTAGGCTTGCGACAATTGGGTCTTCAATATTTTCTTAAATGAAAATTAATGTTTTAATTGCGGATTATTTTTATATTTCTGCACTAATGGTTCTTTTTGAAATGATTTTGGTTTAGGTGTTATTTAGTCTTTTATTATTATTTCTATCATGCATTATGTGTGTAGTTATTGGATTCATTTATTTATTTAATTATTTATTATTTGGGTTGGATGGGTGAATCTTCATTTATTATCTTTCACATTTTGGTAACATAAATTATTAAATTAATAATCCTTTATTAATTTTAAATGGTGGAATTATTTTAATGTATTAATTTGTTACATGTTACACGTCATTATTTGGTAAAATTAACTAAGGAAATTTAATATTAATTTATTTAATTTAGTATTATTGTCTTATTATTTTATCTTGAGTAATTTGATTTTATGGACTTTTCTCTCGTAGTCTCTTATGACTAAACCTAGTTAGTGATTTCTTCAGCGTAGTGCACCTGACGTATTAGGGATGTCAGCAAGCCAACGCATGCATCGAATCCCTTTGTAAGATGAGTGCTTTAGTTGATGTTCTGTTCTCATGCTTCAGTTTGCAACCTTATAGTTAGTGACTTAAAAAAAAATGTTGTGTTTTGTCCTAATTTTGGGCATGACAGTGTTTACAAACAAACATAATTACATGTCGGAAACCTAATTACAATAGGCGCATAGCCTTTACAACATAAGAATATAACCGCAAATCAAAATGCCAACAGTCAGCTGCTTACTCTGTTCTTCTCTAGTACACACTGGCTGTGTAACTTCAACTGTCTGTAACTTTGTCGTACTTTCATATCTAATCACACGCTCATAGACTAAGCATGAATATAGTCTAACCAACTTATCTTCTAGGGCGCATACCATAACTTAGTCGTACTTTCATAGCTGATGCTTTGAGCTTCAGGTACTCTGTACACTGTCCAGTCTTCAACACTTAGCCAATTTATGATCTTCTCATCAAGTGCACTGACTCCAAACTACTATATGACTCTGTTTCCATAATGACAACACTATACTAAGTCATTTACACCAGTATAGCCAACTTGCCAACAATCTCCCCCTTTGTCATTGATGACAACAAAAGAATATGGAAAAGTTGCTAACTATTCCTTAATACAAAAAACTTTTGTCTTATATCTCTCTTATACATAAAATTCTATCTTATATCACCCTTATACATATCTATAACCCATATTCTATACATACCCCCCCTTTGACATTAATGACAAAGGTGCTTCAAAACTGTATCTACAAATACTTACTGTGAAAGAACATCCAGATATGCTATCTACAGGTTTTGGATCTCTTTCTTCCAAAATGTAATCAATGAATTTACAATCTAGAGATGGGCACATAGTGCATACTGTAGCTTCTCCATCTTCTCCAAATCTGTGCTGGGACTATGATCATATGTCACCATGGTGGTGTTTATCTCCTTGATATTCTAATTGAGTATATCTAGTGAGGGTGCAAGAGAATTCCTTAGTTGAGTCTGCCTAGCCCTTATCTTGGACATCTCCTTTTCTGCCTTCTCAATCTTATCAATGTACCCTTGATATATGTTATTGCACATATTTACATAAGTGGATGGGTCTTTTATTGATTTGTTTACTTTCTCTATCATAGCTTCTGCCTCTTGTATTTTCTTGAAATGATCATTGGTTAACTTGTCCTGATCCATATAGTCAGCAATGATTTTCCTTCCTTTTTCTGCAAACTCTTTCAAAGTTGCTTGTCCAACTTTGAGTGAACTGAGGTCAAGTGAGAAATTATTGATCAATTCACTTAGCCTTTTCTTCATGTACTTTTTTTTTGCAACTTGAGATGTAGATTCTTCCAAGCTGGAAAAATTAGTCTTAAAGGTTGTGAGGATGTTGCTAACATCATCAACTGTACTGACCTTGGGCACTTTCTTGTCTAAAGACAGCATGCTGTTCAATATGTTTACTGACTCAACAAATAGGGGATTCCTCATTACCTATTTCTCCTTTGCCTTCTCCATAGCTAAGACACTGATCTTGATTAGGTCTTCTTCTCCCCATGAATCCAAACTGGTTGCGTCAGGTGTCAAACTTGCCAGCAATGATGTTGATGGAGTGATAGGAGTGCTATCCATCACTTCTAGTTTTACTTTGCTTAGAAATTCAACAAATGGCTCATCTGTTTGCTCACTTTCTTTTACCTCTTCCTCTTCTTTTTGTTTTTCTTCTTCTTTCTTTTCTTCTTTTTCATCTATTATATCCTCAATCAATACTTCCTTTTGATTGGGAGGAGTGTTACTACAAAGAGTTTCAACCTCTTGTGTGCTTACAAATGCTTCCTCAAACTTGTCCAAATCCATGTATGTGGCCGCCATAGTGACTTTTACATTATCAATAAAGATTGAGTCATCCTTGAATGTTTTTGACATGGGCGCAGACTTATCTACCTCTATTTTTGTTTCAACTATAGGTGCTGAGTCGTGGGGACCTATCACTGATGCATTAGTGGGCTCTGCCACCTTTACTTCTTTTGAGGGAGCTTGAGCTATGGGCGTAGTAGATGGGCACATGTGCCTATTTAAGAATACCTTCTCAAAGGCTTTCTCTATCTTTTTAGCCACTAATTCATAATTTTTATCCATTATATGTAGGGTCCTTGACTTGGTTCTAAGATGTGGCTTTACGAGATCTAACAATAACTTCTTTTCTTCTAGAGAACATACTGGAAAGCTCCAATCTAAGACCTTCTCCCTTATTCTCAGATCTTCTTCAATGGCTTATCTTTTTAAGAATTCCAAGATGTTCCATACATTATCAGGAATCATAGTTTTTTAGTTCTAGGACTGTTTTCTTGAACTTCAACATATATTTGACAATCATTCCATGAATCTCCGACTTGTCAATTTCACTATACTTCTCATAGAACTTTCCTACTTGATCTAGCCTACCTTCATTAATGATTCTTGTACTCAACACACTGAGACTAGGTTTAAAACTTACTTCGGGAGGTGCTTGAGTATTCTTTCTATTCCTTGTTACTTGCGAGGATGGATGACCAATGCTAATCTCTTTATTCCTCTTAGGAATTGCCTTATACTCAGGAGGAGCAGTAAGGTCAATAGTTATTGTGGGCGTAGGAGTATCATCAGTTTTACCCTTCTTATCATTTGATTTTTCTATTTTCACCTTCTTCAACTTAGGATCCTTAGATTTTGTCTTTGTTGCTGCTACACTCTCTATTTCCAAAGCAATGTTCTCTTCCCTTGCTTTGTCTAAGTCTGCTTGTGATATACCATGGATTCTCAAGATTTCTGAAGTAACCTTGGCAAATTTTATTTTTGTTGCTATGCTATTCAATATTGCGTCCACTTCTCTTATTTTCTCATCATAAGTCCCCCATCTAGGTTCATTGGGTTCCTTAGGTGCTGACAACATAACTTGAGCATAAGCCTCTAGAATAGGTTCTTCCACTTCATATCCTAGTGGATGAATCCACTTTGTCCTTGGTTCAACAACCTCCGTGCATGTTGTGTCAGTCTCAACCATGAAACAAATAGTATCCTTGTTATTTTCAACTATCTTCTCTGGATTTCTTTATCTGATCTGCATTTTGGCTCTAAATGTCTTCAATTCTAGTGTCATGTAGTCCTTCAATGTACTCTCAGTAAATGCCTTGAGAGATATCTGTGGCATTATGAGAATAGATTTGTCTAGATACAAATTAGACACTTTTCCAACAATATGGAAGTACATATATATAATCAAAGACCCAAATTTGAATATCTTGGTCTTGTCATGCTTGATGGCCTTAATGTTATCAATTAGTTATGCACGTAGGATCTCACACAAATTGAACTCTCCATTCTCTCTCACAAGTCTTATTGCTGCAAGAATTGTGGCTGTAGACACACTGTTCAACCTGTTGGTGTGTTGGAACATGTATCCTAGTATCATGGACATCAATTTGATGTCATCTTGCTCAATAGTCTCTATAGTCATTCTGTGCTTATCACTTCTTGACTTGCATATTTTCTCAATGATTTTTCTCACATCCTTGCCCTCTAGAAGAACGATGCCTGTCCTTGAGAGGCCTGTCATCTCACAAATTAGGTATCTTGTAATTCTCATCGGTATTGCACCTATCCAAAATAGGTCATCATGAATCATACTAAGTAGAATCTATATCCATTCAGACTCATAGAACTCATATGCAGTTGCATATTCAACTACATGATGATTATTCCACTACGTATACTCATCCATGATGGTTTTATTAGGTTTTAACATTGTTTCCATGTGCGCTCTTATTCTATCCAAACCTACTGGTTCCTTCTCGCAATATATGTATGCCCTAATGTCTTGGACATGCATAACACCCATAGGCGTGTAGGAGAATGCCCCTTCAAAGTCATCCAATGTGGATTTGAACGGGTGCCTCTTAAATACATATCTTTTCTTCTCTGCAACATCAAATACAATAGTAGTTATTACTTGTAAATTGCTTTCTTAATGGTTTCCAAGATCTTTTGAATCAATGCGATGAACTAGGGTTTCTGTAACCGATCAAATGCATAGCTGATCACCGATGAATCAATCTACAATCCTTCACAATCAAATGCTAGGGCTCTTCTGCTCTTCAATCACTCTGAATTCGAATGCAATGAGAGATTTACCAACTTCTATGTACTTTAAAGTAGAAATTCTTCCATTAATGCTTGTCGCGTAAACCAGGCTGTCACTTGAAAATTTCTAACTTTCATTCTGCAAACAATTAATTAGTGTGCTCTCGCACATAGGTTCTACTAGTCTTCAAAAGCTTAAGTTCAAAGGTGCATACTCAGAGAATGAGTATACTGGTTGCCCAGGGGTTCAGAGCTAAATTAGCTCCCCCTATGACCCTGAGGGCCATTCATCCTGATGTAGAGGGCAAGTCCACTGTGGATGCATCCAATACATTCTCATCAACCTTATCCTTCTTTGCTTTTGACCAGATCAAGCTCGCATCCTCTGAAGCTTTCACAAACTTGACTTCTCCTGTGGTATCCAATACTGGTTCTTCGGGCTTTCCTGACCTTGCATCCTTGATCTACAAAACTTTGAGATGTGTCCAACCTTGTTAGAAGAGTGATAAATGACTAGAGGCCTTATATTCCTCGACGCATTGACATGGGTTACCATTTTACATTGTCTTGCAGAGTGACCATTATAGTTACATATCTGACATGTAACATTCTGAGAACTTCTTACATTTGGTTGATTCTGATTTCTCTAATTATGCTAAGTCTTGTTCTTTTGAATTGTCTTACAATTCATAGCTCTATGAATGAATTTATTGCATGAATAATAGTAACCATTGAAAGGTCTTACCTCTATATAGTTCCTTGCTATATGTCCATGCTTGTTACATGCATAACAAGTTTGATCTACTGGCTTGCGCTCATTCTTGGATGGTTCAATGTGATCTTTAGTCTCACTTCCAGTTACCTTAGCATCTGAGGTGACTTATGGTGCTTTCATTCTTTCTCGCATATTATCAATCTGGTTTTGTGCTTCATTATATCCAATGCAGCTAGTATCTCCTTTAAGTCTTCTTGCATATCACTGAGATTCTATTAAATCAGAATTGGTGTGTAATTTGTCAATGTGATTCTTTGCCTCTTTTAATTCAGATTCCAAGCTTTCTTTGCTATTCCTTAGATCCAAGATTTCCATGTTTTCTTGCCTTAATTCTTCATTGAGTTTAAGGTTCTCTTTGATCTATTCATCATAGACTTCCTGATTGTTACTTAGCTTATCATCCAATTATTCATTCTATTCTTTCAGGGATGAATTTTCTTCATTGAGCTTTTTGATCATAATCCCTAAATCACTGGTAGAGAATTATTTCAAATCCTTTCTTAGCCTCTTGATGACTAATTGAACATCACTAACTTTTTCTTTTAGTTCTTCAATTTCCTTTTCAGATCTGTCCAGGTCTTCAAGAGAAGCTTTAAGATTTCTTTTTAGATGTTTCATTTCTACTTTGTCCATGATCTCCTCAAGTGGTTAAAATTCTTTACTGAGGACCAGAGATCTGATACCAATTGTTAGGAATGGGAACACTGAGAAGGGGGGGGGGGGGGGGGTGAATCAGTGTTCACTGTATTTTATCTTTTTACTTAATCTCAAAATGAACTTAAACACTTAAGTACTGAAATGAAATTCCACATAAACATGAAACATGAAATCAACACATAACACCAATATGGTTACGAGGAAATCCAAATAGGTAAAAACCCCGGTGGGAATTGACACCCACTAATATTCTGTACTAGTGTTTTATTATCCTTGTTAGAAGATTCTTAACTCTGTTAGGAGTTTCTTTACAATGTATTTAGTACAGTAGACCTTGTCAAGGGTCGGACCTTGTTAGAAATCTTTTACAATAAACCTTGTTAGAGGTGTGGATGCACTGTCCTAGTGCTCACTGCTCAAGTGGTGAAGGCTAACACCTTCTAATCTCAGATACACACTATATCTTTTGGATGAACTGTCACTGTGACACTACTTGTCTAATCAGTTCCTTTGATGCACTGATGCTTTGACCTCTTGCAAAGCTCTAATACATCTTATCAACTCTTCGCATACTTCTTCTCTACTTATCTTCACTCTATATCAACTCTCATACCAATTTACAATGGGCACATCTCATATTTATATGCGCATACAAAACAAATAACTAGGTCGGCTCTTTAACCGATTACATACAATGCTTCCAATTGAATTGGCTCAAGTGTGTTTACAAAAAATCATAATTACATGTTGGAAACCTAATTACAATAGGTGCATAGCCTCTACAACATAAGAATATAACCACAAATCACAATGCTAATAGTCGGCTGCTTACTCTGTTCTTCTCTGGTACACACTGGTTGTGTAACTTCAACTATCTGTAACTTTGTCATACTTGCATATCTGATCATGTGCTCATAGACTAAGCATGAATATAGTCTAACCAAATTATCTTCTAGGGTGCATACTATAACTCAGTCGTACGCACGTGCGCTGATGCTCTGAGCTTCAGGTATTCTATACACTATCCATTCTTCAACACTTAGCCAATTTCTGATCTTCTCATCAAGTGTGCTGACTTGATGCTTTAAGCTTCAGGTACTCTATACACTATCCATTCTTCAACACTTAGCCAATTTTTGATCTTCTCATCAAGTGCGCTGACTCCAAACTACTATATGACTTTGTTTCCATAATGACAACACTATACTAAGTCATATACACCAGTATAGCCAACTTACCAAAACATTCCCTTGAGGATAGTAGATAGATGACCAATGTTGTGTTATCTTGAATTTGGCATATAGATCATCTAAGTCCCTATTCTTGAATTGTCCACCATTATCTGTGACTATAGAATGGGGAATACTATACCGACATACGATGTAGTTCAGGATGAACATAGAAATTTATTTTCCGGTTTCTTGAGTCAAAGGGACCACTTCTACCCATTTTTTGAAATAATCTATAGCTGTAATGATATGGGTATGTCCATTAGAAAAGTGTGGATATATAGCACCTATAAGATCAAAAGCCCATTGCTGAAAAGGCCATTGTGTTGTAAAGAGAATTAGATCTCTCCCTGGTGCATGAATCAAGTTTCCATGTACTTGACACTTCTGACAATTCTTAGCATACTTGATAGCCTCTTTTTCCATTTCAGGCCAATAGTACCCATCTCTAATAAGTTTTCGAGCTAGTGTTAAACCATTGGAATGTGATCCATGTTGGTTCTTCTCCTTGCAGGACCAAACTTGAATCAAATGGTTGAGCTTAGATCTCAGTTAGACACTCAAGTTTGACAAGGAAATAGTCCAATTGATGAGGATAGAGAACATCCTCCTTCTTCTTTGAGCTCCACATCACTCAGGCGGGTATTGCCTCATCTGCACACTCATACAATTTGTGTCACACTACAGGCCTGCAGGTAACTGACTGTGGAATGATTTTCAAACCCTTATAGGTATCCTATACCTCAAATGAAACCAATATCTCATGCAATAGCCCAACTTTCATGGAGTGAGTATGAAAACCAGAGACCTAACCTATCAACAAGAAAGGGAAAAGGGGTGGAATGGAATGGAAATGATTTGAAAGGAATGAAAGGACCCCTGAGATGCCCTAAGTCTTTGATAGACCAGTGCCTTATCCAATGGGCCACATAGTCAAATACAATATTGCAAGGGACAACTATGAAATAAGAAAATAATATGCTCAATGTGTTGATGCCCGACATCAATCACACACCATGACCAAACCTCAACTTAGCACCCACCTGTGTATTTAAGTATGTTATTATCCACTCAAAGGATTTTAACCCTCCCCTTAGAAGAGACCTATGAATCAGACAATACATTAACCAGCATCCACTGGAAGACAAGCATGAAATATCCTTGACACCTCAGCTCATACATACATAAACACTAACCCTGAACCAGTTATCCCTGCGAAGACAACTCCACTTACAAGCACATAGGCATTGCAAATAGAAAAATCAGACACCCTTGATGTATAATTAATGAATCCAGAATTCAAATGGAGATAGCTTGGTAACAGTAAGAGTATATTAAATTCTCATGCATAAAACAAGTCTGTTACAATATGTATTGTGTTCTCAGAACCAACAAGGAAAGAAGAACACCCTATATGCAAAGAGAAGTAGAAATCTGTAGAACAGAACCTTTCACTAGAACTAGAAAGGAATTCTAAGCTGGAACCCTTACAAAGTCAAAATTTCAACAATTTATACCACTAGCCACCTTGGAATCCTAAATCAGTAGGATGCAACAAGCTATGGGCAACTAGGGCTAAAGTTTCACCCACCAGAACAATCAAATCATAATTCAAAACAATTTATCACAATTCGGAGGGAAAAACATTGAACCCTGCCAGCAATTAACACTTGATCTTCAATCATGAAAGAATCTCTGAAAGGCACCAGAGATCAATCAAAATCTACAAAATTCAAACTGGAAGTGACCCTACAACTACTTTTGGTACATTTCATTTACTCCCCCATGGCAAGACACTCCTCTTCTGCAATCATCTCACACCTTGGAGCACACTAGAAATAGAAAACCAATCACTTCTCACCAAATAGGGTCCTTTCTACATTGAATTCCATAAAAATGGTACCCTCTGTCGCTGGAAACACTCAAAAATTCAAACTCAAACTACAACGATCACAATGCAATTCGCGGGCTTTACGCTCTTTAACTGTTTGCCCCTTAGAAGCGTAATTGCACGGTCAACAACTTAACCACCACAGGAATTCAAGCTTCATCCTATGCTTGGTTGCATGATCGCAAGGCACCAAACTAACCTTTGCGATCATGCGACCGCAGTCTCCTAGCCACAGTCAATGGTCACAAACCTAGCTGAAAAGTCCTCAACCACCTCATAAATCCCTCGGCAAATGAAAAATGGGCACGTCAGTAGCACGGCACCATGGACCCACACAACTCCACAACCATGATACCACCAGTGGTCTTATGATTGCATAGCCAGGAAACGGGCTATGCGAACACGCGACAAGCCTCCACGTAACTACCATGTCACCGAAAACACCGGCCCCACTTTATCTGGTGAACTGGCGACCGAAGAACTTTTTCCAGTTCATGAAATACTGTCCACCATCGCTAAAATTCTTAGCGATCACGCGACCACTGTTCGTCAAGTCACCAAACAAACTAGCGAATCACCTTTTTATTGCACGAACATGCGAACACAATGAAATTTGTCAGCACCGCCAAATATCTATCCACTTCACCAAACCTTAGACTCCACTTGGGTCTGCCCAATGCCACATGTCACACCACCATTCACTGTAACCGCTGAGTCACCGGACACAGGACCCACCACCGAGAAAAGCCTTACCTTTTGGGAAGATCAGACGGTGGTCGCATGATTGCAAGGGGGAGGAATATTCCTTATGATCATGCGGCAATCGTAGATCTTATCTGCATTGTTACTCCGCCTAAGAAATATCAGGCCCACCAACTAACTGTCGAGCATTCCGCGACTACGTGACAAACCACCCGCTAGGTCGTGAGATGGTAGCCGCTAACCGCTAAACACTCGAAGATTTCACAACTAATAGTCACTAGGTCACCGAATAAAAGATGTAACCGCCAGGAGATCTGGAGAATCAACAACACAACGGAGCAAGGACTGGGCCCCACCCTCCATCGCACCTGCGTAGTTAGGGAACACCAGCAAACAAGAAACTGCGAGTACGAAAACTCACAAGGTTTTTGACATCAAAAGATAGGCGCACAAAAGCTGGAAGGTACAAGGTCAAAAATAATGAAGGGTTTCACATAGACTGAAAATATCATGGATTTTCAAAAACACTGTGAGTTTTTGACACTTAGACAGATTTTGAAATTATTTTTTGCAGAGCTTAAAACTTGAACAACTTTCTAGATTTTTTGATTCAGCACATGCAAATTTGGGCTGGAGCAAGGTGACACATTGAAGAACATAGGGCAGGGGCACAAACCATGAAACATTATGGACATTTATCGCTAGATAAAACTATGTTGTAGCAGGGTTGGAAGAGACAACATTACCAAACTTGCAGGGAAAAGGCCATTTTCATTGGATTTTTGCATTGACTAGAAAATGGCCTAACAGTGGCTCTAGTTGGGGATGCATGCCTCTTGCAGGCATGACAAGGATTCAGATCTCTGGGAGAAGCAGACCACCCACTGGAAAAACACAAAGACCTCAAAAAACACAGGGAACAAGCCAGGAAAGAAACACACAGCAGGAAAGGGAAGGAATATTTACAAAATTTACAAGGTTTACAACTTTACTTGATGGCCCCAGGCCATCAAAATGAAATCAATGAACCCCCTTGAATCAAAAATCTAGTTTTCATCCACATATGTGACCCCAAGTCTGAAAATTTCTTCACCATTCTACTAAAAACATATGTGAATAACCATGGGTTGAGAAATGAAACTATAATGATAACTGCCCATGTCTTTCCAGTCACAACCACCACATTCATATTCAAATTCCAAGAAGTAGGGAACATCATCTACTTCTTCCTGCTGACTGGAAAGAATAAAAAACTCACCTTGCAGTAATGCATCAGAAAATAAAACATACTAAGCATCATGCATTACATCAGAATTACCTGGTTGAAAAGGACTTGGATCCTCTGATTTACCTTCATGCATTGCTTCAGCCACTAAGCAACTTGGTTCAACCACGACATCCTCACTGACTGGATCATAAACCAAGTGAAGGTTTATATCAAAACTTTGGTGACAGGGGAGCACTGCATCATCATTATTTTCACCAAAAGAAAATCTGTCCCAACTATTGAAGACTATGTCCTCAATACTGTCACACTTAGTATCATACTTAGCAGAAACAGGGAAAGGGTTTGAACAAGAAATTTGTTCATCACTATAATCTTGATGATAGGAAAACACACTGTCATGTCCTTCTACTTCTCTTTCTGCAGAGTCATTACCAGAGGGGGGACCTAATATGCATGGGTCCTCATGGTCACTCTGAACACTAACCTCATTGTCAGTGTCAAAGGATATATCATAGGGGAGCTGCAAATTAAAGTCCAGACAAGGTGCATACCTTTGGAATTCATCAGCCAAGAGTGTTGAAATCTCTTTACTGCTCAATGGACCTTGGGCTTTGTCTTCATCTTCCTTAGCTTCACCCCTAATATTGCAAAAATCATCCTTGTGAGAAACACAGATACACATTTCTAGCCTTAGATCATCTTGTGTGAAACAATCTATGCAGGAATCATCATCTGCATCATATTCAATATCTTCCCTTTCACACAAAACATCATCAAATCGGGACAAGAAGATTGCCCTCTCATGTTGACAAGAAGAAAAAATTGCAGACAAAAAGGAAATATTGCCATCCTCAAGTTCATCTTCAACATTCTCATATGCACTGATCTCAGAATCAGCGTCATAGTCAACACTCTCTGCATAGTGAGAATCAACATCAGAAACACTGGCCTCCTCATGAACATCATCAAGAGCCACCAGTCTTAGCAATCTTATGTCCTCTGCTAACTGCCAGTTCACCATTTTCAACCTTGCTAATTCCTTCTTGAGAGCAGCAACTTTATCAAAATGCTCAACAAACTTAGCTCTCAACACATCCCAAGAAGGGATTGAACATGAGGGCAAGGACAAGAACCACTTGCACCATCAGAAAATGTCTGCACAAATAACCTCATGGCAATATCTTCATGTTCAACATCCATATCTCCAAAAATACCCATGACAACATCAACATGCTGGCTTGCAGAAAAAGATCCACTAGCCATGAATCTTGGCAAGCACTTCCCATCCTCAGCAGAGAAATCATTAGGGGCACCTTCAATGCCATCAAAATAAAAGGGCCTATATTCCTCCATGAGGAACTGCCCACAAACACTCATCGCTTTACAATAGTGCTAGACACTTGATAGGGAAACATTTCAATAAGAGAATACCTGAAGACCTTTGGCTTGAAGCAGGGCAGATCTAGAGCTTAACATGCAGCTCCATCAAGTTCTTTTCAGTGTAGAGTCACCACCTCCTTGAAGAGGAAAATATTTCATTGATTTGTGTATCTCTTCCAACCAACCAAAACTCACCAGGATAACATGCACTGTTTATCAGAAGATGCACTGATCAAATAGAGAAAAATCAGAGCCGCCACTCACAACTAGGTCAGAAAATATCAGCAAATGCTTGTTTTTATATCTGACTCTATTCTAGACTCTCCCCAGCAGAGTCACCATTTTGTTGGTTCTTCTCCTTGCAGGACCAAACTTGAATCAAATGGTTGGGCTTAGATCTCAGTTAGACACTCAAGTTTGACAAGGAAACAATCCAATTGATGAGGATAGAGAACATCCTCCTTCTTCTTTGAGCTCCACATCACTCAGGCGGGTATTGCCTCATCTGCACACATAAAATTTGTGTCACACTACAGGCCTGCAGGTAACTGACTGAGGAATGATTTTCAAACCCTTATAGGTATCCTGTACCTCAAATGAAACCAATATCTCATGCAATAGCCCAACTTGCATGGAGTGAGTATGAAAACCAGAGACCTAACCTATCAACAAGAAAGGGAAAAGGGGTGGAACAGAATGGAAATGATTTGAAAGGAATGAAAGGACCCTTGAGATGCCCTAAGTCTTTGATAGACCAGTGCCTTATCCAATGGGCCACAGAGTCAAATACAATATTGCAAGGGACAACTATGAAACAAGAAAATAATATGCTCAATGTGTTGATGCCTGACATCAATCACACACCATGACCAAACCTCAACTTAGCACCCACCTGTGTATTTAAGTATGTTATTATCCACTCAAAGGATTTTAACCCTCCCCTTAGAAGAGACCTATGAATCAGACAATACATTAACTAGCATCCACTGAAAGACAAGCATGAAATATCCTTGACACCTCAGCTCATACATACATAAACACTAACCCTGAACCAGTTATCCCTATGAAGACAACTCCACTTGCAAGCACATAGGCAGTGCAAACAGAAAAATTAGACACCCTTGATGTATGATTAATGAATCCAGAATTCAAATGGAGATAGCTTGGTAACAGTAAGAGTAGATTAAATTCTCATGCATAAAACAAGTTTGTTACAATATGTATTATGTTCTGAGAACCAGCAAGGAAAGAAGAACACCCTATATGCAGAGAGAAGGAGAAATCTACAGAACAGAACCTTTCACTGGAACCAGAAAGGAATTCTAAGCTAGAACCCTTACAAAGTCAAAATTTTGACAATTTATACCTCTAGCCACCTTGGAATCCTAAATCAGTAGGATGCAACAAGCTACGGGTAGCTAGGGCTAAAGTTTCACCCACCAGAACAATCAAATCAAAATTCAAAACAATTTATCACAATTCGGAGGGAAAAACATTGAACCCTGCCAGCAATTAACACTTGATCTTCAATCATGAAAGAATCTCTGAAAGGCACCCAAGATCAATCAAAATCTGCAAAATTCAAACTGGAAGTGACCCTGCAACTACTTTTGGTAAATTTCATTTACTCCCCCATGACAAGACACTCCTCTTCTACAATCATCTCACATCCTAGAGCACACTGGAAACAACAAACCAATCACTTCTCACCATACAGGGTC
This sequence comes from Chamaecyparis obtusa, assembly GCA_027943335.1. Classification (NCBI taxonomy): domain Eukaryota; kingdom Viridiplantae; phylum Streptophyta; class Pinopsida; order Cupressales; family Cupressaceae; genus Chamaecyparis; species Chamaecyparis obtusa. The sequence continues at coordinate 307,053 of BSBK01007709.1, forward strand.
CTTTCTGCATTGAATTCCATAAAAATGGTAGCCTCTGTCGTTGGAAACACTCAAAAATTCAAACTCAAACTGCAACGGTCACCATGCAATTCACGGGCTTTACGCTCTTTAACTGTTTGCCCTTTAGAAGCGCAATCGCACGGTCAACAACTTAACCGCCACAGGAATTCAGGCTTCATCCTATGCTTGGTCGCATGATCACAAGGCACCAAACTAACCTTTGTGATCATGCGACCAGTCTCCTAGCCACGGTCAACGGTCACAAACCCTACTGAAAAGTCATCGGCCACCTCATAAATCCCTCGGTGAATGAAAAATTGGCATGTCAGTAGCAGGCACCATGGACCCACACAACTCCGCAACCGCGATACCACCAGTGGTCTTATGATCACATAGCCAGGAAATGGGCTATGCGAACATGCGACAAGCCTCCACATAACTACCATGTCACCGAAAACACTGGCCCCACTTTATTTGGTGAACTGACGACCGAAGAACTTTCACCAGTTCGTGAAATACTGTCCACCATCGCTAAAATTCTTAGCGATCACGTGACCACTGTTCGCCAAGTCGCCAAACAAACTAGCGAATCACCTTTTTATTGCGCAAATGTGCGAACATAATGAAATTTGTCAGCACCACCAAATCTCTATCCACTCCGCCAAACCTCAGACTCCACCTGTGTCTACCCGATGCCACATGTCAGACCACCATTCACTGTAACCGCCGAGTCACCTGACATAGGACCCACCGCCGAGAAAAGCCTTACCTTTTGGGAAGATCAGACGGTGGTCACATGATCGCAAGGGGGAGGAATATTCCTCACGATCATGCGGCAACCGTAGATCTTATCTGCATTGTTACTCCACCTAAGAAATACCGAGCCCACCAACTAGCTGCCAAGCATTCTGCGACTATGCGACAAACCGCCCGCCAGGTTGTGAGATACTAGCCGCTAACTGCCAAACACTTAGAGATTCCGTGACTAACAGTCACCAGGTTACCGAATAAAAGATGTAACCGCCAGGAGATCTGGAGAATCAGTGACACAGCCGAGCAAGGACTGGGCCCCACCCTCCATCGCCCCTGCACTGTTAGGGAACAATAGCAAACATGAAACTGCGAGGACAAAAACACACAAGGTTTCTGACATCAAAAGATAGGCGCACAAAAGCTGGAAGGCACAAGGTTGAAAATAATGAAGGGTTTCACATAGACCAAAAACATTGTGGATTTTTAGAAACACTGTGTGTTTTCGACACTTAGACAAATTATTTTCAGTAGACCTTAAAACTTGAACAACTTTATGGATTTTTTGATTTAGCACATGCAAATTTGGGCTGGAGCAAGGTGACACATTGAAGAACATAGGGCAGGGGCACAAACTATGAAACATTATGGACATTCATCGCAAGATAAAACTATGTTGTAGCAGGGTGGGAAGAGACAACATTACCAAACTTGCAGGGAAAAGGCCATTTTTGTTGGATTTTTGCATTGACTGAAAAATGGCCTAACAATCCACATATACCATCATGGACTTCCTCTAATGCACATTGAGAATCTTCCCATTCTAAACACCTAAGTAGTGTACCATTTAGACCTCATTTGTATACATCATTACCAATGATGACATACCGAGATGCATTGCGGATAAGGTATCATTTCTCATGGTGGTTGAAGGAATTGGGAATGATTTGCTCTTGGAGATAGGAGAAAAGGTTTTTATATCTAGATGAATCATGACCTACAACATCATAGATCATGTGCGTGTCGAGGGAATCATATGCAGGATAAGATAGTGCTTCCACTAGGAACTCATAGCGTAGCTCATTTTTGGGTTGCTATAGTAGAGTAGATAGCATTTCCATAACATCAGCAACCTTGTTCTCTAATCTAGGAATTTTTTCAAACGTGATAGATATGAAGTATTTCTTTAGATCATCTACCATGTGTTTGTATGGAATCAACTTCTCATCTTTAGTTTGATACACATCATTGACTTGGTGTATGATAAGTTGTGAGCCTCCATGAATGTGTAGCTCTGTTACCCTCCACTCAATTGCTATTTTTATGCCATTAATGAGAGCTTCATATTCAGAAATATTGTTTGTGCAAGGAAACTTTATTCTAAATGCTTTAGGTATTGAGTATCCTTGAGGAGTGATGAACAATATGCTTGCTCCAGATCCATTTTGTGTATAGGAGCCGTCAAAGAATAACTTCCATGTTCTAGAAGAGAGATTCATGATAGAGGAATTTGGGAATACCATTTGCATTGGTGCATCATCAAACATTGGTGAATCAACTAACTGATATGCAATTATTTGTCCTTTGATAGCTTTTCTTTCAAAATATTCAATGTCAAATTTTCTCAATAGCATCACCCATTTAGCTAATCTACCTATGAGGGCATCTTTTCTTAGTAGCTACTTTAGTGGATCAATATTAGCTATTAGTTGTGTTGTATGAGCTAACATATAATGTCTCAGTTTCTGTGATGAATATATCATAGCTAGACAAGATTTCTCAATCATAGAATAGTTCTTCTCATATGCTACCAACATTCTACTAATATAATATATAGCTCTTTCCTTTTTGTGTTCATCCTTTTGTGCTAGAAATGCCCCTAGTGATGTATCTATGGCGGAGACATATAGGATCAATGGCTTCCCTTGGATAGGAGGCATCAAAATAGGATGATTCAACAAATATTGCTTAATATGGTTAAAATTATTTTCACATTCCTTGTTCCATACAAAAGTCACACCTTTATGTAATTTCCTCGTGAAAGGTTGTGAGATGTCTGCTAGTTGAGATATGAAGTGTCTAATAGATTGTACTCTTACTTGTAATGTTCTCATTTGACTAATATTCTTGGGAGGTTGCATCTCCATGATAGCTTTAACCTTTGCTGGATCCACTTAAATTCCTTTCTTTGAAACAATGTAGCCTAAGAGCTTCCTAGAAGTGACACCAAAAGCACACTTCTTAGGGTTCAGTCTGAGACTAAACTTCTCCATTTGATCTAGTATTTTGCTTAAATAATTCAGATGTTCAGATATTATCATATATTTTTCCAAAGTGTCATCAACATAATCCTCCATAGTGCAATGTATCATATCATGAAAAATAGATGTCATAGCTCTCTGATATGTAGCACCTTCATTCTTCAAACCAAATGGCATGGCGTTCCAAAAAAAGGTACCCCATGCACATGTGAAAGTAGATTTCTCTTGATACTCTGGAGCAATTTTTATTTGATTATATCTAGAGAAACCATCCATTAAAGAGTACATCTCAAAGCCCGTAGTCATGTCCACTATCATATCAATATTTGGTAATGGAAAATAATCCTTAGGGCATGCCTTGTTCACATCTCTAAAATCTATGCACACTCTTATAGATTTTTCTAGTTTTGATACTGGAACAATGTTAGAGATCCATTTAGCATAATCAATAACTTAGATGAATTTGAATTTTAGTAGTTTCTCTAACTCAACTTTGACCAAGAGTGCAACATGTGGATGCATCTTTCTCAACTTCTGCTTGACAGGTTTGACATCTGGAGAGATAGATAAATGGTGCATTATAAGATTCAGATCCAACCTTGACATATCTAAATATTTCCATGCAAAGTTGATCTTCTTCTTTGTTAAGAAATTAGTAAATGATTATTTTTTTTCCTTTGATAAGGATTGTGCTACATGGATCAACTGTGGTTCCTTTGTTGTTCCCAAGTTGATAGACTGAGTGGGCTCTATCAGTACTGGAGATCGGTCCTATAAATGAGTTGAAAGGACATCAAATATCTCATCCTTAGGCACCTCAGAGAGGTTTTCACCTTTGGATACATCTTTTGGTTTTACTTTTGTAGGTTCTGAGACTACCAAAAAATGGTTTTCACCCTCAGAACTCTTGTTCTTTTTATTTTTATTCTTTTTCTTTTGACTAAGATACTTGATATCTGACTTCGTCATGCTAATGCTTGGTTTGCTGATGGAAGTCCTCATAGGATCAACTACATTAAGGTAGCAAGCAAGGGCATAGTCATTTGGAAAGGTATAGATATCTTGGCTCGGATTCACGGAGGTTTAGTCAAGAAGCTTAGGGTGTTGGATAGTCAAAGTGGGGAAAGATTAGGAAATAGTGTTTATGGATATGGGGTTGTCATCATTAGTCCTAACCCAATGCTTGAGTTTGAAGGTGATATTAAAACTTAAAATGTTTAATTCATGAATAGGATCAGTGTCATTGTTGGAGTCCACTTCAGCCATAGGTGGATCAGACTCATTAAGTTCATCATTTCTCTCTAGACTCATGTTGGGTTTAGGTGCACATTGGTGGATAACATCAACATGTTTTTTTGTAATAAGTTCATCCTCCTCTGGAATGACCCCCCATTCATAGTCATTGGATTCCTCACCTATACCTCTAGGAAATCTAAGAACATGTGTGAAATCAGGATGGATTCCCCAAGAAGGGTTTCCTTCTGATTTTGATTTGAATTCATACTCATGAGAGTCTATCTCAGAATCGCTATTTTCCTCTTGTTTGGGTTTAGCAGTAGGTTCTTGTGTTTCTACTACATTGATACTCTCCTTAGGTTTCTCTTCATCTTTAAGGAAGTATTTTATTTCTTGAGGCAAATGCTCATAAGGAATGAGCTCATCAGTGGTGTCTGAATCATCATTGTCAGATTGTTCTATTTCTTCTTTTAGTTGAATTACTGCTGATGGTTTAATCTATTCTAAGACACGAGGAGAGTTTTTACTAAGATAAAAAGGCTTCTTCTAATATCCTAGACCTTTTGTATTCTTGTTTGTCTGGACACGATGGTCAAGAGGTGATAAAAGATATTTTCCTTGTAATCCTAGAGGTCCTTTTCCAGTGTATCCCATTTTTTTAATCAAGTTATCTCCTGGTCCATATGACTTCTGAGGAAGTTTTCTTGAAGTGGAGTCACATTTCTGGACTGATTGGGATTGAGACTCATCCTTGTATAACCATGAAAGTATGGCTTCTTCTTCCTCAAACTCTTGTTTAGAGACTTGTTCCGTGACAAAGCTTCCATTAAACATGACCTGAGATTCTTTAGCATTGGGTTTCACTTTGTCTAAAGGTTTTCCATAATATTTTGGGGACAACGGGAGAGATGTGAGAGATAAAACAGGTTCCATTGTGTATTCTCCCATACCTGTGTTCTTAGTTTTGACTTCCTTAGCAATTTCTTCTATCTTGGATGTTGATGCAATGTCTGTTTGCTTAGTGGAAGATTCTCTGTTATTAGGAACAAGTTTGTCGGCACTTTCCTTCAATGCATTGCAAGTTGTAGATATGTCAGCTGGAATGGTTACCTCTACTCCTTCATAAGGGAATTTCACACATTGATGGTATGTGGAAGGCATAGCTCTCATTTCATGTATCCATGGTCTCCCTAGGAGAATGTTGTAAGCCAAAGGTAGATCAAGAACTTGACATGTGATATCTCTGATAACTGGATCTGTTCTAATAGGTAAGACAATTGTTCCCTTGGAATATCTTTCTTGTTCATCATATTCCTTGATAGCTATCTTCTTTTTAGGATCAATGGAAGCTTCTGATAATCCTAGTTGTGTGATCAATCTGTAAGAACAAATGTTGAGACCAACGCCTCCGTCTATCAACACACGTTTGACATGATGGTTTTGGATCAAGACTTCAATGTGTAAGGGCTGGTTATGTGGGTGACTTAAAGAATTATCATCTTCCTCTGAAAAGGAGATATATTGTGGGGATGTCAGATGACCAACCATAGTTTGGAATCTATCTAAATCAAGGTTGTCAGGAACATTGGATCTGAGCAGAGATTTGTCCAGAATAGCTCGATGAGCGGGAGATATCTGAAGCAACTCAAACATGGAGATTTTAGCATTGGTATGCTGGAGTTGTTGGACAATACTTTATGATATTGGTCTCATGTCTTTAGGATTTGATGATTTAGAAGAAGCCTTCTATTTAGAAGAAGATGATAGATTAAAAGGCACCTTAGGGACATTTGATGAATCTGAGTTTTGTCCTTGTAGGTGTGCCTGAGCTTGTGATCAAGTAACTGCATTTGCTGATTGATTATCTCTATCCTTTCTTACAATTGTGATGACATTGCAACACTTAGATAGGCATGGTTCTACCATATTTATGACAACATTATTTCTAGAGTAGGCATAATTGACTTTAGCACCCATGTTAGGTTAAGAAGATGAATCTCCTTGACCATATTTCAAAAATGGTTCCGTGAATGCTATATGATCATTATTGCTTTTATGATTGTCAATTACGATTTCTCCATTATCAATTTTGTCTTGTATGATGTGTTTCAAGTGTATGCAGTTATTGGTTTTATGACCTTTATTGCGATGGAAGTCACAAAAATCATTCTCTTTCCACCATTTTGGTTTAGGTTTTGGATCAAATTTTTTTATCTCATGCAAGGTGATGATATTTTTAGCCAACAGAGTTTTCATAGCGGATTCCAAGGACTCTCCAAGAGGAGTGAACTTGCATTTAGGATATGTAGCCCAAGGTTTATAATCATATGATTTATTGTTTGACTCTGTTGTGTTAGCTTCGAAAGCTTTGATGGCCTGGGTGCCAATAGTGAGATTGAAAGCGGGTGCCTTGGATGGGGCATAGATAGTATTGACAACACCATCTATGACAATGCCTTTATTCTTGTTCCAATTTTTGTTCTTGTCCTTAGAACTAGATCCAAATTCATACTTGTCCTTTTGAAGTGATATGTCTCCTTTTTTCACAAGTACTTTCTCAATTTTGATTGCATTATCTACCATCTTATCAAAGGATGTATGATTTTGCATTTGCAAAGGGTAGTTGATTTCTGGAACAAGATTGTTAATGAAGATTTCCAGATTCTCAGTTTCTGGAATGGGTCTAGCATATAGAGAAAATTTATTCCTCCATCATTTGAGAAAAGTCAGGAATGGTTCTCCTAGATATTGTTTTAGATTGCAAATGTTGATCATGGTGACTGTATGTTGGATGTTGTAGGAGTATTGTTGATAGAATAGTTTGATTAATTCCTCAAAGGTTTTGATTGTTGGAGACATTCTAGAGAACCAATGAATGGATACTCCTCCCAGAGATTGAGGGAAGAGATGCATTAGGTAGGTTGGTTCATGCATGAAAGCCATAGATTGAGTACATAATTCTTTGACACGATCTTGAGGATCAGAGTTTCCATCGTATTTATCATATTTAGGCATTTCCACTCTCTTTGGGAATGGTGGCATGTACAAGTCTTTGTCAAATGGAAAATGACATAGAGCCTCCATGGAGAACTCTTTGGGTTCCTTCTCTTTTTTAATTTTGTTAAGCTTGACTTCCATGGCATGCATCTGTTTCATCATAGCCGTGATAGGAGTTTCTTCCTCATGTGTAATGATATCTTCAATATTAAAGTCTGGAGGAAGTTAAGCTCCTTGTCAAGCTAGATCTAGGAAATATGCCTCTCTATCTTCCCTCAAGAAGTGTTTCATCATTCTCTTGAAGTTATCATCATTCTGATATTGGGAAATTTTAGTAGGTGTGGGTTCTTGATCTGCACCATGTTGAGATTGATGTCCTTGAGATCCTTGGTTTTCTCCTTGATACATGGTGGTGTTATGAGAGCTACCAGGGATAGATTGAGGTGGAGTTTATTGAGGAGGGGTTGTCTGATGACCTGTGTGGATTGATGCAGGCGGGGTGACATAACCACCTTTCAAGAAAATATTGCCAAGAGCGTCTTCTCCAAATTTTTTAGTGTCATAAGGTTGATGAAAGGTGTCTGCAATCACAAAAGATGATACTAAAGAGGGTTTGGGTTGTTCTATTTCTTTTCTTTGTGATGAAGCTCTAGTTTCCACCATTAACCTTAGGTGAAGCAAGAGAGAAAGATGAAGACAACTAAAGAATGACTTGATTCAAGAAGATCAAATGATGCAACCTTGTCAATATTGGATTGGTTTGAAGATTGATTGGACATAAATTAAGGATATTGTGCCCTAGTTGTATGGGTAGACACCCAAAAGATGGAAGACATGAGTTCGCAACACTTAGCCATTTTTGTTGAAGATTGAATTGAAGATAATTTTGACAAGGTTTTGACACAAGATAACAAAAGACTCAAGTCAATAGATTATAAGGCTAGATCAAACTCAAGAGACCACTTTTAGGCAAATAGATTGGATTTCTTCTGATTTTTGCTCTGTTCCCGACACAATGAGTATTTTGAGAGATGCTGGACATAGGTTGTAAAAACTAGATTTTTTACAAATTTGGCAAGGTTCTGACAATTTTTCAAAATTTTCATACGAGTTTCTGTAGGCTCATATGATTTTGGGTAGGCTTTGGCATAATAATTGACAAAACTCGTATGAAAGTTGATACTAGGGATTAATTCTTGTTTGACTTCTGCTGAAAAAACTCGTACGAAAATATATAGGCTCCCATATGACAATCTAGGGGTTCTGATATGACACTTGGGAAAAACTTGTATGAATTTCTAAGACTGAGGATGACTTTTGGACTCCAAAAAGGATTTTTGCTTCAGATTTGCAATTTCTTAGTTTTTAGAATCTGTTTGTTTGCAAGGTTTTCTCTATTCGCCTTTGTAGATTCATGTAATAGTTCATGATTTGTTAATTTCCAAAGGACCAAATAGATAGCAATCACTTAGAATAGTAAGCAAAGGGAAGCAATCAATCATCTGAAAATAATGAACAAGGGCAAAAGCAACCTCACGCATGAACAAGCAATAGTGACTTATTGTGCTAATCCCTAGGAATGCTACTTGTGTATGTTCTCAAAAGTTTTTCAATAATGCACATAGTCCTAGAAAATGAAAAATTTGGCCTCGCTAGGGTTTTTAGTAATGGTCTGACTTTGCAACTTTTGTGATCTGAAGAGGGAAAACTCCAATCTAGGCGTACTGGGATTTTGACATAGTCTAAGAATTTAATCAATCAAGAGCTGCTAGGGAGATCTGAAAGCCCAACAAGAGACCACACTTTTGGAGATTTCTTCCACAAAGACATTTATATAGTAGCTATTGCTACCACAATGAAAATGGCTATTACCGCTTGAGGTTTCATCCACGTGGTTGACCCAATAAAGGGAATGTCCACTAAGGTTAACCCTCTCTAAAGGTGACTCACAAAAGATACCACAGAGGGACTAGATTAGATTCAAGGATCTAGGTTTCTGACACTATCCAAAAAGAAAGTAGAGCATAATCCCCTAGCCTCTTCACTTCACCAAAATAAAGTAGATAGATTAATTTGACACACTAAGACTGAAATTATCTCACCAAGATTTGTGATGTCAACAACTATGTCTATCGATCTCTCTGGAGAGAGAACATATTGATCAAAAGTCAAGGACCAAACCAAGTAGAACATGAGAAAATCTCAGTAACCTCCCTACCTACAAGGGGATCCTTCATCAAGAAGAGATTCACATGTAAACAAGTGAATGAAGCCCACTCTCTCAAGATCATCCACAAATAGTGTTCATAGGGCCTATTTACTATGTGTAACAGATATGCAGAAAAGCAAATCTATGTTCATTTTATAGCCCAAAAATGAAGTCTATGATATGAAAGCATGAAAAGTCACACAAGCTTGACATGTGAGAGTTCATTTAATGTCCCAAAATGAAGTTTTATCAGATGAAAAAGAATACATGAATTCCTTGCAATGCGCTTAGTAGATTTTACCTATTTTTAGCAATTTTTGTTGCATTTTTTCAATCAGAATCAACAAATACCAATCAGGAATATAAGATCTTAATTGTTAGGGTTAGCTGTTAGTCCAAATCTTAAAATCAAATTTGGAAAATTGCTTGAAAATTTGAAAGGACAATTGAAAATTTGATGTCAAAACTTGTACGACAGTGGGTTACCTATGGCACAAAAATCCAGACCTAATACGATAGTGGGTTACCTTTGGCACGCCAATCTAGAAACTCATACGACATTGGGATGTCTCCCGCACGACAAAGGAATCTCCAAATGACAATGTGTAATAACCAGCATGAGTCTCAAAAACTTCAACTATTGTACAACAGTCAGGGGGTCCTAGCACGACTTTCTGACAAAACTCGTATGAAAAATGTACGGACAGAGAATAAAATCACAGTTTTGACCAGAAAATGACAAATTTTTTATAGAAAATAATTATAATTGAAATGGAAACCCATTTCAGGGCCCTACATTGGGCACCAAAAATGTGTGTGAAAATTGTAGCTAGTTGTTGACACAACACTTTAGTAAAACATTAGAGGTTAGCAAAATCAAAATTTGCAAATAAATGAATCTAAGCTAACCAGATGATTTATTGCCTTCTAGTAGATGCGAGTATGTATTCTCAGATTAGACCAACATTAGTGACAATGCAACACCTAAATGAAGGATTTAAATGATTGAAAGCAATGAAGATGAAATGTAGATTAATCTATCTTTTTGGTATTTTTGAATGCAATAAGATGAAAAAATAATATGAATCTAATCTAGAATGGATGAAAGTGATATGCAATTAATCTAAGAATGATGTGAATTGATATGCAAAGCTATGAAAAACTATGAAAAACAATGAATGATATCACAAAAATTGCTTGTCGCAAAAGCTTGATTCTTTAAGTGTAATTTCGCTAGAGTAATTGTGCAAATTCGAGAGATATGTAATTGTGAAGAGATGAGCCTTGATTTTATAGAAATTCAGGGCTTGAGGATGCCTTGAGAAAAGCCATAAATCACTCTTGATAAACTCAGGTTGATTTTTGAGTCAACAAAAAATCATAATTACTTAACTCACAAAATCATGCAAAATCATGCAAGAACAACTTTTTAACTCAAATTAGAAGTTTAGATCAGCTTTCAACTCAAAATAGATGTTGAGTTTCAAAAAGATCACAAATTGAATTGATTTTTTGATTTAAAGTTTAACTGCTCTTTCAAATGTGCATAGATAATTATGAATTAATTAAATAAATAAAGTGATTTATCCTCAACTTAACTGATTTTAAATTTAAAGATAACTGATTTATGGGTTAATCAATTATTAAATCAAACTTTTATTCAAAAACTATATCATTAAATATTGACAATTGACATTAATTAATTAAATAAGAATTTAATCAATTAGTCATAAGATTTTGATTTATTGTCAAAATTAAATAATACAATTTAGGAATAACTGTAATTAAATCTAATTAAATAATTAAGTGGTAGAATTAAACTTAATTAATTAAATATTCATAATATTCAATTAATCAAATTTAGGATAAATGAGATTTATCGCCAAATAATATTTAATTAAAAATAATTAAGATAATTAAGAATATTCAAGGAATATTCCCCAATGGAGAATTAAGATAATCAATTAGGGTTTTGATAAATGATGTGCAGATATGCCTTAGGTTAGGACTTTGATGTTGATTTCATTCAATTTGAGGATGTAGGAGGTTAATGAACCTATAGCCCATTTTTGGGGTATTACAAGTATCCCTTACACACTAGTCTTGCTTTGTTCCTTACAACAGTTCCTTCTTCATCCATTTTGTTTCTAAAGACCCATTTTGTTCCTATAACATTTTGATCTTTCAGTCTAGGAACCAGTTCCCAAGTATTGTTCTTCTTGATCTGATCCAATTCTTCTTTCATAGCATTTATCCAAGATTCATCTTTGAATGCTTCATCTGTAGTTTTTGGCTCAACTTGAGAAATCAAACAAATTTCTTCTCTAACTTTCGATCTAGTTAGCACTCCCTGACTAGTATTTCCAATAATTTGATCTTCAAGATGATTATTTTTTACATACCTTGGTGTTTTAGGAGTCTTGTTTGTACCAACATCACAAGCCTCTTTTCACTTTCTTCCTCAACAAGGTCTTCTTCTTCTGCAGCAGTAGTAGTTTCTTTTGTCTCTGAAATCTGATTACTGTCATACATTCTTTTTTGTATTTGAAACTTCTCATCTATTCTCACATTGTTACTTTCAATTATCTTCCCCAATCTCAGATTGAAACATTTTTAAGCCTTGCTTTTAATAGAGTAACCAAGGAAGATCCCTTCATCACTTCTAGCATCAAACTTCCCTATCTCATCATCCCTCTTGATATAACATTTACTACCAAATATTCTGAAATATTTTACAGTAGGAGTATGATCAAACCATAGTTAATTGGGAGTCTTACTTTTACCTTCTCTAATTTGAATTCTATTTAAGGTGTACACTGTTGTTCCAACAACCTCTCTCCAATGTACATGAGATACGTTTCCTTCAATCAACATTGTCCTAGCAACATCAAGTATAATTATGTTTCTTCTCTTTGCTATCCCATTCTGATGTGGAGTCCTAGGAGCAGATGTTTTTCTCTTTATCCCATGCTCTTCGCAGTATGAATTGAATAAATGTGATGTAAATTCTCCACCTCTATTTGATCTTAAACACTTTATTTTCAATCCTGATTCATTCTCTAATTTTGCTTTAAACAACTTGAATTTATCAAATGCTTCTGATTTCTCTTTCAAATAAGTAACCCACATCATCCTAGAAAAATTATCAACAAAAAGTATAAAGTACATTTCACCATAGTATGATTTTTTTCTTGTAGGTCCACATAGATCTGTATGTACAAGATCCAACTTCCCTTTTGATGTATATAATTTTCTTTTATAACCACTTCTAGTTTTCTTTCCCATAACACATTCTCTACATACACTGTTAGATGGTTTCACAATCTTTGGTAGATCTCTTACTGCATTAGCCATACTTGCTTTCATAATGTTATCAAAATTAACATGAAAAAATCTCCTATGCCATAACCAACTGTCATCTACCTTCACAAAAAAAAGAGAGGCTCCAGATGTGTTTAGTTCAAATACATTACCTTTAGATTTTGAATTGGTAGCAATCAGTTTTCCTTCCTTGCTTCTGATGAAACATTTACCATTAACAAAACTTAACTAAAAATCTTTATCCATTAACTATCTGACACTTAACAAATTATGTTTCAGTCCTTCAACAAGTAGTACATTGTCTGTATTAGTCTTTCCATCTAGAGTAATGGATCCTACTCCTATGATGGATTTAGGGAGATTGTCCCCAAACCTCACAACACCTCCATCATAATTTACTAATTTAACAAACTTGTTCTTAGCACTAGTCATGTGATGAGAACATCCACTGTCAATTATCCATTCGATTTTCTTGTCAACACGAGATACTAAGGATTTTTCTTCATGTACTGGTTCATCTTTAATAGAAACAAATCCAATCTCTTCACAATCTAAATCTTCATCATCAGAGATTCCTTCACTAGCATAATAACATTCTTTGTCTCTTCTAATCTTTGCATAATCAGGTTTATACTTAGAAACTCTTGTAGGACATCTAGATGCAAAATGACCTACCTTATTGCATGAAAAACATTTCAAGGGTAACTTGCCTTCAAACTTTCCCTTACCTCTTTTTTCTCTTCTAGCAATTAGTGCAACGAGTTCATCCATCTTTCTTTCTTCTTCCATTATATTTTCCCATTCCTCAACATACTCACCAAGCTCTTCTTTTAGATCTTCTTTGCTTGTGCTCAGAAGTGCAGACAATTTATTGTGTGGAGATGCCTTAAATGTAGATTCAACTTTAGGTACAACTTCTCCTAATTCTATAGCTTCAAAACTAGTTAGCTTCGCAATCAACATCTCTCTACTAAATTTTGGTGTTAGAGGTATAGTTTCTTCGATAGACAGCCTTGAACTTGTAAGCAAGGGTTAGAGATCTAAGAATCTTTGCAATAACTTCATCTTCATCATAAGTGCCTCCACAATTCCTGATTCCAACTACAACTTCTATAACCCTTTGAACATAGGCCCTAATGCTTTCATCTTCATTAATTTGCAGCTTCTCCATCTTTGTCTTCCAATTTTGTAACTTCGCTTGTTTGGTATACTTGTCTCCCTCATAAAGTGCCTCTAATCTATTCCAAATTTCATGTACTGAATCCAAATCTTTAATTTCAATAAACTCACCCTCAGATAGTGCACTGATGAATGCTTCTCTTGCGACCATGTTTCATGAGAATAACTTATTTTCATCATTAGTGGCTGACTCCAAATCATTCTTAGCCTTTAGAGATTCCTTTTTCTTTACAATCATCTAGTAGTCTATGCCCAAACATAGTAGATGTGTTCGCATCTTGTTTTTCCAACTGTCAAAGTTTTTAGGATCAAATTTAGGACTATCCTTCCTATATAATGCCATCTCCAAGATCACCTCATGCTGTTAAGATTTATCTCTGAGGACCACAAGCTTTGATACCAATTGTTAGGATTAACAGTCCACAATACAATTGAGAGGGGGGGGTGAATCAGTTGTATAATAGAATATTAAACTTTAAACTTTAAGCTCTCAATATTAGATCCAATGAACACAATGAATGCCAACACAATAACACACTATTTTGGTTTCGGGGAAACCTTGTTAAAGGTAAAAACCCTAGTGGGAATTAGCACCCACAAATGATGGACTGAGAGTATAGTAATCCTTGTTAGAAGATATAGCCCTATTAGGAGCTTATTGAAACATTATAGTACATAGTCCTTGTTAGAGGACATACCCTGCTATGAGTCAAGAACAAAAGAGAGAGCTCACTACTCAAGGCTCACTACCCAAAGAAGGTTAAATCCACCTTCAGAACTCACTAGTTCGCAACAAGTTTATATACATAAATACACAATCTTTTGAACTATTTGTCAGCAACTGTCTTTGCTTGATCAGTTCCAATGAAGTCCACCAATAAACCTCTGCTCTACATACAACAGACACAAGCTCGTAGCTTTCACAACCTCCTTATATCACATACATTACATCCATGTCTTTTCCAAAGAAAAAACCTTTCATTTATACCTTATTACAATTTACCAAGATCAGGTCAGCCCATGAGGCTTTCCTAATTAAAAATAATTACATAAACCCTTGCTAAGATACACACAGTATCTAGAACAAGTCTACAATGATTACATTACAACAATTAAGGATTGACATCCTTAATTTATGCTTGCCAAAAAAAACACATGCTTCATTCCATGAGTTAGCTTCAGAATAAACCATCGCTAGAACACACGCCATAGATGACATCACCAATCATTCAGTACCTTGCACTAACCAATGAACATCCTTCAGTATCCTTTCTATCATCCTTCAAGCTTGCATACCTTGATTCCAAATCCTCTGAAAGATATACCAAAAACCTAGAGACTAACTCTGTCAATTCTCACTATCACAGTCCAGTGACCAGTCTTTACCAAAATAGCTGTAACTCTCTCAATATGAAACATCTAATGATGCAATCTTAGATATAAGATCACAACATCCAACTACACTATCATCTAACTTCACAGCATCTGAAACATCCATACAGTGTCCATACACTGTGATTACCAGTCTGGTTCCTTCATAGAAGCATATTGTGATATCAATGACAAAACACAAATGACAACAGTATGAGTGCCTATTTAGTAACATAGTGATTAAACATATTAAATGTCTTAATCACCTCCCATGCATTAGCAATATCCAACACATCAATGCTTAATATTTATTGATTCCTTTAAGAAGTGAATCCAAGGTACACCTGCTTGAGCATTAAGGCTCAAAGTATAGGAGGACTAATATCCTAGTCCTTGTTAATTGGCCCTTTTTCTTGTCATATTTGGAGTGGTTTATAAGAGTCATAGACATTTGTTTGTCAATCATATTGTAAATCTACAAGTAGAAAGAAAAGGAACCAAAAAAATGGTGACTCTGCTGGAGATGTAATAATATACGTTTCTCAAGGTTTATTTCTTAAGATTTCCCATTAAAGGTGGGTGGCAACTCAAAGGGTTAGAAATAGTGTTTACATATCACAAATCATGGACAAAAGAAGAAATACTAGGGTTTTGTCAAGAAGCATCCAAAGGTTACTCTAGAAGAGTTGCCTAGGTCAGGAAAGAAAAGTTGGATTAGAAGAGATGGGGAATCTACTAGTTCCCCTGCAAGAGAACAAAATAATGCTATAAATAGGACACAAAATACATCTCCTAATGAAGATGAATCACTATATAAAATCTCTAAATCTAATAGTGATCTCTTTGGAGATAACTTTTATGATACCCTAGAAATATTATTTCAAGACAAAGTCACATTACCTACATATCAAAATGTGTAGGTAGGAAATAGGGGCCTTGAGCCAAATCCTCATCCAGATGGAGATATGCTTAGAAGGTAACTCATGGAGCCAAGACAATTCCATTTCCCATATCAAAATTTCACTGATATGGATGTGTCATCAAGCTCTGAAGATATTATGATGAACCCAACTGATTTGGGTGCATATAGATTACAATTAGCAGAGCAAGATGCAATATACAAAAGGTTATAAAAGGAGATATAGGCTGAGAAAATGAATGCATTAATAGAAAGAGAGTCTCTACTTAGAAAGATTAATGAACTAAAGGAGAGAAACAAAATGTTTTCTTCTGCTTCCAAATCTCCACAACATGAAATTTTTGGTGACCTTCCTACTTTGAGAAGTGAGAAAGAACATCTATTGCAGGACCATGAGTTTGAACAAGAGGGCCCTGTGATTAGACAAGTCCATAGCTATGCTTCTCATTCTAAAGATAAAAATGAAAGTGAAACTACCAAACCTACTGCTATTGTTAATGAAAAGGAAAAGCAAAAGATGGTTGGAATTCAAATAAATGAGCATGTGGCAAGACCAAAAGTCCCACCACCTATTTCAAGTGAAGACATAGAGATGGAGAAGAAAATGAAGGAAAGAGATGATCTAGCAAGAGAATTGGAGAAGGGTGAATTTGAAGTGTCTATTGCAGAAACAAGAAGGAAGATCCAGTTCTTGAAGGCTTCATCTGCAAACACTCTTGGACCATCTACTATTGAAATAGGTATGCCATCTACAAATTCTAGTACTGTTCCACTTGGTAATGTTACTACTCATAATCCAATTTCTCCTTCATCTACCAAGTTAAATGTTGACCCTAAACAACACTCAAGTGTGCAAGTAGGTGGAAGTATAACTATAAATGCTAGTCCCAGTTGAAACACTAGTCTAAGTTTTCAAAGAAGACCTATGCAATTAGAAGGGTATAGGAAAATTAGCTTTGATGGAATACCAGGCTACCCAAATGCTTTCCCAACTGATATAAGAGATAATATAACCAAATTTGTTGGTAATAATGCCATTATTTATGAAGAACACATTGAGTTATTTGTTGATGTGCTAAATGACTATGAAATTGAGCATGAGGATATAGTCATGAAACTATTTATTCAGTCTTTAGTGGAAGATGCTAGAGAGTGGTTGAAAAGACTCCTTGACTATTGTATTGATACATGGGATGCTTTTGAAAAATGCTTCAAAGAACAATATGGTGATAGGCATAATGCCAGTTTCATGCTAAATGAATTTAACACCATAAGGGAGAATCATAATGAGTCTGCAACTAAGTTCAACATGAGATTTTAGAATGGTATGCATAAGTTGTTTCAATTTGTGAGATTAGATGAAAATGTCTATTTGACCACATACTTCAATGCCTTTGATGGAAAGATTGGATACTTACTGAGAGACAAATAACCTAGAACTCTTAGAGATTCCTTTAGAATTGCTATCAACATTGAGAATAATATGAAAATATCTGGAAAATTGGGTGGGAAAATAGATGATCCAAATTGTTTGGGGACAAGTAATATAAAAGGGATAATGAAAGAAATTTTGGAAATAAGAGGCAAGAAGAAGATAAGTTGGATAAAGTGCTAAGTACACTAAAAGACTTGAAAGAACCTAGTAATAGAAATGATAAGGTTTTTGTTGCAAAAAAGCCTCATTTCAATAATAACTTCAATAGGCAGAATAGGCTGCAAAACTATGCTCATAACACCCAATGGAAGGATGGAAAACCTATTGTCCCTGCTGCAAAAGGAAATAATGACAAAGTTATCCCTCATCCTTTACAAAAAGATTTTGTAAATGTAATGGAGGATACACCATGGTGTATGGCTTGCCAATCTCCTCATTCTGCAGAACGTTGTGTGGTTGCACAATCCATAGGTGCATACCAAGAAGATGGTTCAGAATAATTAGACCAGGAAGAAAATAATGATGATAATGGTTGTAATCTTGTTGATTCATATTTGGGACATGAATATGTTTCTAACATTGATGAAGAAATTGACGTATGTTTGAAAAGACACAATAAGGTATTATTCCATCAAGAAGTCTTTTCTGATGATGAAGACATTGATGAAAATACATGTAACATAAACTTTTCCTTAGAGCAAGCGAATTTGAGAAGACCTTCAAAAGAGGAAATTTCTAGGATCACTACAGATATGGTAGGCCAAGTGCAGACTAGAAGCATGACAACAAATGAAACCATTGGAAAAGCTGTAGGAATGTTTATAAAAAGCACCAGTTCCAAGGGGCCCACTAGAAACAAATAAAAAGATGATTACTTAGTGAAGATAAAAAATGTAAAGGGTAAGAAGTGGGAGCCAAAGGGAGTTGAAGCTATGAAGATGTCTACTATTCATGATAGAGACAATCAAAAGGTAGTTGAGAAGCCAGTTAGTACAATGGCTAAAATTGAGAAAATGAAGGTGAAAACAACAACTGATGTATCTGAAAAACAAAAGGATACTAGATCAGTGTAGATTGAGATTCCTTCCTCTACCCATGTTGATGTGTTGGCAGTATTGTCTCAGATTACTGTCAAGGTTCCTTTGTTAGAGTTATTGAGAATCCCTAAACATAAAGACATAGCTCTGGCATGGGTTGATAATGTTCATGATAATAATGTTTTTTGTAATGCTAATGATCCCTAGGCTAAAGTTATGAAAGAAGTGGAATTTTAGGGAATGGTATCTCAGATACCACCTATATACTTGGACAACTCTATCAATGCTAGCCTTGAGAACATAAATCCATTTTTCCTAAGTATCATAGTGAATGGAATGATAGTAAAAAATTGCATGATTGATTCAGGTGCCTCAAATATTGTCATTCCTTTTAAGATCATGGAAAGGTTGGGCCTTAATGTTGATACAGTCCAAGATAGATGTTGTGCAATGGATCAAAGGGAAGTACCTGTCATTGGGACTATAAATGCACTGCCTTAAAAATTGGCAACCTATACAGAGAATGAACTGACCATGAGTGTCTTGGTGGTAGACATTCCTCCTCATTATGGGATTCTATTATCTAGGAAGTAGGGTGTTGCCATGGGTGGAATTTTGCAATGTGACTTATCCTATGCAACTTTCAAGATAGATGATCAATCTATTAAGGTTGAAAGGGAGCCAAGGGTGACCCATATGATTGAAAAGAATATTAACAATGAGATTACCTATTTTGTGGATACTAATATCAATTATTTCAGAGAAAAGGTCACTATTCTTGAAAGAGAGCCTATGTTGCCCCCTATCACTATGGAGATAAATGCTAAATCTGAGAAAGGTGAGTTGTGGGTGATGTACTTTGATGGTGCTAGCTACAAAGATGGTTCAAGAGCAGGTATTTTACTCATCTCTCTTGATGAAAATACTTACAAGTTCTCTTTCACACTAAGCTTCTCTTGTACCAATAATATAGTAGAATATGAAGCATTGTTAATAGGATTGAGGTTGGCACACAAGCATGGAATTAAATGTGTAAAAGTTGTTGGTGATTTTGAGTTAGTTGTGTCTCAAGTAAGATCAATATATGATTCTAAGAACAAAAGGTTGAAACAATATGGGAATGTTGTCAGGGACATGATTGAGAGTTTTGATGCCTTCAATATTGTATGGAAGGATAGGAGTAACAATAAGATGGCTGACTTGTTAGCCAATATATTAATCAATCCTAGTGACATTACTTTTGTAGGCATCTCTAAAATTGAAATTCAGGCTAGGCCTAGTATACTAGATAATGTTGAGAATTGGAAAGTCTTTGAAGATGACCATGACATCTTGAGATTTATGAATTGTGAAGATAAGTATCATGGTCAAGAATTGGATTGCACAGCTTTGGTTGAGATTGCAGAAGGAAAAGATGTTATCCTTGGAAATGAAATCCTACAGCTTCAGACTAACAAGGTTACCAAGGGACTTGTTGTTTTAGAAACTATATTTGACCATCAGGACAGAGTCCAAATGGATACTAAGAAGAGAGACCAGATGGACTTGGAGGAAATTAATCTTGGTACACAAGAGGCACCTAAGAAGGTCTACATTGGAAGAGAGATATCTCAAGAGGTAAGGAAGACTTTGATTGAGTTATTAAGGAAATTTAGGCATGTTTTTGCATGGTCATATGATGACCTAAAGGCTTATAGAGAAGAATTATTCCAACATATTATTCCTTTGAAGAAAGTTGTTAAACCTTTCAAGCAAAAATAGAGGCCAATCAATCCTACCTTAGCACCTAAAATGAAAGAAGAACTGATGAAGTTGAGAGATGTT
Organism: Chamaecyparis obtusa; assembly: GCA_027943335.1. Taxonomy (NCBI): domain Eukaryota; kingdom Viridiplantae; phylum Streptophyta; class Pinopsida; order Cupressales; family Cupressaceae; genus Chamaecyparis; species Chamaecyparis obtusa. The sequence goes on from BSBK01007709.1 coordinate 327,592, forward strand.
GGAATCATAGAACCCACAAGGCATTCCTCTTGGGTGTCAAACTTAGTTCCTATTAGAAAGAAGAATGGAGATATCAAATTGTGTGTAGACTTTAGGAATCTAAACATCTCTTCTCTGAAGGATAATTACTACTTGCCTAACATGGAGGCAATGCTACAAAGAGTAATTGGGTTTGACCTGATGTCCATGATGGATGGTTTTTCTGGTTACAATCAGGTGATTGTGAAAGAATCAAAATAGTTCAAGACAACCTTTACAACACCTTGGGGAACCTATGTTTATTTAAGGATTCCTTTTGGTCTCACAAATGCTGGTGCAATGTTTCAAAGAGCAATGGATGTTGCTTTTGTTGAATTCATAAATGATTTCTTTGTTGTTTATCAAGATGATTGAATTTCATATTCCAAGAAAGAAGAAGATCATTTTTCTCATATAGAGAAGATATTTGTAAGAGCTCTCGAATATGGCATTTCATTGAACCCTAGGAAATGTGCATTTGGTGTGACTAAAGGAAAATTATTGGGCCACCTAGTTGGAAAGCAGGGAGAAAGAATTGAGCCAGAGAGGGTAATGACCATTAAAAAAATTTAGAAACCAAAAAATGTAAAAGACATGTAGTCCTTCTTTGGATAGGTAAAATTTTTGAGGAGATTTGTTACAAACTTTGCTGAGATTACTAGGCCAATGTCCAAAATGTTGAAGAAAGGATTTGAGATTGACTGGAAAGGTGAGCCTAATGAAGCTTTCAAGAATATAAAATAGGAAATCAAGGATGCACTTGTGCTTAAGGCACCCGACTATAGCATTCCAATGCATATTTTATCTTTTTCTTCTTTTCACACTATTGTTGTAGTTTTGTTGTAGAAAAATAATGAAGGTTTTGAACAACCTATTGCATTCTTCAGTAAATGTTTGTAGGCTGCTAAATTAAAGTATGATATCAATGACAAACAAGCATATGCACTTGTGAAGGCTGTGAAATATTTTAGATACTATTTGATGGGAGCAACTGTGATTGCTTTTGTACCAAGTGTTGCAGTAAAGGATATAGTTTCACAACAAGAAGTATCTGGGAGGAGATGTAGATGGATAAATAGAATCTAGGAGTTTAATATTGATATCCAAATTACCAAACTGGTTAGAGGCCAAGGATTGGTGAAATTGATTGTTAAGTCCAATCTTGATGCAAATCAGATAAATCAGGTTGACATTGATTATACATGTGACATGGATGATTGTATATGGTATCAAGATGTTATCTATTATTTAAGGAATATGAAATGTCCATTAGGATTGGATGATAGCAAGAAAAGATCTCTAAATTTGCAAGCAATTAAATATGTTGTCATCAAATGCAAATTATGGAGAAGGAATTTGGACTGCATTTTGTTGAAATGTGTAGATGAAAGTCAGGCTGACAGATTGCTAGAGGAAATGCATGAAGGAATATGCGGTGGACATTATATGGGTAAAACTACTGCTCAAAAGATTCTGATAGCATGGTTTTGGTGGCCCATAATTTTCAAAGATGCAAAACAATTGGTAAGAAAGTGTGATGCTTGTCAGAGATTTTCTGGCAAGCTCAAGTTTTCAGGAAATGTCCCATTGAGGCCAGTGGAAGTGCAAGCCCCTTTCCAAAAATGGGGGATGGATTTTATAGGAGAAATACCAAACAAATCTAGTGGAGAACACTCTTGGATCTTAGTTTCCACTGATTATTTTAGAAAATGGGTAGAGGCTATTCCTATAAGGAATGCGACTAGCAAGGTGGTGACTGAGTTCCTATTGAATAATATTGTTACAAGATTTGGTTGTCCTGAAAGGATTGTCTATGATAATGCAATGTGCTTCAAGTCTACTGAATACAAGGAATTCTGTGAAGGTTTAGGAATCTAGATGTCATATTGCTCACCTTATCATCCACAAGGAAATGCATAGGAAAAATCATCCAACAAAATCTTGATAAAGATTCTCAAGAGGATCCTTGAAAAGAATAAAAAGGCATGGAATTCAAAGTTTCCATTGGCTATGTGGGCTAACAGAGTAATTGTAAAGAAGGAAATTTGGTGTGCACCATTTGACTTGGTTTATGGAATACATGCAACGATGCCTTAGAATAATTTGTTAGAAATGTACAAGTTTGTTCAGCTATATGATGAAATGCAATTGAGGATTGGAGATTTGATTATGTTGGATGAAACCAGAAGAGAATCAACTTCAAAGAATGCTAAGTTGCAGTTGCAGGTCAAAAAATTGTATGACAAGAAAGCTGTAGCAAGGAATTTTGAACTCAATGACTTGGTATTACTTTGGAATGCCAGATTGGAAGATAAAGGAACACATGGAAAATTTGATCTAATCTGGTTAGGGCCATATTTGATTCATGAAAAGTGGGGACCAGATTCCTACATTGTCAAAGAAATCAATGGTGACATTCAAGAATTACCTGTTCATGGAAAATTCTTGAAGAAATACTTCAGTTGAAGGTATTTTTATTTCCATGAATAGTAGTTAGGTTTGTACATACTATAAATTCTGTAGAGGTGTGGCGTGTTTCTTTTCTATTTGGTCTTGCCTTTGTAGTTAGGTTTTTGTCTAGTGCTCTCTACAGTTGTCCTTTTGTCCAATGGATGGTCTACTTTCCTCATAGATTCTAAGTTCTTGCATGGGAAGAAGTTACCCATCATCCCCAAATAGAGACACTATTAGCCTATTTTCCTATCATTTCCAAAATCTAAAGAAAATGGTCTTATACTGCTAAAATCCTAAGAAATTTCCTTCTCCTATTGCAACATATTTTTTACCAGCAAATAAAATTTATGATGTTTTGTGGCTTACAAGATGAGCTAGGGATAGTTTAAGGTGTGTACAAGCTTCAATTAAGATTGCATGTGCTTAAATGATAAAACCCGAGAGATATGGCTATTTCAAGGTCTAAGAAATAGGTCTTTTCCATGAAGAAGGGTTTTAAAATTTGTCTAAGTCCAAAAAACCCTAGCCAAATCTATTTCTTCATTACCTTTTTTGAGCCACTTAAGTCTTATTTCTGCTTATGCCTTTTCCTTTTCCTTTATTTGCACATTCTCCAAGTTCTCAGGTGGTTAGTCATTTCATCTAGTGACTTGGTGAATGTAGTGGTCACATCATCTCCTGATCTTGGTGGTTAGTGGTGAAACAGTTAGTGATCTGGCAGGTAGTTAAGTTTCCTTCAGTCACTAAATCTCCAAATGATGTGGTCAAGTGTGCTGGTAGTCAGAGATTGAACAAGGACCATCAATGTTGATCTTGATCAACAGTTGGCGCTAGTTCTCGTAATGAAACCCGAGGTTAAGGAAATAGTTAGAGAATGCAAGATTGCCTCAGTCACATAATCACTGAGTCTAATCATAGTTAATGGTTGGTCAAGGCTTTCTCTTTGTCACCAGATTTCCAGATAAAAGATGAGTTAAGTTAAGAGCTTGGAAATTCAATGATAACCATAGATGGAGGATCAGATCAAGGGCTAGTGTTTAATCTTAGAAGTTGACCGAGGTTAAGGCAAAGATCTAGCGATTCAATGATCAAAGCATTTGTGTGAACTCTGGTTAGGATTGGGTTAGATCAAGGTTAATGTGAGGTCTTGTGATCAGCGGTTAAGTCTAACATTCAATGAACTAGGGATAGTGTAGTCGCATGTTCTCTTGATCCTAGTAGTTAAGTGCTAAACATTTAGTGATCCAGCAACACAATTATCTCTTGATCTGATGATAAAGCAGATAAGTCTTCAAACATTTGGCGAATGAGAAATAATTGCTGATTCATATCAAGATCAATGACTGGTGCATGTTCTCATGATTTAACCATGGTCAATGAAGTTTTTTAGCGATCATGGGATTTTCCTTGTCGCTCATTCTCATGGTCTAACCCTGGTCAAGGATAACCTTCAGTGAATTAGAGATGGCTTTAGTTGTTGAATCACCAAATCAAACATGGGTTAAAGATAGAACTTAACATTTAAATTTGTGTCATCAATGCAAATAAGATTGGGCAGTGGTCATGTATTCTCCAAATGTAACCATGGGTCAAGAAAAGATTCAGCGATCATGAGAATTTCCTTGGTCACTCATTCTCCAGATGGAACTAGGGTTAGTGTTAGGATCCATAAATCATGAGTTCCTTCAATTGCATGTTCGCTAAGTCAAGCTTGAGTTAAGATAAAATAATTTGAGATTCATTGTGGGTTGTTGATGTAGATAAGATCGGACATTGGTTGCATGTTCTCCAGATGAAACCTCAGGGCAAGGAAAGATTATGCGATCATGTGAATGCCTTTGTTCATGTGACTCCAGACACAATCTAGGTTAAGATAAACTTTTAGAGATTGTACGATGCCTTCAGTCGCATGATCTCCAGATAACTTAGAGTTAAGGTGCTTGCCAAGGTCAAAGTGGGTCTAGTGCCAGGTGTGCTGATGTGGTCATTTAGAATTTGTTGCCAATAATAATGATGTGGCCGAGTGATGTTAAAAGGCTTAATTTATCATTTGTAAATTTTTGAAGACCTTTTGATGTGTTGGGAAATGATAGAGATCAACGGTCGTATTTCAAACTTGACCAATTGATTGTTGCAACTAATATTTTGAATTATTTAAGGGTTTTCTATGAGTAAAGGACTGGTTATTAAATGCATGAGTGGCTCATCTACTTTATTTGATCTTTTCCACTCTCAGAGTATGGTCCAGAGGTGATACTTTTCTGTGGAGGATGTCCATGTCGTGGAAAATGGGTGAATCAGTCACGCAAATGATGATGTAGGTGAAGAAAATAGGGAGTTAAAATGATGCAATTTCTTGTCTCTAATGTACCAATTGAGATTTTGGCCATAATTGAAGATCAAATTGGATATAATCTCTCCAGATTACCTGGCATGTCTTTTCTGTAGTAATTTCTCGATTGAATCTGGTTGGTGTGGTTGTTGGAAACCCTAACCCTATCCTAGTCATTTGTAGCTTGTTGCATCCTGATTTTTAGGGATCCAAAGATGACTAGTGACTACATATAGCATCTTTATGTATTTTTCAAAGGATGGTGAAATTGGTAACTGAATAGAGAGAGCTTGGATCTAGGGTTCAGTTGTAGCATTTTTACATTTTCAATGTATTGATACTGAAAATTTTAATAAGAATACACTTGAATTCCATCTCAGATTTGTGAATGTCTTCTTGTTTTGTTCTTGAATTCTTATATGTTAATGTTTCAAAGCAAGTTAATATATGGTTTAAAAATTAGATTGTGAAGTTGTTCTTAAGTTCCTTCAAGGAAGGATTAAATTCTTAAGGATAAATTCAAAGAATTCATGGTTCTTGTGAGAATATGATGTCTAAATGTGAGAGTGAGAGGAATAATAGGAAAAACACTTATTCTAGATTTGGGTGTGTTTGAGTTTAGTTTTATATTGATGTATGTTGTATTTGACTTTGTGCCCTAGGATAAGACACTGATATGTTCTCACGAAGCAGTTCTTCATCATCAATCAACTTCTAAATGATAAAATATTTCAATCAATGTGTCAAGGACATCAATGCTTAATATTTACTGATTCCTTTAAGAAGTGAATCCAAGGTACACCTGCCTGAGAATTAAGGCTCAAAGTGTAGGAGGACTAATATCCTAGTCCTTGTTAATTGGCCCTTTTTCTTGTCAGATATGGAGTGGGTTACAAGAGTCATAAACATTTGTTTGTCAATAATATTATAAATTTTCAAGTAGAAAGAAAATGAACCAATAGGTACTTCATCTTCTTCATTAGCATGGTTCTCTTCTTCTTACAATGGTTCTTGTGAAATTATCATGTCTGGTTCCTCATCAAAGTGAGGTGTGTCAAAAATGGGAAGCCCTTGTTCTTGTTCTTCTTCAGGTTCTCCTACTTGTTCTTCTTCTAGTACTTGTTCAAAATTGGTACCAATTTCTGATAATGGGTCTCCTTGTAAGAGTAACAACCTTTCATAGAAAATAGGTTATCCTTCTACTTCCTCTTCATCATCTGATTCCTCTGATCTATCAAATAAAGGACCACTTTGTGCTATAGGGTGAGATATTTCTTCCTTGAAGCCTAATCAAGTATTGTCTTTAGGATTCCTAAAATCCATATGTATAGGTTCCACAAGTCCTTGTTTGTTTTTTTCCAAGGGTCCTTGTCCTTTGTAACCCATTTGTTTCATGATTTCATATCCCTTTCCATATTTTTTTTGTAGCTATCTCAACATGTTTGATATTTCCATCTTCTTCATTTTATTTATAAAGCCATTGCAAGATAACTTTTTCTTCATTTTCTTCTTCAAGGGATACTTTTGCTTTGACCATTCCAGTTCCCTCATGTATTGTTAGAGCACTACCATTGGATGGTGTAAATGTTGATGAAGGTCTTCCTTGTGAGCTAGGAGATATGGGAAGATCCATTAAAGATATTGCAAGATCTATCTTGTATTCTCCCATACTTGTCTCTTGAATGTTGATCTTTTTGGAAAAGCTCCGTAGGACCATTTCTTTAGATGTCTCTATCTTATTAGAGCTTTCTTTATTGTGAGGAATCATGCTTTCTATTTGTTTGATATTGTTACAAGGATATGTTTTTTCTACTAGAATAGTCACCTCCATTTTGTTATGAGGAAACTTTAGGCATTGATGGTAAGTAGAAGGCACAACTTGTATTGAGTTTATCCATGGCCTTCCAAGAAGAATGTTTTATATGAGTGGTAAATCAAGAACTTGACATAGGAAATATTTTTCTATTGGTCCCACTCTAGTAGGTAAAACAACTAATCCTTTGGAGGATCTTTCTTCTTCATCATAAGCCTTGATTGTTATCTTTCTTCTAGGATCAATTGCATGTTCAGAGAATCCCAATTGTTTTAACAAGTTGTACATGTAGATGTTTAAACCGGTGCCTCCATCTATCAAGACACATTTGACCCGATGTTTATGAATAAGGACTTCTAAATGAAAGGGTTGATTATGTGGTTGGTTCAATGATTTTTCATCCTGTTAAAAAAAAAAAAAGTAATGTGGGGAATTCAAGTGACCAACCATAGCTTGGAATCTATGCACATCTAGATCTTTCAGTACATTAGTGTTAAGTAGGGCTTGATCAAGAACTTCCCTATGACTAGGAGATATTTTTAATAGCTCTAGAATGGATATTTGAGCTGGAGTGCATTGTAAATGATCCACTAGATTAAACTTTGGAGGTAGTGCCAATTGTTTAGATGTTATTGTTGTAGCTAGTGTGTCCGATGTTGAAGCTCCTTTGAGAGTGAGCTTAGCTTGATTTCTTGTTACATCATTAGAAGACTCAGTTTTTCTTTGGACTCCTTTTAGAGTGATCACATTGATAGAGGGTTTTCATGGTTCCACCATATGAAATACATTATCATTATCAGTGTATGTATAGTTAATCATGTTACTCTTGGAAGATAATCCTTTTTCGTAGCTAGGTAGTGGAGTTTGGAACACTTTATGATCATTTTTTGTATGATGTCCATCTACCTTAAATTTTCATTCTTCAATCAGGTCTTGAATAACATGTCTTAACTTCATACAATTATTTTTTTTGTGTCCTTTATTGCAATGAAAATTGTAGTAATCGTTATCGTTCCACCACCTTGGTTTTACTTCTGGTTCCCAAGGTTTAGAGTCAGGAATTGTAATAATTTTATTGTCTAATAGTGACTTCAAGACTACTTCCAATGTATCTCCCAATGGTGTAAATATTCTCTTAGGTCCTTTTGCCCAAGGCTCTATTTGAGTAGGAGGTTTATTGAAATTATTGTTAGCCATTGGTGTCACCATCGAATTCAAAGTCTTTCTCACTTGGAGACTTGTTGTGAGATTGAAGACATCTAACTTAGGTTTTGGATTAGGAGTATCCACCACTCCATCATTAAAAAAATTCTTGTTCTTATTTCCATATTTTTACTTATCTTTGTTGTGATAGTACTTGTCTTTATTTTCTTTGTTGATAGTGATTTCCCCTTTCTTGATCAAGACTTCTTCAATCTTGATGGCACTATCTATCATGTTATCAAAACTTGGTGGACCTTGTAATTGTATAGGAAAGGTCATTTCTAGTACCAAGTTATTAATGAAGGTGTCCATTTTTTTGTTTTCAAGTATCTACCGGGCATATCGTGCAAATATTTTCCTCCATCTTTGTAAGAAAGTCAAGAATGATTCTCCTATTTTCTATTTGGTATTACAAGATCCAACATTGTCACTGTGTGTTGGATGTTATAGGAGTATTGTTGTATGAACTTTTGCATTAGGTCATCAAATGTCTTGATTGTCATAGGTAGTTTTGAGAACCAATCCATAGCTTTTCCACCTAATCTTTGTGGGAATAATCTCATGAGATATGTTTGTTCATGCATGAATTCCATATTAGATGTGCAAAATTCCCTCACATGATCTTGAGGGTCATAATTTCTAGTGTACTTGTCATATTTTGGAATTGTGACATTTTTTGGAATTCGAATCATCTTTAGTCCCTTGTCAAAAGGGAAAGGACATATGTATTCCAAAGAGTATTGTTTTGTTGGTTTTTCCTTTTCTTTCTTGAGTTCTTTGATTTCATCTTGCATGGCAAGTAGTTGTCTTATTAAGATAGATATAGGACTAAGATCTTCTTTCTATTTAAGTTGATTTACATCATAGTCCTTTGGTAGTTTTACTCCTTGAGAGGTGAGTTCTAAGAATTATTTTTCCTTATTTTCTTCCAAAGTTCTCTCAAGGATTTTTTTGAATCATTTGCTTCTTAAATATCTTTGGTATTATTGTTCGGTAGGATCTTCATCATCTGAATCATAATGATCTTCTTGTTGTTGAGCTTCTTCTTGATTGTATCTCTCATCTTGGTTTTCTTGTTTATCATTTCTATCATTCCAACGAAATTCTTCTCGGTTATTCATGTCTGTCACTTCGGGTGTTTTCGTATGAGTAGTGCTTGGTGTTGTTCCAAATAGAGGATTAAGTATGGAAGTATCTCCTCTTTCAAATGTGATCAATGGTACTTCATTTGAGAATGAGTTTTTTCAAAATGATAAGATTTGTGTCTTGTGTTAACCATGAAAACTTGATTAAGGAATTAATGAGTGTCTTATATTTAAAGTGGGTCTGAATGTTTGCAAATGTCTAATTGTGAGTCCAAGGATGCAAAAGTGGGTTTGAATAGGTCTTATGGATCCAACGTCAAAGGTTGTCAAAGTGCTCTGATGGTGAGTTGGGAACCAAAATGCAAGTGGGTCTGATAGTGTGAAAGTTCCAGCATCAAAGGGTGTCAAAGTGCCTTGATAGTGAGCTAGGAACTTGATTGTAGCTGATAGGATAACAAGACTCCACAATTTAGGCAATGCAAAATAGACCATGCAAGGTAACAAGACTTTCTCAGAAATGACTCTCTCAAGCTGATAGGTAGATGTGTTTTGACAACAAAATCTTACTAATGGCAAAAATGGGTATTTGGAAATGTAAAAAATTTGGTTCTGACAGGTATGGAAATGCTCTATGTCCCAGATGCGACACAGTGGATATGAATGATAGAGTTTTGGCCCCAGATGCGACCTAGGAAATGCAGGATGTGACTCAGGAAATGTTGTAGTTACCAGATGTGATCCAGGAAATGTGGTAGACACCAGATGTGACTCAGGATGGACTAGATGCGATACAAGATACAAGATATGATTCAAGATACCAGGTGAAATTTTATGATGGTTTGTCAAATGAAAATTTCAGTAAATTTTGGAAAAATGTGTCTTCTCTATCGGATTCTAGTGACTTTTAGGTGTTCAAAAGTGCTTGGTATTTGTTCATTTGGGGGGATTTATCTGATATTTGTACTTAGAACACATCAAAAAATCATATTATACAAACACACCTAACCTTCCTTATGCTAGGTAGAGATTGATACCACTTTTTCACTGGCTTAGGAACACACTCAAAGAATCCTCTGAATATGGAGGTTTTACTTAGGAACACATGCAATGGATATTCAAGCCCATATCATCCAAGTAGAAACATCGATGAGGGCTCGATATGGTGAATGTCTTGGGGAAATTACTACTTGCCTCGCACAAGTGATACCAACCTTTTGGAGGTGAACCCAGTAGCATCTAACTCAAGGATTTTAATGAAGGCATATGTTCATAACCACCTCCCATAGTCCCGCAAGTAGGATTGAGGTCTATAGCCCTATGAGTACACAAAATTATGTAGTCTCGCAAGAAAGATTTAAGCGGCTCCGCTCTACACAAATCTCAAGCATGTCCTTGGAAGAAGATATTTAAGATTCCAAGGCAAAAGTAAATTATGTCTTATGAGGCTTTCATCTCAAGGAAGCATGAAATTTTATAGTGGGGTGGAAGAGTCAGCTTAAGACTTGTCCCCACTTGGGTCATTCCCGGGAGCTATTTTCCTCAACCAAAAGGCCCTCTAAAGGTATGCAATAAAGAAAATGGATAAGTGATTACGAGGTATGGATTTTTTATTCTCCATGAAGGAGAAGAGCATAATCTCCCATCTCAAATCAAAAATCCCAAACACATCATGAAAACTTTAAAGTTTATTTCCCCAATTTAACCTCAAAATACAAATCAACTTTTGAGTTTTTGATTTTCCTCAAGGGAAAAGAGCATAAGCCTTTGATTTATTTGCACAATGAATTTAAATTGTATTAAATTCCTAAAAATAAAAGCATAATGTATTGTTGATTCCTTTAGGCAACCTACATACAAGTATTAGTAGTTTGATATTGCAAAGTCTCTATCATTTCATCCTACAAACCATTGTTAGGCTATTTAAAAGTCACAAAAAACAAAAAATCAATGCATTAGGGGTTAGAAAAATCAAAATTTGATGAAATATCCCTAGATGCAATCCTAAATTCAACTGAATGTGATTCCCTTTCCCAAAGGTGATTCAATTATCCAAATGTGACAAAGGATCCCAGATACGATCCTAAATTTGACTAGAAATGATACTTGACTGGATGCGATCCTGGAAATCCCGGATGCAATATACGAAATTTAGACTGCGATCTTTCTTCCCATGACCGATTGAATTTCCTGTATGCAATCTCTGGTGATAGGAAACATGACAAAAATTAGTCTAAAAAGATAGAAATCTAGGGCTTGACCCCACGATGGGTGCCAGAAATGTGCATGTGAATTATGGACCTCCAAAGCTGCAACACAACACTTCAATAATTCATTATATCACTTGTTAGTATGATCAAATAATCAAAGAAAATAACAAATGAAATGAAATAATTTCTCTTTAACTAGCACAATTATGAAAAGGACTTAAGATTGTGCTTAGATTTAATCCTAAACAGTGACAATGCATGCTAGAATGAGAGATTTAATCAAATATGCAATGAAACTACCAAAATTCATCCAAACTAACTATGAAAGCCATTGATTCATGAGTTCATTTACTATTATCAAAAATGAAGTGTTTTCTAATTAGCTATGAAATCACAATGAAAGCATGAATTCAATTATCTATTATCAAAATCAAAGAGATAGGAGCTAGGACCAAATGAAGATTTGAAAATTCTCATTTATAGAATCTTGAGATTTTGGATGGTTAGGATGCATACATGAGGAGTGGTTGAGATGCTTCCAAGCTTGATCCATGTGATTACCTCTCATTGGTTCAAAGTGTATTTATTGTCCCCTTAAAGGTGACATGCCATTTTGAGAGGGTTTTAATTCATTTCTTTTAATTAATTACTCTAGCCATGAATTTAATGGGATTGATTTAATTAATTAGGCATAGAGATAATCAAATTGATTTTTATTAATAATTTGATAATAAATGCTTTAATTAGGAGGTTTTAGTGATTTTATAAATTTTAAGGAATTATGTCAATAATCGAGGATCAAATTAACACAATTAAGGTTTTATTCTAAATTAGGGAAAATAGGGCCTTAGGTTCTATTAGCCCAATTTTAGGTGATTACAGAAACATCATGTTATCCTATGATGTCTTGTCTCTCCTTGGTATTATGATTGTGGGATCACAGTATCATAGGACTTGTCACCATCGGGTCCGCATTCAGTTTATCTACACTCTCTATATGTCAAAAGTTTGGGGACATTTGCAACACTTTATCAACCAGGATCACAGGACCACATAATCATGACACTTTTTACCCTTAAGCATGCAATCCATGTGCCTCATGCATTCTCTAATGGATGATGTTCTTTAAAGTCCTCCCTTTTTTGAGTTTTGAGATTTCCCCTACTCCACTTGCACCCTAAAAGAAAAATCTCTGGTCTAAAACAGGGGCCCTAGTCAGGATTTTAGATTTTCACTTACTCCAATTCCAATTCTAATTACTTGCACCCAAAGCATCAAATCTATGCATTAAGGCATGGGAACTAGTCTTCTTTTTAGGATTTAAAGATTTTCCTTCCTCTTCTTCTATTTCTGATCGGGACTGCGGTGTTTCACTTCCTTCACTTCTATTTCTGATCAAGACTTTGAGGTTTCACTCCCTTCACTTCTATTCTCGATCACTTGCACCTAAAATAATAAATCCCCTCATAAAAGTACTTAGCATATCCTTGAAGTTCAATGTTCCATCAACCTATCAAATTTCTAATGATTTGTCCTTCTCACAAGTGCAACTTTGGAATATGTCGGCCCCATGACGTGAAAAATGTCAGCTAGAACCTTATTTTATTCTATGACTTAGGTAAATGGGTCCTATTAGCTGATTCCTTTTTGAATAGCTTGAAGCTTCAAAATAATGTTTTTTTATCTTATTAGAAACTACGTAGTGCTCAATACTAGATACCAGACCCCACAAGAAAATCCTTTCTATTCCTTCCTTATCGAATAAAACTTTCTTCGTGTAATACCTCTCCTATAGTGATACTATGATTTGACTCTTTTCAATTATGATGGTTAGAACTATGCACTCATGTTTATGTTTCATGGAGGATTATATGTTCATCAGATGATATTTATATGCTCAGTATAGTTACATAGATTATATGTTTATGAGATCCTAGAAGAATGTATTAGTTTTACATGTTGATGTAATGATTTGAATACTAACCCTTATCATGATTATTTTATGGATACATATGCCTGATGTGTTTTCATGACTCAGGATGAAGTCGTAGTTACTCACTCAGTGAGGTCCACACGATGTATCGATCCTGGTCATCTGCTTATATATAGTTGTTTTGTATATCTATATGTATATGTATCTCTTCTTGGTGATGCAGGATTTGCAGGTACCGGGTATCGTCTCCACCTGGCTCCACAGGTCTGAGCGATCCCTTAAAAATCCTCGATCGTTGTTGTTGTCATGGAGATATCACCAAGCTTCACAAAAGAAAACCTTTACCCTTGATCATTCACCTTAGGTGGGAAATGCCAGATCAGTTCCTGATAGGGAGGTATTATGTGGTTATCAGTATTAGGGTTTGGTCTTGATCTTGCTATTAGGGTATGCTCAACTTTGTCAGTAGGTTATCTATGTGAGTCCTTGTTGATCGATTTCTGTTTCAATGACTTATCTCTGTTTAGATTTTCATGTTAGTATTAAGATCGAGTTGCTATTTGTACCTTGCATCTTCTGGTTATATAGTTATAAAATGTTAGAAAAATGAATAATGAGTTATTTATACTATATGTGTCATAAACATATGGGTGCACACATATGCTTATAAACACATATATGTATATTAAGGTATGAATATATATTCATAAATATAAATAAATATATACTTAATTATATTAACAAATAGCACTAACTTTATGGTTATTGATAAAATAAATTAAGAAATAAATAAAATAAGATAAAATAAAATAGCTTTTGGTAATAAAACTAACTAGCTAGGAGGGAGTTGAACTCGAGACCTCCTAGAAGTTGGGGCTAGTTAGTTACCAATTGTGCTATGTGAATTCCTTGAGAGGTAAGTAATTAAATTTATTATTAAACCTTATTTTAGAGAATATTTTAATTAAAAAAAAAAAATATATAAACAAAACTTTATTGTGTTTACGGGAGAGATTAGTTCTTCTCCAACCGACTATGGAAGTTGGAGAAGTTCCTTCCCGTAAAGAAACTTCTCCAACCATATAGTCAGAGAAGAAATTATATCTCAGGAGGTTCGGATTGGAGAGGGGGTGCTGGAAGATTATTTGGAAATGGAGGATTGAATGTGTGCTGGGAAATTATTCTTTTAAACGGAGGGTTGAACGTGTGCAGGGAGAAATTATTTCTTTGAAACAGAAGATTGAACGTGTGCTGGATATCAGTGGGAATTCGGGAGAAGAAGTCTCATTCGGGAGAATTGCGGAAGCTGAAGAATCCATCTACAACAGCCAATCCACGAGTCCAGGTTGGATCCGGAACCAAAATGAATTTAAAATTTTTAGATTCTGTAATGTCCCCAATTTGGACCTTACTTGATTTGTCTTAAAATTCATAATTAGCATTTGGATTTACCTTGGGAATGGTAATTTGTAATATTGTATACTAGGAGGATGCCAATCCTTAATAATTATAATACATCATTATATAATTTTATACTTATAATCACAAGAATTCATAATTCTTTATATAATGTATTTATTTCATATTATATATTAGTTAGTTATTTATCAATATATTTGAGTTAAATTATTTCAAATGCAAGTTTACTTCATAACAATATTACTATATTTCATAATTTATTATTTAAATTTTCATAACTTATTATTCTAAAGTTTATTTCATATTATTGTTAATATCTAATTCATACAATGCTAATAAATAAATTAACTCAAAAGATACACTTACCTTCTTTATGCCTTTATTTTTAGCTTATTCAATATTTATTTCCTTTTAATATTCTCCTACATTTTCTCCTTGATCTTCTCCTATATTTTCTCCTTGATTTTCTCCTACATTTCTTTTCTTGTTTTCGTTGGAATTTGAATAATCACCTCTTCTTATTCTTCTTCTCATTTTTTATTTCTTCTATGTATCTATCCTCCGGGAGGAATGGATTTGATATCCATTATATACATTTGCATGTTGAAGGGTTGCCACCTTTAGATTTAGAGACATGCCTCTATATTTTTATTTATTTATAATAATTATTATTATTTATTATTTATTTATAATTTATTTTACTACTTTATAATTATACTTATTATTTATATTAATTCTATTGATTCAATTATTATTATAATAGTCTAGGTTTCATTATAGAATGAATTTAATAATAAATTATATTTATTATTATTTATTTGTCTATTAACTAATTGATTGTATATTGATCAATTATATATTTGATTAATTATTATAAATTGATTAAAGAATATTGTTGATTGTTGTAATGTCCTTATACGTTTTCAAATGTATGATTATATTAAATATAGATATTATTAAAATTTATTTGTTTATTACTAATATTCATAATTATTTCAATAATATATTATTATATATTAATATTTAATAATATATTATTTTATGGAGTGACATTAATATTATTATTGAGTAATATTATTTAAGGTTAATATTCTATTTATGTTATTATTAATATTAATAATTATTAATTATTAATATTATATATAACAATTATTCATAAGGACTCATATATTTATTATTATTTGAATAATGTTCAAATCAAGTTTACTCATTTGTATCATCAATTACGGCTCATGACAGATTCCTAATGTAAAAGAATTTAATACTTTATTTGTTTGTAGTGGTATTAATGTAGAAAATATTTGTTCAAATTTGAGAAGAAATAAACTATTGTATTGGCGGCAAAATAAATATGTACTGTGGTTGTAATTAATTTTCATCTATATATATATATATGTGTGCACATTTATATATATACAAATATTAATATTTGGGCTTTAAAATATTCTGTTCGAAATTTATTAATAAATATATTTCGTTGAAATTGGATTTCTTTTAAAACAATGTTATAAACCTTTTTGCGTTTCAAAAGGATGACCGGCGGTCACCACTGCGGCGGGACCCCTTCTTTTTTTGTTTGATGTGACTTTTGTTTGGTGTAAACACAAGGTGCCATTTAATTTCGGCTTTTGATCATATTATAATATATATATAATATGTATAATATTATATATATAATATAATGTGTAAACATATAAAAAAATATTTTGTTATAAATAAATTATGTTATATATGTAATATGTAAAATATTATATATATAACATAATTTAAGTTTTTATATATATATTATTAATTTAAATTTGATATTATATTGTACATATAATAGATATTATATGTACAATATGATATGTATTTTAGCACATGGAATTTTCATTAACTTAACTTATATAATATCTATATATATATATATCATATATATGATATTATATATATATATATATATATATATATATATAATAGTATATAGAGGTATCCACTTTAAGACACCTAGGAGGCATATTAATGAGAAAAATTGTATCAACACTAATTTATGCATAGATAATGATAATATATTAGATACAAAATCATTCATTTCATGGGGCAAACTTAGGAATTAGAGGCGTATTTATTCCTTGTTTTAAATTGTGTAAATTTTATTTAAATACAACTAAACCATAGATTTCTTACTTCCATGTTTAGACAAATGTTAGGATGGGGGTTAGAAACTGAAACAAACTCTTGCTTTCAATCTTATCAACAATCAAACTAGTCAAACTTTAGGACTCCTAAGTGTCCTAGGATAGATCTGTTATAAGGTTGAAAATGTTAGTGGTTGCTAGAAAAACCTAACGGAAATAGGTTAGGGTTAGGAAACCTAGGAACCCCTAAGTGAGTGGCTCTCAGCGCGGGGCCGGGGCCCTAAAGTGGCTAGACCAGGATAACCGGCTGAAGAGTTAACTAATCAAGTGATAACCTAATAAATTTATGGGATGGGGTTAAAATATTAAAAAGATTAATTGTGCCTCGCCCATGCCATTAGTGCTAGGACAGGCTATGGATGGGAGTGGGAGAAGGTACCTATGCGTAGGTACAAATCGAATGGCGCTTGTCTGTACGAAAGGCATTCGATTCCGCATGTGCCTACTTGGGGGCCGGGGCCCAGTGTGGCTAGTACCAGGACAACCCAAGGGGTGAGGGCTATGCGATGACACTCACTTAGGTTGTTGCTTAGGATTCCCTACCCGAACCTTAGAATTCTCTTGTGAAATGAATTTGCCTATGTGTAATGTTATCCAACCTTTTGTAAAACCTAGTAAGTTCTTCTTTGTGGGCTTGGTGTTTATCTCCTAGCACGGGGGAGTGGATCCTTTTGGGTATTCACGTGGTTGGGTGGTAAATCTTTTTATCGAGGTATCTTGTGCAGATGTAAACAACTGAAGATTCATATTTATCTATGCACCTGTTGAAGAATGAAGACCTGTATTTATTCATGTATTGAAAACTTATGTATTCTCCTATGAGGAGTTTAAATGTAATGTAATTTTCAAATGATGTAATAATGGGTAGACGTAGGAAAAAGGGTTATATGGGATGTTTAATGTATGTTGGAAAGATGTAAATTTTGTTATGTATCAAGTTGTGCAAAATGTTGATGAATCATTTATTGTTCTATTGAAATATGTTAGTTAGATGAAATGGAATTATAGTTATTGAAAAGTTTTAGATGGAAATTATCTTTAAATGTGTTTAAGTATTTTTCAATAAAGAATCTGAAATGGAATTTGAATGGTTAGTAAATGTTGTTAAAATGTTTATCAATTCTCAATAAGTTATACATTTACATTTAAGGGAACCTTGGAAAGAAGTTAGAAAATGTTTTGTTTATTATAAACTTTAAAAGTTCAAAATTTTTCGTTAAACTCTACTTAGGTTTTCTTTTATGAAGTAAACCTTTGTGTATTTTCCTGGTTCCCTTGCGGGGCATGACATCTTTGGTATCAGAGCACTAAGTTGCTACACTGGGACCTAAAGAAATTGGGTCCATGTACCTTAAACTTGCACTACATCTTAGGAAAACTCAAAATGAAAATCAAAACCATAAACTCATCATTCTTCTTAAACTCATGGCAGGATGCCACCCGTAACCCATGGTCGTAGAGGAGGTGCCCAAAATGCTCCTCCTAGATCCCAACACGAAGATTCTCAAGAAGAAGAACAATATGAGGAACAAGGGGAACAATCTAACAATCAATCAGGAGGTTTTCAAGGAGCCCAAGTAACTGAGTTACTACAACAAATCCTTCAGAGGTTAGAGGCAGGGCAGGATAGAGGCCAGCATGGGGAGAATAGCACTCACCATGAGGAAAGAGAAAGAAGTCCTAGGAGGAGAGACCAGACATTGGAAGAGGATACCCTACGAGCTTCTCATATGCGGGATCTCCTTAGAACCAAGACAAACCCATTTAAGGGAACACAAGGTGGAACTTCCGCACAAACTTGGTTGCTCGAATTAGAAAGGCTTTTCTCCATGCACCCATACCACAGTAATACCAAAGCCCGGTTTGCAGTTATTCATCTTAGGGACTTTGCATCCACATGGTGGGAAACAGAAAGAGAGAAACTTCACTTAGACATCACCACCCTTTCTTGGGAACTATTCCTAGAACTTTTTCGAGCCAAATTTCTGTCTGACCATTGGAGGCGGGAAAGAGCCGAAGAATTTCATAATCTAAGACAGCTTAATATGTCAGTGGATGACTATGAGAGGAAGTTCTTAGAACTCAAGCCATATTCAGGGTTTAAGGATGATGAACCTATGTTAACTCAACACTTTCTCAGAGGACTCAATGGTCGTTTGGCCTGCAGTGTAAGAATGTTTGAACCTCAGACTATAAATGATGCAGTCATTAAGGCTCGTCTTGAAGAACAAAACATAGCCTTGGGGTTAGGAAGCCGAACCAGTGGTCATGGTGGAAATACTTTCCAGGTTGGGACAGGGAATCAATTTCAAGGCACACCTAAGAACTATTCGCCTAAGGGGAATCAGAACCAACAAAAGAGGAAGTTTGTCAGCAACAACAACAACAACGACCAAAATGGAAATAAAAGTAAAAGTGGGGGTTCTCAATTTAATAACCTTCGCAACTGGCAATGTGCAAAACATTTCCCAAACCGTCAGCCAGCTCAGAGTATGCCTCAGAACTCTAGTCAGGGTAGCTACCAGCAATCTAGTGCACCTTCTGCAGGAAGAAATTTTGTCAAAAACACTGGATGTTACTCTTGTGGGCAGCATGGGCACATTGCAATTAATTGCCCTCAGAAATCTTCTCCAGCAGTTAGCTTTAGACAGGCCACTTCTGAACCTACAGTAGGTAACTCAGGCAGATCCCATCAAGCATTTTCTGCTGTAAACCATGGGCAAGCCAATAGTCAGGGGACAGTCTTTGAAACTCCAGGTAGCGGATGGGCAGCTGGCTTTAGAGCCAATACGTATTCTGCAGCAGCGGACACTGACCCTCAGGGGTCGCAGCATAGAGCACGCAAGGGTCCAATGGGACCCCAATGATGAATCTTCCACCTCATGGGAAGGTGCCACTAGGATTAGAGATTCTTATCCATACTTATTTGTAGGCTTCCAGGAGTAAGCCTAACTCTAGGGGGGGAGGATGTAATACCTCTCCTATAGTGATACTATGATTTGACTCTTTTCAATTATGATGGTTAGAACTATGCACTCATGTTTATGTTTCATGGAGGATTATATGTTCATCAGATGATATTTATATGCTCAGTATAGTTACATAGATTATATGTTTATGAGATCCTAGAAGAATGTATTAGTTTTACATGTTGATGTAATGATTTGAATACTAACCCTTATCATGATTATTTTATGGATACATATGCCTGATGTGTTTTCATGACTCAGGATGAAGTCGTAGTTACTCACTCAGTGAGGTCCACACGATGTATCGATCCTGGTCATCTGCTTATATATAGTTGTTTTGTATATCTATATGTATATGTATCTCTTCTTGGTGATGCAGGATTTGCAGGTACCGGGTATCGTCTCCACCTGGCTCCACAGGTCTGAGCGATCCCTTAAAAATCCTCGATCGTTGTTGTTGTCATGGAGATATCACCAAGCTTCACAAAAGAAAACCTTTACCCTTGATCATTCACCTTAGGTGGGAAATGCCAGATCAGTTCCTGATAGGGAGGTATTATGTGGTTATCAGTATTAGGGTTTGGTCTTGATCTTGCTATTAGGGTATGCTCAACTTTGTCAGTAGGTTATCTATGTGAGTCCTTGTTGATCGATTTCTGTTTCAATGACTTATCTCTGTTTAGATTTTCATGTTAGTATTAAGATCGAGTTGCTATTTGTACCTTGCATCTTCTGGTTATATAGTTATAAAATGTTAGAAAAATGAATAATGAGTTATTTATACTATATGTGTCATAAACATATGGGTGCACACATATGCTTATAAACACATATATGTATATTAAGGTATGAATATATATTCATAAATATAAATAAATATATACTTAATTATATTAACAAATAGCACTAACTTTATGGTTATTGATAAAATAAATTAAGAAATAAATAAAATAAGATAAAATAAAATAGCTTTTGGTAATAAAACTAACTAGCTAGGAGGGAGTTGAACTCGAGACCTCCTAGAAGTTGGGGCTAGTTAGTTACCAATTGTGCTATGTGAATTCCTTGAGAGGTAAGTAATTAAATTTATTATTAAACCTTATTTTAGAGAATATTTTAATTAAAAAAAAAAAATATATAAACAAAACTTTATTGTGTTTACGGGAGAGATTAGTTCTTCTCCAACCGACTATGGAAGTTGGAGAAGTTCCTTCCCGTAAAGAAACTTCTCCAACCATATAGTCAGAGAAGAAATTATATCTCAGGAGGTTCGGATTGGAGAGGGGGTGCTGGAAGATTATTTGGAAATGGAGGATTGAATGTGTGCTGGGAAATTATTCTTTTAAACGGAGGGTTGAACGTGTGCAGGGAGAAATTATTTCTTTGAAACAGAAGATTGAACGTGTGCTGGATATCAGTGGGAATTCGGGAGAAGAAGTCTCATTCGGGAGAATTGCGGAAGCTGAAGAATCCATCTGCAACAGCCAATCCACGAGTCCAGGTTGGATCCGGAACCAAAATGAATTTAAAATTTTTAGATTCTGTAATGTCCCCAATTTGGACCTTACTTGATTTGTCTTAAAATTCATAATTAGCATTTGGATTTACCTTGGGAATGGTAATTTGTAATATTGTATACTAGGAGGATGCCAATCCTTAATAATTATAATACATCATTATATAATTTTATACTTATAATCACAAGAATTCATAATTCTTTATATAATGTATTTATTTCATATTATATATTAGTTAGTTATTTATCAATATATTTGAGTTAAATTATTTCAAATGCAAGTTTACTTCATAACAATATTACTATATTTCATAATTTATTATTTAAATTTTCATAACTTATTATTCTAAAGTTTATTTCATATTATTGTTAATATCTAATTCATACAATGCTAATAAATAAATTAACTCAAAAGATACACTTACCTTCTTTATGCCTTTATTTTTAGCTTATTCAATATTTATTTCCTTTTAATATTCTCCTACATTTTCTCCTTGATCTTCTCCTATATTTTCTCCTTGATTTTCTCCTACATTTCTTTTCTTGTTTTCGTTGGAATTTGAATAATCACCTCTTCTTATTCTTCTTCTCATTTTTTATTTCTTCTATGTATCTATCCTCCGGGAGGAATGGATTTGATATCCATTATATACATTTGCATGTTGAAGGGTTGCCACCTTTAGATTTAGAGACATGCCTCTATATTTTTATTTATTTATAATAATTATTATTATTTATTATTTATTTATAATTTATTTTACTACTTTATAATTATACTTATTATTTATATTAATTCTATTGATTCAATTATTATTATAATAGTCTAGGTTTCATTATAGAATGAATTTAATAATAAATTATATTTATTATTATTTATTTGTCTATTAACTAATTGATTGTATATTGATCAATTATATATTTGATTAATTATTATAAATTGATTAAAGAATATTGTTGATTGTTGTAATGTCCTTATACGTTTTCAAATGTATGATTATATTAAATATAGATATTATTAAAATTTATTTGTTTATTACTAATATTCATAATTATTTCAATAATATATTATTATATATTAATATTTAATAATATATTATTTTATGGAGTGACATTAATATTATTATTGAGTAATATTATTTAAGGTTAATATTCTATTTATGTTATTATTAATATTAATAATTATTAATTATTAATATTATATATAACAATTATTCATAAGGACTCATATATTTATTATTATTTGAATAATGTTCAAATCAAGTTTACTCATTTGTATCATCAATTACGGCTCATGACAGATTCCTAATGTAAAAGAATTTAATACTTTATTTGTTTGTAGTGGTATTAATGTAGAAAATATTTGTTTAAATTTGAGAAGAAATAAACTATTGTATTGGCGGCAAAATAAATATGTACTGTGGTTGTAATTAATTTTCATCTATATATATATATATGTGTGCACATTTATATATATACAAATATTAATATTTGGGCTTTAAAATATTCTGTTCGAAATTTATTAATAAATATATTTCGTTGAAATTGGATTTCTTTTAAAACAATGTTATAAACCTTTTTGCGTTTCAAAAGGATGACCGGCGGTCACCACTGCGGCGGGACCCCTTCTTTTTTTGTTTGATGTGACTTTTGTTTGGTGTAAACACAAGGTGCCATTTAATTTCGGCTTTTGATCATATTATAATATATATATAATATGTATAATATTATATATATAATATAATGTGTAAACATATAAAAAAATATTTTGTTATAAATAAATTATGTTATATATGTAATATGTAAAATATTATATATATAACATAATTTAAGTTTTTATATATATATTATTAATTTAAATTTGATATTATATTGTACATATAATAGATATTATATGTACAATATGATATGTATTTTAGCACATGGAATTTTCATTAACTTAACTTATATAATATCTATATATATATATATCATATATATGATATTATATATATATATATATATATATATAATAGTATATAGAGGTATCCACTTTAAGACACCTAGGAGGCATATTAATGAGAAAAATTGTATCAACACTAATTTATGCATAGATAATGATAATATATTAGATACAAAATCATTCATTTCATGGGGCAAACTTAGGAATTAGAGGCGTATTTATTCCTTGTTTTAAATTGTGTAAATTTTATTTAAATACAACTAAACCATAGATTTCTTACTTCCATGTTTAGACAAATGTTAGGATGGGGGTTAGAAACTGAAACAAACTCTTGCTTTCAATCTTATCAACAATCAAACTAGTCAAACTTTAGGACTCCTAAGTGTCCTAGGATAGATCTGTTATAAGGTTGAAAATGTTAGTGGTTGCTAGAAAAACCTAACGGAAATAGGTTAGGGTTAGGAAACCTAGGAACCCCTAAGTGAGTGGCTCTCAGCGCGGGGCCGGGGCCCTAAAGTGGCTAGACCAGGATAACCGGCTGAAGAGTTAACTAATCAAGTGATAACCTAATAAATTTATGGGATGGGGTTAAAATATTAAAAAGATTAATTGTGCCTCGCCCATGCCATTAGTGCTAGGACAGGCTATGGATGGGAGTGGGAGAAGGTACCTATGCGTAGGTACAAATCGAATGGCGCTTGTCTGTACGAAAGGCATTCGATTCCGCATGTGCCTACTTGGGGGCCGGGGCCCAGTGTGGCTAGTACCAGGACAACCCAAGGGGTGAGGGCTATGCGATGACACTCACTTAGGTTGTTGCTTAGGATTCCCTACCCGAACCTTAGAATTCTCTTGTGAAATGAATTTGCCTATGTGTAATGTTATCCAACCTTTTGTAAAACCTAGTAAGTTCTTCTTTGTGGGCTTGGTGTTTATCTCCTAGCACGGGGGAGTGGATCCTTTTGGGTATTCACGTGGTTGGGTGGTAAATCTTTTTATCGAGGTATCTTGTGCAGATGTAAACAACTGAAGATTCATATTTATCTATGCACCTGTTGAAGAATGAAGACCTGTATTTATTCATGTATTGAAAACTTATGTATTCTCCTATGAGGAGTTTAAATGTAATGTAATTTTCAAATGATGTAATAATGGGTAGACGTAGGAAAAAGGGTTATATGGGATGTTTAATGTATGTTGGAAAGATGTAAATTTTGTTATGTATCAAGTTGTGCAAAATGTTGATGAATCATTTATTGTTCTATTGAAATATGTTAGTTAGATGAAATGGAATTATAGTTATTGAAAAGTTTTAGATGGAAATTATCTTTAAATGTGTTTAAGTATTTTTCAATAAAGAATCTGAAATGGAATTTGAATGGTTAGTAAATGTTGTTAAAATGTTTATCAATTCTCAATAAGTTATACATTTACATTTAAGGGAACCTTGGAAAGAAGTTAGAAAATGTTTTGTTTATTATAAACTTTAAAAGTTCAAAATTTTTCGTTAAACTCTACTTAGGTTTTCTTTTATGAAGTAAACCTTTGTGTATTTTCCTGGTTCCCTTGCGGGGCATGACACTTCGCTACCATCCAATTTTTCTTACTCGATAACCCACATTATTTGATATTTCCTCTTGCCAATATTTTATTTAATATTATTCACATCGGGCAATGTTTCATTCTTTAATGCTTGAAGGCCAAAACATGGCATTTACTCAAAATTTTAAAGGGCTCCTTCATAAAAAAATAACATGGTACTCTCAAGAATTTGAGAGTACCAACAGGTTTGAAGGGACAAACTACCCCATATGGAAAGGATGGATGATCACACATTTAAGATG
>BSBK01007709.1:357500-362500 GCA_027943335.1 Chamaecyparis obtusa
ATTCCTCAATTGAGTCTGTCTAGACCTTATCTTTTCCATTTCTTTCTCTGCCTTCTCAATTTTGTCCAATTGACCTTGGTAAACATTATTGCACATGTTTACATTAGTGGATGTGTCTTTCACTGAACTCTTCACCTACTCAATTAATAGCTTTTTCTTCTTTTATTTCCTTGAAATGGGCATCAGTAAGCTTATCCTGATCCATGCAATCTACAATGAATTTCCTTCCTTGATCAACAAATTCTTTTAAAGATTCTTGTCCTATCTTGAGTGAATTCAAATCTAGAGAAAAGTTTCTCATCAACTCATTCAGTTTCTTCTCCAGATACTTCTCTTCTACAATCTTGGATGCAGATTCTTCAAGGCTTGAAAATTTTCTTTTGAACTATGATATTATGGTACTTACATCATCAACCAAGTGTACTTTATCCACTTTCATCTCCGCAGGAAACAAACTGTTCAGTATGTTCACTGATTCCACAAGGAGAGGATTTCTCATGACTTGTTTCTCCTTTACTTTTTCCATAGCCAAGATGCTAAACTTAATTAGGTCTTCCTCCTTCCAAGAGTCCAAACTAGATGTGTCAGGTGTCAAACTTGACAACAATGCTGAGGAGGGAGTGATGGGATTGCTATCCATCACTTCTAGCTTTACCTTGGGTAGATCCCCAGAAGTTTAATTTTTCTCTTGTTCTTTTTGTACTTATTCTTCTTTCTTTTCTTCCTCTTCTTTTTATTTCTCTTCTGCTTCTTCTTCTTCTTTCTCATCTAAAATATTTTCAACCAATACCTCTTCTTGATGAGTGGGAGGAGTGCTGCTGCATAAAATCTTAGCTTCTTGTGTTCTCACAAAAGCTTCCTCAAACTTGTCTATTTTTGTATTAGTGGCCACCATGGCTATCTCCACATTATGAATGATAATGGTGATGTCCTTAAGTGACTCTGACATGGGTGCATATTTGTCCGCCTCTATTTGAATTTCCACTGCAGGCGTTGAATCTTGAGGACCTGTAGACTGTTCCATGATAGTCTCTGCTGCTTTTTCTTGCTTACTAGGTGCTTGAGAGATGGACGTAGGCTTAGGTTTCATGTGCTGCTCTAAGAGTACCTTCTCAAAAGCCTTCTCTATTTCTTGAGTAATCAGCTCATAGTCTTTGTTCATGAGGTGAAGTGTCCTCATCTTTTTTCTTAAGTGTGGCTTTACCAGATTTAGTAACAATGACCTTTCTTCAATAGAGCATACTGGAAGAGTGGAATCAAGAATTTGTTTCCTTATTCTAAGATCTTCTTCAGTGGGTTGTCTTTTTAAGGTATCCATTATTTCCCATACCTTATCTAGAATTTCTATTTTCAATTCAAGAACTATCTTCTTGAACCTTATCATGTGTTTGATAATCATACCATGAATTTTTGATTTGTCAATTTCATTGTATGTTTCATAAAACTTTCCCACCTGATCAATTCTGCCCTCATCAACAATTCTTGCATTCAAAGTTTTAAGATTGGGTCTGAATCCTACCTTAGCAGGTGCTTGACTGGTTTTCTTTCTCCTTAATGCTCGCGAGGATGGATGACTAGTGATGACTTCTTTCTTTCTCTTGATTATTGGTTCATACTTTGGAGGAGTAGTTGGATCATTGGTTTCTTTGGGTGCAGAAGGAGTTGCATCAGTCATATCCTTTTGACTATCATCTTTTTCAATTTTTATTTTCTTCATCTTAGGATCTTCTTGTTCTTTTTCTACTGCTGCGCTCT
This sequence comes from Chamaecyparis obtusa, assembly GCA_027943335.1. Lineage (NCBI taxonomy): Eukaryota > Viridiplantae > Streptophyta > Pinopsida > Cupressales > Cupressaceae > Chamaecyparis > Chamaecyparis obtusa. The sequence goes on from BSBK01007709.1 coordinate 359,256, forward strand.
TCAATTCCAAAGCAATCTTCTCTTCCCTTGCCTTTTCAAGGTCTACTTGAGACACACCATGTATTCTCAAGATTTATGATGTGATTTTAGAGGCTTTCCTCTTAGTTTCTGCACTATTTATTTTAGCATCAACTTCCCTTGTCTTTTCCTCATAAGTTCCCCACCTAGGTTCATTAGGATCTTTGGGGGCTGATAGTAGTACCTGAGCATATGCTTCAAGGACCTATTCCTCTACCTCATATCCAAGTGGATGAATCCACATAGTTCTAGGCTCAACAACTTCCATACAAGTAGTATCAATTTCTACCATAAAGCATATTGTATCCTTATACTTTTCCACTATGTTTTCTGGAATCCTGTACCTCATCTACATCTTAACTCTAAAGGTCTTCAATTCCATAGTGATATAATCCCTTAGTGTAATTTCAATGGATGATTTGTTGGATATTTGAGGCATGGTTGGAATGGAATTGTCCAAGTACAAATTTGATATCTTTCCAACAATATGAAGGTACATATAGATGATTAGTGATCCAAACTTGAATATCTTTGTCTTGTCATGCTTAATGGCCTTGATATTATCTATCAATTGTGCATGCAAGATCTCACACAAGTTGAACTCTCCATCTTCCCTTACTAGTCTGATGTCAGCTAGAATAGTGCCCGCAGACACACTATTCACCCTACTAGTGTGATGAAATATGTAACCCAATATCATTGACATCAATTTGATGTCTTCTTTCTCAATAGGCTCGATTGTCATACCGCACCTATCGCTCCTTGACTTACATGTTTTTTCAACCAACTTTCTAACATCCTTTCCCATAGGAAGGATGATGCTTGTCCTAGAAAGGCCTGTCATCTCATGTATCAAGTCATTTGTGATTCTAACTGGTTCATCACCAATCCAAAATAGATCATCATGAATTCTTCTCAACAAGATTTTTATCCATTCTGTCTCATAGAATTCATATGCCGTAGCATACTCAACAATAGGGTGATCATTCCATTTGGCATATTCATCTAGGAATGTCTTTTCTGGTTTCAGCATGGTATCCATGTGCACTCTAAGCCTATCCAATCCAACTAGTTCCTTCTTACAGTAAATGTAAGCCCTAATGTCTTCCACATGCATGATGCCCATAGGCATGTGGGAGAAAGCTCCCTCTAAACCATCTAGGGTTGATTTAAATGGGTACCTCTTGAAAACATATCTTTTCTTCTTAGCAACATCATAAACAATGGGAGTGGCCATGACTTACTTGATAAACACTATCCAACTAATCTCTGAGATAATCTAACAGCTTTCGAATTAGCGCAACGAGCTAGGGTTTCTGCAACCGATCAAATGCACTGCAAACACTGATAGTTCAATCTCCAAAAATTCACAAAAACTTCCAAGGCTCAATCTTCTCTTCAATCCCTTTGAATTTGAATGTAATGAGAAATCAAATAACTTCTGTGTACTTTAAAAGTGAAAAATCTACCATTAATGCATGTCACGTAAACTAGGCTGTCACTTCAAAATTTGTAACTCAAGTTCTGCTAACATTCAACATGTGCACTTTTTCACATAGGTACCTCTACACTCCAAAAGCTTAAGTCCAAAGGTGCATAATCTAAGGATGAGTATACCAGCTGCACAGGGGTCTAGAGCTAAATCAGCTCCCTCTATGACCCTGAGAGCCATTCATACAGATGTAGAGGGTGCATCCATTGGGGATGCATCCAATACATTCTCATCAATATTTTCCTTCTTTTTCTTTGACCAAATCATGCTCACATCATCTAAGGCTTTGACAAAGTTAACTTCTCCTATGGGATCCAAAACTAGTTGCTCAACCTTTTTAGGGCTCCCTTGACCTTGTGTCCTTGATCTACAGAACGTTGAGATATGTCCAGCCTTGTTACAAGAGTGACAAATGACTGGAGGTCTTATATTCCTCGATGCATTGACTTGAGTCACCATTCTTCATTGTTTTGTTGTGTGACCATTATAGTTACATATTTGGCATGTAACATTCTGAGCACTTCTTATATTTGTCTGGTTCTGATTTCTTTGATCTTGCTGAATTCTATTCTTCTTACTAGTCTTGCAATTCATATCTCTATGAACAAACTTGTTTCATGAATAACAATAACCATTAAAAGGTTTTACCTTTGTACAGTTCCTTGCAATGTGTCCATGCTTGTTACAAGAAAAATAGGTGTGTTCTACTTGTTTGCACTCATTCTTAGGTGGTCCACCATTATCTATGGTTTGATCTTCAATCTTTTTAGCATCAGTAGAGTCCTTTTGTGAATCCTTTCTTGCTCGTATATTGTCAATCTAATTTTGTGCTTCATTATATCCAATACAACTGGTGTCTCCTTTGGCTCTTCTTGCATACAACTGAGATTCTATCAAATCAGAACTGGTGTGTAGTTTTTCAATATGATTCTTTTCTTCTTTCAATTCAGACTCCAAACTTTCTTTTCTATTTCTTAGCTCTAAGATGTCCATGTTTTCTTTCCTTAGTTCTTCATTCAGCTGAAGGTTCTCTTTGATCTGTTCATCATAGATTGCCTAATTATTAGTCAGCTTATCATCAACCTCTTCAAGTTTTGCTTTTAAGGATTTGTTTTATTCATTGAGCTTCTTGACCATTGCCCCTAGATCACTGGTAGAGCATTCTTTCAAATCTTTCCTTAGCTTCTTGATGACTAACTGAGCATCACTGAGTTTATCCTTTAGTTCTTCATATTCTCTTTCTGACTTATCCAGATCTTCAAGAGCAGCTTCAAGATTTCTTTTTCAGATGTTTCATTTCAGCTTTGTCCATGATCTCCTCAAGTGGTTAAACTTCTATGCTAAGGACTAGAGCTCTAAGACTAATTGTTAGGAATGGGAACACTGAGAGGGGGGGGTGGGGGGTGAATCAATGTTCACTGTATTTTAACTTTTAACTTTAATCTTTTATGCTGAACTTAAATGCTTAAGAACTAAATTAAACATTCACATAAACATGAAACATGAAATCAACACATGACACCAATATGATTACGGGGAAACCCAAATAGGTAAAGCCCCGGTGGGAATTGATACCCACTAATATTCTGCACTACTATTTTGTGATCCTTGCTAGAAGATCCTTTACCTTGTTAGGAGTAGCTTTATAATGATTTAAGTATAGTAGACCTTGTTAAGGGTTAGACCCTATTAAGAGTCTTTTACAATTGTCCCTGTAAAGGGAGAGGATGCACTG
>BSBK01007709.1:1022500-1067500 GCA_027943335.1 Chamaecyparis obtusa
AAAGAGATGAGAAAGGAGTTAAAAAAGTAACTCACAAATCTATGAATTCCACCATTCATAATAGGTGTGTGCAAAGTGTCAATATCCTCTTAAGGAGCATAAACTATTTTCCTTATTAAAGGAATTATAAAAATATGACTTGTCCCCACACATGAACTAGATGACAAACAAGTTTTAGGGATTCCTTGGAATATCCCTTATTTAATACAACCAAGGAAAGATTAATTTTATAACACCTCCCCTTAATCTTTACTTGGGAAGTTTACATCAATGGGTTGAAAAATCAAATTTTTACAATGAAATTGAAACTTGTGTTTAGAAATAGGCTTTGTCAAAATATCAGCTACTTGATCTTCCCCCTTGCAATATAGGAGTACCACTTTCTTGTCTGCAATTTTTTCTCCAATAAAATGATGTTGGAGAGTAATATGCTTTGTCCTTGCATGAAATGTTGGATTTTTAGCCAATGCAATGACACTTTGGTTGTCACAATACAATGGTGTAGGATCTAGTTGAGGTAGACCCAAATCTTCAAGCAATTTTATAATCCATAAAGCTTCTTTAGAGGCATTAGTACATCCTTATATTCAGCTTCGGAGGAACATATAAAAATAAAGTGTTCTTTTTTTTACTTTTCAAAGAATAGCACCTGAACCAATAAAGAAACAACAACCACAAGTAGATTTCCCATCACGGGGATCTCAACCTAGATTTGAATCAATAAATCCTTTCAATGAAAAATTAGCATTTGAATCATAAAATAAACCTACATTTATAGTGCCTTTAATATAACATAATATTATTTTAACAACTTTGAAATGTGTTTGTTGTGGTTTAGACATAAATCTTAAAACTAAACCAAGACTAAAAGCTAAATCTTGAAACCCTCTTGATCTTATGTTCCTTTCTCTCTCTTGCATCTTGATGATGGATCATGTAGTATGATCTAAAATGTTGATGACAAAAAATTCTACACAATCGAATCCAGAAATTGATATAGCATTTGTATGGATTGTGGAAATGTAATAGATTTGATTCCTACTATTTGTCTATAAATTGGAGCATCCACAAATGGAATTTGCATATCTATCATCAACTTAGTTCCTAACTCACATGGAATTGAAACATGAGTAGCATCACTCATCTTAAATTTTTCTAAAAGATCTTTAGCATATTTTCTAGAAGATCTTAGGGGTTTTCCAAATTTCCATTCCTAAGAAATAATGTAGAATCCCCAGATCAATCATTTGAAATTGTTGATTAAGTTGAAACTTAATATCATAAATTAAAGAGTTTGAACTTGAAGTAAGAATCCAATCATCTACATAAAGAATAATAATGAAAATATCATCTTGAGTATGCTTAATATAGAGATTAGGATCATTTTTAATTCTAACAAAACCTTGATAAATAAAGAAAGAATTGATTTTGGAATACCATTCCCTAGGTGATTATTTTAACCCATTGATAGATTTCTTCAATTTACAAACCAAGTGTTCATTACTTTCTTTAACAAAACCAGGGGGTTGAGACGTATATATTTCTTCATGCAAATCACCATTAAAAAAAATACTTTTAACATCTATTTGGTGAATGGGCCAATTCATTTTAGAAGCTAAAGCAAGAACTAGTGTAATGGTAGACATTTTTGCAACAGGGTAAAATGTCTCATTATAATCTAATCTTTCAATTTGAGAAAAACCTCATGCTACCAGCCTAGATTTAAACTTACTAATTTCATTATTGGCATTTAATTTAGTTTATATAGCCATTTGCATGAAACCAATTTTTTACCTTGAGGTAAAGGAACTAAATTCAAGTGTTATTAGCAATCAAAGTATCATATTCTTCTTTCATATCTTTTTTCTAATGAGGTTGTATGTTAGCTTGTTCAAAAGATTAAGGATCAGTAGAATTCATAAGAGTAGGCATCAAAGTATAATTGCAATAATTAATTCTCCTAGGTTTAAGTCCACCCATTCTAGCTATGTAATCATCACTTTCAAAAAGTAAATCTTTAAAATATTAAGGATTTCTCTTAGAAGTAACTGAATCATCACTATGAGGAGTAGAGATATTAGTATCATCATCATTATTACTAGAGGAGATAGAAATAGATTCATTAGGAGTAGGGTTTAGAGAAGGAGGTTGGTCCACCTCAACCACAACTTTACTTCCACTAAATTCAACATCTTGAACATTGGAGCAATCATGAAGTCCATTTTATGTAATACAAACATCTCTTGCAACTTGAACTTTGTTAGTAATGGGATTATAAACTCTATATCTTTTAGTGTGTTCATCATACCCAACAAATATAGAAGAAGAATATTTAGCATCTAACTTTTGCTTCTTTTGTTTAGGTGTGTGAACATAAGCAATTGAACCAAAACTTCTTAAATTTTCCAAATTCAGCTTCCTACTAGACCAAGCTTATTTAGGAGTTATATCCTCTAAAGCTTTTGTAGGAGTCCTATTAATAAGATAAGTAGCACAAGCCATAGATTCAACCCATAACTTATAATCCATATTTTTAGCATGCAACATACATCTAGCCATTTCAATAATAGTCCTATGCTTCCTTTCTGCCACACCATTTTTCTGTAGTGTATAAGGAATGGTAAGCTCATATTTTAAGCCAAAATATTTCAAGTATGAATGAAAAATTATTAATATATTATTTCCTATTGTCGGTTCTAAGAATTCTAATCTTAAAACCAGGTTCCTTTCAACAAACACATCAAATTCAACAAATATATCAAGCTTGATCCTTACCACGCAAAAAATAGATCTAAGTTCTTTAAAAATCATCAACAAAGGTAAGAGCATACCTAGAAACTTGGATGGAGTTATTATCCATGGGACCCAAAAGATCACTATGGATGAGGTGCAACTTATGATATGCCCTCCAAGATTGACCATGTGGAAAGGGTTCCCTATGCATGTTACCACTCATGCAACCATTGTATATAATTTTGGAAGAAACAAGATTAGGCAATCCATCAACCATATTTGATTTTTGCATCAAAGATATATAATCAAAATTTAAATGGCCAAGCCTTTCATGCCATATATTAAATTCAACATTAGCATGTAATGAGTACCTTGAAGTGGAAAACTCATAAAATTTAAATAAGTTATAATGATCCAATTTAGCATTAGCAACAACTTGGTTAGATTTAGGATCAACACCATAGCACATATCCTTATGAAATTCAACCTTATAATCTTGACATAACTTAGCAACTGAAAGAAGATTAGTTTTCAATTTAGGAACACAAAGAACATAATGTAAATTACCATTAGGAATAGAAACATCACCAAAACCTTCAACTTTGCAACTATGATTATTAGCTAATTAAATAGGAATATTTGAAGTATCAGGTTGTAATGAATCAAAAACTTCTTTATGAGATGTAACATGTTGAGATGCACCACTATCAATAATCCACTCTAAGGGGTTAGAAACATTATAACTAACTGTAAATGTATGATGAGATTGATTACCATTATTCTTCTTATAATGAGACTTTTGATTATTTTGAATCATGGGCTTCTTATCATTTTTCTTTTTAAAACAATTGTTAGTCACATGACCATCTTTCCCACAATAGGTGCAATGGGGTATTTTATTAGGACCATTCTTTTGATGATTATTATTCTGATTATTATCGTTGCTATAATGAGGCCTAGAATGAAATTTGTTATTGCTATAATTATTACTACTATTATTATGATTATTAGATCTAAAGTTATGATTTTAATTTTTAGACACAAAGGCATGTTCATTAGATTTAAGAGTACCAAATTGAATCAATTTTGCTTCCTCTTAACGCAAGAAATTTTGAAAAAATGCTATAAGTTAATTGAGTAGCTAAATTAGGAATAACAAGTTGAGAATGAATATTAATAATAAACTATTGAAATTGCCTAGGAAGAAATTTATTTAAAATAATATGGATTAAATGAATATATGCTATTGTAACTCCTAAACCAGTTAATTGACCTTTAAGAGAATCAAATTTTAATAAAAAATCATCCATTATCTTAAAGTCAGTATACCTGAGGTCTTCAAGTTGATCTTGAATCTGCATTTTATGTGATTCATCTGTACTATCTTAAATATTCTTTAAAATTCTCACGCTTCATGGGCTTTTATGCAATGTCCAATCAAAACATATATGTCAAAAATTATAAAATTTTTAATTAAGCTTAAAGATTCCTCATTTTTAGCCTTCCACACATCTTGGTTAGCTTGAGGAGTAGAGGTAGTTGGTTCAGAAGTTGGATCTATGACAACTTGTAACAAATGTTTGAAACGAAAAATAAAAGACATATGTGCTTTCCATGAATGATAATTAGAACTATTTAGTTTAATTTCTAGAAATAAAGTAAACATAATTATAATAAATTTAAGACATTGAAAAAAAATTACCCCTTACTTAAACAAGATTGAATTAGTTGTCTGGAAAAAAAAGTAAACTCCTTTAATTAAATTAAAAAAATTACCTAAGCTATTTTTTTATAAAAAACTTAATAAGAATTATAATAAAATGATATAAATTTAATTTTAAAAAATTACTTAAAATCTTTTTGAATAAAATGTAATAAAGATTCTAATATTAAAAAATCTAAAAACTTTTAGTTTATCCAAGATAAACTTTAGTATTTAAAAAACTTTTGAGAAAGAAAGTTTTGAAAGAAAAGTTTTCATTAACTAAGAAGGAATACAAAAGTTTAATGAAAGAAAAGTTTAAGAAGGAAGTAAAAATAAATTGATATGAAGTTTCTTTAATTAAAAAATTTCAATGTTTCATGAAATAATTTATGTTCAAAATTTCTAACGTGAAATGTAATTGTAGAGATATAAAAGAGAATGATAAATAAAGTGAATGCAACTGCATAAAAATAATTACAAATATTCTACATCATAGAAAAGAATAATAATGAAAGACGTGAATAATAGGCAGCTAGATGTTGATAATAAACATATATAAAAAAATAAAGATATTCGTGTGCATTGTAGAGATTTTTTTATTTTTAAATCAGAGATGTTATAATAATAAAACAATGCTAAACATAGATGTTATTGGAAAACCACATATGGTTTTTAAAATAATGCAGATTTTAAATTAAAACCCCCAACAAACTAGTTAGAATTTTGTATAAACCAAAGATAATCTGTACATGAAAAATATTAAAATTTGAAAATCTTGCAAACCAAATTTATGAGTAAACTTGAATTGAAATAAAGGAGATTAATATTTGTTTTATAAAAACCTGCATGCAAACAAGTTAGTATTATTAAAAAATAAATAAATAAGCATAATGTAAAGATGATGAAGTTACAAATCTGCACAAGAAAGTTAGAAGTTTTTATTTAAACAAACCTGCAAACAAAATGTGATAAATAGATTCAAATAAATTTGAAAAATAAACAAAATATAAGTGTAGGAAAGAATTGTGAGCTTCTTTTTTTATAGTTTATTAAGTAGATTTGAAAATATTAGAGTTGCAACAAAGATCTATGAGTAAAATAAATGTTAAAAATTAAGTTGTAACCTTGCGCTTGACATGACAGAGGTTAAGCTATTAAAAAAAATTATAAACTAAATACAAATTTAAACTAGAAAACTACTTTAAATTGTATGCAAGATAGAAAAATCTGCAAGAAAATAATATTTTGGTGGGAAGCCAACTAAACCAAAAAAAATGATTCTGAAATTAACTCTTTGGCGGTAAGCCTTCCAAAGAGGGTTAGAAAAAAAAATTAAATCAAGAACCTGCAACACAATAAAAAGAGTTCAAGCAATGAGTTTTCATCATCTCTTCTAAAAAAATACCTCCAAAACAAGGTGTCCTCCAAAGAATGGTAACCTTCACAAACTTCTTCTCAAACAAGCATTAGTAACCTGCTCTAATACCATGAAAGGAATATAAAAAGAGAAAGGAAAATAACAATAATCCAAGATATTTAGATGATGAAAGAGTGCTACCATGAGAATTACAAATACTTAGAGCAAGCACCCAAAAAGTCAAGACAAGGAGACAAGAAGTTTTGAGAGAGAGAGAGAGAGAGAGAGAGAGAGAGAGAGAGAGAGAGAGAGAGAGAGAGAGAGAGAGAGAGCTCATTTACAATAATGGTCTCTCTTAAATAGAGATGAGAGAGGAGTTACAAAAGTAACTCACGTATCTATGAATGCTACCATTCATAATAGATGTGTGCAAAGTGTCAACATCCTCTTAAGGAGGATAAACTATTTCCCTTATTAACAGAATTACAAAAAAATGACTTGTCCTCACACATGCACTAGAGGACAAAAAAATTGTAGGGACTCCTTGGAATATCCCTTATTTAATACAACCAAGGACAAATGTAATGCCCCTCTAGGGAACCCAGGAGAAATTAACCTAAAACATGTTACTAAGTTTACTGAATAATTTTTTTTCTTAAGAGTTTACAATCAATAATGAATAACAATGCAGAAGCAATATAATGTAAGACAATACATAGTCCTAAATGTAACTTATTTACAAATTACAAGTCTCAAAGATTCCATGACTTAAAACTATGTAAATATAAACTAATCTATTAAGAATAATTCATAACAAAATCACATAATATATCTTAGGTTCATTTTAAAACCTAAATTGAAGTATTCCTAATCCTTTATTTAATTACAATGAAAAGAACAAAATTTTTAAAGTATGCTAACATATTCATTTCAACTAAATGATAAGATACATCTATTACACCAATGAAATCAAGGTACATACAATAAGATACAAATTGATACATCATAGTCTTCAAGATAATACAACTTCCACTGCACATGTCGTAGGGATAACAATAATACATTACATAAAACATATACATTTTCTAAAATCAATGTCACTAACCAATACATAAAATGGAATACAAGATATACATCTCATGAGAAAGTCTCCAAGCAATGGACAAGAAGATAGAAGCAACATCAAGGATCATCCAAGCACCAAGTCACAAATGTAATATCTCAATGGTAATTGAATCACTACCACCCGACCACGTGGAACAAGAGGTCCACTCCCACCATGTTGAAGAGATAGCACCAAGCCTCACTCAAGCAAATATTCAAATAAGAAAGACTAATGCAATGGTACATAAGGATAAAATGGTAATAAGTGGTTACCAGGTTATCAAGTAAAAATGATCATGACACAAATCGAGTATACCAAATGTAGGGTAGGAACCTAAGACACATGTAGGGAAGTGTCATCACATAAGTCAAATCTAAGGTCACCTGGTACCCTCTATGGACCCCAATCCCTAGTGACTCTATGTAGTATCAATAGTCCTTTCATAGAGGCAAGGCTACTAACTATGCCAGAACACACACCACACTGGGTGACAAGAATCATCTCCCACTCCCATCTTTAGCCTATACTAGCACTCAAGGCATGGGCGAGAAACAATTATCTTTTTAAATGTTTCTATCCTAGTAAATTTATTAAGTTATCAGTTATTAAGTCAACTTACAAAGGATACCCAAGCAACCACTTTAGGGATCTGGCACCTCCAAAGTAAGCCACTTCCCATCTATGTTCCTAGATAACCTACCCTAGTGCTCCCAACAAAAAGAACCAAGGAAAAAGAGAAACCAAAATCATAAAAGATTTTCATAAATTAGTTAACCATAAATGTCATCAAAGACAAGTGTTGGAGCATAAAAAATATCTCATCCTATACAAGGATCTAAACTGTCCATCCCATACTGGACATAAAAAAATCACCAATTCTCATAATCTCATAACACAAAATCAATAGTCATCACTAGCATCAAGAACATCTCTCTCCAAACATGGAGTAAATCATAAATCAACAATAACATCTTTCAGATCACAATACAAGAAATAAGGTGACCAAATAAAATCACATCACAACAATGGTCGTCACCTTATGCAGTCAAATAGAATAATGATCAAGACTCATTGGAAAAACACATGACATCAATCACATATGCACCCACATAATACATGAATCATTTGTGACATAAAAAGGTTATGAAATTTCAAGAATATAACCCAAAGTGTAAAAGTATAAAACTATTAAAAGAATTCAAATCTCAAAAACAAAAATCCTCTCCTAAGGCATTTCTCTACCCGTGACAAACAAACAATCACTAACAAAACAAAAACCCCATTATAAATACATCAATATAAAAACTTTCATTTGAACACTTAACACAATTAACATTAATTATGAACCAAAATAAAATTAATTATCATTCAAACCTTATTGAATTATACATTAATCAATTTATAAATCAATCCCATTTAATCACAATCTAACTTTACATTAAATTATCAATTCAATTAACATAACATAAAACAAATTAAATTATCAATTAATTAATTTTTTTTTAAAAAACAAATTAAATTATAAATAAACTAACCTAATAATAAATTAAATTTTAACTTAAATACACTAATTTAAAATAAACTAATTCATAAATAAACCAAACTTAATTCATAAATTAAAAATTATTATTAAAAACAACCATTCTTTAAAAGTTATATATATATATATATATATATATATATATATATATATATATATATATATATATATATATATAGATATATATATATAGAGAGAGAGAGAGGGGGGGGTTACGTGGCCCCCACTCCCTCTTCCTATCCCTTAAAGCTTTAATATTGCAATAAGTTTAATTATGGGAGGGAGGTGGGGTCTCACCTCCCACTCTCTTCTTAATTACGCATCATTTATAATGGGGGGTGTACTTTATTAAGTCGTCCCCTTAATAATTTTTTTTGATGAATAGAGGCATTTTCTATTAATAAAAATATTAAAGTACAATATTCACAAAAAAGGGGCCAGAGGAAAAAGTCACTCCGCGAAGAGTCACACAACACCTAGGCTAGAAACATACAACTATTCATAAAAATATATATATAAAAAGAGAAACTCTCAAGCTACGAGGGTAGTTACAGAAGAGGGAGGCAGATCTATGTTATCAGGATTGCCCCAAAGATTGGGCCCTGGGGTGTGGTTGAGAATCAACCAACCATCATCTTTTTCTTCTTCTTTCTCTAATTCTCCTTCCTCCTACCTGGGAGAAATAGCAAGCGCAAGGTGGGAGAATTTGTCAAAAGTGGCAGGAGGTCATGCAGGAACACTATCTAAGGGCTGAACATAGGCAAAAATAGTAGAAATAAGAAGGGGAGGTCAACCGACACCTGCATCCCTCTGAGGAGGAGGAGAGGCAGAGCGGCAACACCACTGGCATGGAGTCCTAGAGTTCCTGGCAGAGGAACTTTGGTTGCGATAGTGGCCCCTGGGTGGTGTGTGGTCAGTTGAGAGAGAGTCTGAAGGCACCCTAGCAACATTACAAGGGGCATTTCCCTAGTGCTGCAACAAATCCTATAAATGGGTGACCTCTAAGGCCACCTTGTCTTCTTGCACCTGAATTTGCATCATGACATTGTTACATAAACATGCCTTAGCATGAAGAGAGATACAAATATCCAGAGAACCATGAGAAAAAAGAACAACATTTCGTTCTTCCATAAAGTAAACAAGATCTCCATCCTAAAAGCATGCCATATCTGGGTATACTGGGAAGGCATTCTAGGAGAGTCACCAAGGAGCACCATATGCCAGGAAAAATGCTCAGGCTAGAAAGGAAAAAAGAGGTCGTGAATCTAGATCCAATAATTCTAGGCATGATGATAGAACTAGAAAATGTGCATCATAGTTTTAGAATGACTGCAAAAAGGGCATTTAGGGTCAGGCACACCCAAATGCCAGAGCTGAGCTCCCAAAGGTAAACCCTGGTAAAGAAAACACCAGGCAAAATGAGCAATCTTGGGCTCGGTGACAAAATCCCAAATAGTGCGAAAATGCCAGCTCCAATTCTTCTGGGAAGAAGAAATATGTCATCTTTGGTTGAGAGAATCAATCATGGGAAAATGGGGCACAAGCCAAGAATATCCAAGCTTGGGCTTGTAACTAGTGAATGGCGTAGCAGGATACCATTTCTAGTCCTTCCATTAGGGCTTAACAGACTGAATTCCCAACTTGTGCAGGAGATGGGGTGGAATGGCCGAAACCAGCAAGTCAAAAGTCTGACGATTTGGGCGGATGAGCCAGAACTAAACACAGAGGTCATTCCAAGAGTGAAGACTCATAGTGGCTCTGGAAAATAGGTCTTTGGGAGTTTGAATGCCATGTTTGTGAAAACTAAGAGCACTCATACCCTAGATTCTGGCCAGAGGAATCCCTTGCTGAGAAAACAAAGGGGACCACCAAATATTTTGTTAGTTAAGAGAAAGACCATCATGAAAACCATTCCCATCCTAGTGACGCCAAGGCTTGACAACTTCCCAGGCTCTCCAGATGCTTTTGGCAACAAAAGTGCCTTGGATTTGAATAGGGGCCTTCATAACATGAAGGGTTTGAAATCCAATCCCCTTCCAGGCAGGCTTGTGTAGAGGGTACCCTGAAGAAATACAATGTTGAAGCAAAATTTTCCAGGCCTCATTGCTTGTGAGACACCGCATGATCCATTTCGCACAAAGGGCTAGCCCTTGTTTCTGAGTATCAAGCAAGCCAAGCCCACTAGAGGTCTTAGGGAGGCAACATAAATCCCAGGCTACTCTGTGAAAACCACAATGGTCAATTCTAGAATCCCAAAGGAAGTCACGCAATAATTTCTCAAGCTTCTTGTAAGAGGCTTTTGAGGGAGCTCAACATGAAGAATAATACACATGCATAGCAGCCAAAACCTTGGAGTAGATCTAGAACTATCCTGTGAGAGAGAGCAGCTTGGTGATCCAATAGGTAAGCTTTTTTTCAATTTTGGCTAGAACTGCAATCCATAATTCAGTAGGAGTAGCTTGAAAAGAAAAGGGGATGCCCAGGAAGTAGAATATTTCTCCATGTTGAATCCTGGACCATCCAAATTGAGAAAACTAGGGTGGATCGGGAAGGGTAGACTGTCTATAACATAAGGTTTTATGCCATTGGATGGTGAAACCAGAGGCAAGACAAAAGGTGTCTAAACATTGTTAGGCTACCTTGATATTTTCTTCATCCTCTTCAAGAGTGAGAAAGGAATCATTGAAAAAATGGCCATTGACCAATTTTTGAGAAGAGTCTGGTAAAGTGATTCCTCGAACATGGCCCATAGAAATGGAGTGAGAAAGTAAGTAGCCAAATCCTTCAGCTACTATAACATATAAGGCAGGAGCCAGAGGACATCCTTGTCGAATAGACCGAAAGAGCCCAAAAGTAGAAGACTGCCAGTCATTGATGGTGATACAGGCAGAGGCATCACTAAAAAGCATATGCACAGATTGAAGAAATTTGGGACCAAAGCCAAGAGCATGAAGCATAGCTAAAATGAAAGGCCTTTCAATGTGATCATAAGCTTTAGCAAAAATAATTTTAAGAAAGAGGGCTTTCTGATGAGATTTATGAGCCCATTCCATACCTTCCCAAACCACAATGATATTATCAAGAATAAATCTTGATTTGATAAAGACAGTTTTCTCTAGCCTAACAATCTGAGGCAGAATGTGACAGAGTTTAAGAGCTAGAGCCTTGGCAATGATCTTGTAAGAGACATTAAGCAAGGTAATAGGCCTCCAATTGAAGATATCCTCCGGGTCCCCAGTTTTGGGAATGAACTTGATATTGCCTTGGTTAATGATGCCCCCAAGAGTTTGGGAATGAAAAGATTCAAGGTAAACCTAGTGAAGATCAGGACCAATGGCATCCCAGAGGGCTTTATAAAACTCACAAGGGAAACCATCGCATCCTGGGGATTTATCATTAGCCATAACAAACACAACTTCTTGAAGATCTTGTAAGAAAGTAGTTGATCATAGAGAACATGCTGAGAGGGGGAAACACATTGAGGGACAACAATAATGCAGTCTGCAATGGCTTGCTCACTAGCCAGAGAAGATCCCCAAGTGGAAAATACTTGTTCATAATGATGAACAAAGGCTTGTAGAATATCAAGAAGCTCCATGAGGAGACAATGATCTTTTTTAATCCTTGTGATGCCCACATTGGTATGACAAGCACAAAGAGCAGAAAAAAATTCTTTAGAAGCTTGGTCTCCAACTTTTAATGAGTGCATTCGATCTCTGATCTGGGCATCTCTCGTAGCATAGTTGTTTGCAACTTGCTTCTGATGACGTATCTTGGCAAGATGAAGTTTCAAGTCTTGATTGAAAGGATCCCGGGCTAAGGCCTCTATACCAACACACAAAGCTTTGGTGTTGACATCATAGGATCTATGGTGATACTTGGCAAGTTGCCTACCATAAATGCACAGAAAATGTTTCATACACTGGATGACATCATTCCACCATTGAATCCAGCCTGGCGACTAAGATGGCTGAGGCTTGAAGTTCCACACTCGATGAATGTGGGCCACTATGGAAGGGTGGTGAAGGACATAAGTGTTTAGGCTTAGAATTGTTACCTTACATCAGACATTAAGGCTAACAACAATTCTCTCCTGAAAATGGAAACCTCTCCTAATTGTGGGTAGACTATGAATGAAGAGGAATCTCCAGATTCTAGGCCGGTTCCTATAAAATATGGAATATCACTTTCCTGATCTGCAAATTGTTGGGAAAAGGGAAAAGAATACTATAACTAAAAAGATTAGGGTGATACACCAATGCATAATTTAGACTTCTCAAAAAGATGAATTTCAATCCTGACTCATAAATGAATACTTTAACAATCTAAATCTCTATTCAACATATAGGTTAACAAACTCATGCTATTAGGGTTCTACCACAAACAGCTTGGAGAATTAACAACATACATTTCTCATGCAAGGCCTAGGGGTAGATGATTATCTTGAGAAGGAACAAAATTTCATTCACTTCCTTTAGCTAGTAAACAATTTGACACTTGCTAGAAAAGATGAAATAGGATTTGATATTGAAAAATAGGTACACAAAACAGGAGTCAAAGAATCTGGTTCATTTCTTCAAAAATTTGACAAGATGATTACAAAAATGGCCTTCAAAGCACCTAGGAATGATGTGTTCACTATATGCCCTCTCTCCAAAATTTGCAACCCTTTTATTGATCATCCAAAATCAATTTTATAACCAGCTCCAGCCTCAAATTCAAAAATCTAAACTCCTTAATTTTAGCCTAAAAGTGTGCCTAAAAATATGCCACTACATTAAGTTCCTCAAACATGCCTCTTTTCCTAAATTTTTGGCCTAATATAAGGAATTAAATCCTTTTACACAAAGAAAATATGCCAAAAATTATACAAGGAATTAATATTAAATAAAAACTTAACACTAATTACACTACCCCTATCTCTTAACTCCTATTTCCTAACTTAGATAAAATATCTAAGTGTGAACTATTACAAAGTGGAGAAGTCGACATGACCCTCAATCCACTTGCAATGCATTTGAAAGAACAATGGGATAAGGATGAAAGGTGGCATCTTTTCAGTTTTCAAGGCTAAGCTGGCACTATCATGCATTGAATGCACTGCTTTGCTTGGCGGACTCCAAAATAGTTATTCCATTTTTCCTTGGCATTTGTGTTTGTGTTCTCTTGAAGCTTCTCAGAGAAATCTCATGGAAATGAAACCCTAAGCTTTCCTAAAACTGTGAAGGAGCTCGACTTGACTATGAGAATCTTTGACTACTACTGGACTCGAGCCTTCATCTGCTACTTCCTTTGTGTGCATCTTTGACAAGGAACTTGACATTATTTCATTTCTCCTTCAGTGAACTGTAAGTTATTTCTTTGAACTCTCTATTTGATCTTTTCAATGAACTACAAAGTTCGAGCATGCATTTCTCCTTGTTAACTATTGTTCCACTGTTGCTTATCTATTGTGACTGTTTCTTTTGATATACTCATGGTTTACGAGTCATAGTTGTGTCTTTGTTTTCAACAGTCAAACTGTAGTTTATTCTTTCACCTTGCATTAGTTGTGGGTACACTGAAGGTTCTCTTTTATGGCCACGAGCCCATATCATGCTTTACAACATCTATTGTTTGCATCTCTGTTAAATTGTTCCTTAGCTTTTAGTTTCTATTATTGTGGCTTGTAATCGTGGATTCATGGCTTCATGTATTATATCTGTTGTTCCCCATATTTACATGGGCTTTATTCAATATGGCTCCATGCATTTCTTTGAGCTCACTGTTGTTTAACTATTTGTAAGCATATGCGGGTTTGAAATTTTATGAACCTGAAACTTGTTCG
Source organism: Chamaecyparis obtusa (assembly GCA_027943335.1). Taxonomy (NCBI): domain Eukaryota; kingdom Viridiplantae; phylum Streptophyta; class Pinopsida; order Cupressales; family Cupressaceae; genus Chamaecyparis; species Chamaecyparis obtusa. The sequence continues at coordinate 1,036,768 of BSBK01007709.1, forward strand.
CCACATATACAAGCCATATGTGGTACTCACTATGTGTAATGCTTACCATATTGTGACTGTTGACCATGCTGTGACTGTGGTAAAACCCATGAGCTAGGTTTATGACTTAGCGTTAGCTACGGGTTTGAAGTGTCATTGCCTTCATTGATATTCTCTATGCATTTCTTTGAACTCATCCTTAGTATAAACTGTGGCTTTGATTCATCCAACAGTCACTGTTGGTATCGAGTGACTAGTGTCAACTTGATCTTGCACCCACCGCAAGCTTGCTTACTACTTGGCATTCACTATTATTAATGATGTCAACCTTGGTTTTGACTGTTAATTTCTCTTTGCTATATGGGTTCGAAAGTCTATGAACCCGAAATTGTTCTCAATAGTTTTATTGACAACTGTGAACACATTTGAAGCACTTATGACTGGCATAGATATAAACTTGTTTATAAACTAGTAACAGTCACTGTTTTAACTGTTGTCATTTCATTTGATTCTTAAAACCATGACTGTTACTAATTCATAAATAAGCTCTTCAGTTTACTTAAAAGAAAATAATCCCTTCACATTTTGATAAATGGAACACCAGTAAGCAGCTTATGGTCATTTTCTGAAATTGACACGGCAACACACTTCTCACATTGATGGAACTTTGAATTACTGTCAACTGCAACTTTATCAATTTTAGTATCTACCTCAGCATATTCTGTGATAACATAGAGCATCCAAATTATTGACTCTCTTTTGCTGACATGAATAAAACCTTATGTAATCAACAGCTATAAACTTGATGAATTGGTGAACTCTCTACTTTGCAAATCATATATGATGAGTTTGGCCATGCTGAACAATTACTCTAGGAAACCATGAAAACACCTCTTAATGACTCACTAAATTTGCAAGGTTATGAGTGAAAAAAGTTTAAAGATATAATCTGTAAAACACAAAACCATTACATCTTTCACTCATAACCTTCGCAAACCTTAGAAGGTGATTATGACTGAGAGATGCTCAACACACTTTCTTATTTCCACCACAAATAAGTACTCTATCCTTTATGATATTCTTCTATTGGTTACACATACTCTGTTCCAGTTTATATTTATTTTCCATTTTATGTTCAGCTTGCATCCTGTAGCTTTGTCCACTGTAAATAATTCACATTGATATCTGAATCTGCACTTAATATGATAAGTACAACAAGATGAAAATGTTTATTTATGGTTAATGTAGTTTGAGCATGGGCTCGTGACATTCAAAAACATCATAATTTTTAACTAATGAGGTTCGAACACGGGTTCGTGACACTCAGTAAAAACAAACTGTAAACACTTTATGATTTTATAGCTTAATCTTGAAGCACTCTTTTGTATTCAACAAAAAATATGTTTATGATTTGAAAATGTACTTAGGAATAGTAAGGACATATTTGTACCAGTATTTATGTAGCACCATTTGTATCTTGAACTAGAAAGTTGGCAATAATTGGCATTCTTTTGTAGTCAAACCAAGTTGATTTGCATCTTTGATAATAACTGAATATGAACACTAGTTAGCTGTTATCTGCAAGATAATCTATTAAGCTCTCAAATAACATCATTATGAAATACATTATCTGAAAAAGGTTTCTTAGTTTGGAACATACTAAGTCCCTTTAATTCAAACACCTAGTTAATAAAAAGGACAACATACATCACAATGATCATTAGTAGTAAAAGGTTTCATGTTAGAAACAAGTCCCTTTAACACTACCTTGCAGTGAGTGTCAATGTGCATTTCCTTATTTCATTTAATTTTCTAGATTGATGCAGTATTGAAAACTTGATTGCTATAGTATGTTATCTAATTCTCATGTATTGCTTAGATCTATCAGGATCTAATCATTTTTCTCTTTATCATGCAAATGGAAACCTTGAAGACCTAGATGCAGATGGAGACTCTAAAGACCTAGATGCAGATGGAGACCTAAATGCAGAGACCTAGCAGATAACCAGCAGACTCAAAGACAAGACAAGGCAATGCATGGGACCCCTATTCCATACTTCAATCTTTCTTTTCAATTCTGTAATGTACTCTAAATATTGAATTGAAATATGAAACAAGAAAGGACATTTGTATACTACATTCAGTATGAATGCACAATGTAATGATCATTGATGAATTTTAAATTTTGCAATACTTGATCAATACTTAGAGTACAATAATGACATCTAGAATGAATGCAATAACGACATGTAAACTAACAAAACTTGCAAGGTAGTGTTAATTAGACAAACACAAATGCAACCTTTTCCTACTTATGCTTATTGTATTGTATGTTGTATTTTTTAGTAATAATAAGTATTAAAAAAAAATTATGTGGTAGGAGGCTGTGCCTTAGTTGTCTGCCATTCAATATTAAATTGAATGGGGAAATAATCTGACAAGGTCACATCAACAAGAGGAGTAACTGGTAAGACTTTCTTTTTGGAAAAAGAGAAGAAAGATTGTGCCAAGATCATAGCATGATCAAGCCTTTTATGATTTTTTTTAGACAAAGCTCTAAAATTAGACCAAGTGTGCTAGACCCCATTAGGATGGTGGTGACCAACATTGGGATCAAAAAGCCCTAATTTATTGCGCATGTAGTACCTGGCTTCTCTCTCTCTCTCCAGCTATCCATCGAAAGGGCAAAATGCCATCCTTGTCAGAAGCCATTTCGACCATATTGAAATCACCACAAAAAATCCAAGTTGCAAGTGGTAGAGAATCCACAAGCCAACGCCAAAGGTGAGATCTCTCAACAACATCATTGGGAGCATAAACATTAACTATGCCAAAAGAATGATTCTCAATAATGGAAGTAGCCCAAACAATTCTCTACATGGGATCTGAGCCATGACTAACCAAAAAGGAATGCCAATGAGGAGAAAGGAGAGTAAAAACTCCACCTCGACCAACCTCATGTTGAGAACTAAGAGCAAGGCTCTTATGCTAGATAACTTTGCATGCAACATCAAGCAAAAAACTAGAAATTTTAACTTCCTGGAGGCATAAAACATCTAGATGACTAATACGATGACACACATCCCTGACATAAAATTTTATAGGTAGGTCTGTCAGACCTTAAACATTCCATGAGATGTACTTCATAGAAAAATAGTGTTGTCCATACCATCACCTTCCCCAAGGGAAGAAAAACTATTTGATAAATAAGCTAGGGTGAAATCATTCCCAAAAGACTCCATGGAAATATTCCTCTATTTTTCTTGAATGCCCTCAAAACCATTCTCAGCCTGCCTAGGAGGGCTATGAGAATGGTGAAAAGGAGTAGGAGAGGCAATCCCAGTAGCCACCTAAGGTGTGCGGGCTAAAGGAGTGTTAATACTAGAGTTAAAAACTTCCTTCCCCTGTGAAGCAGGGTTTGAAATTGGAGTAACCTTTTCAGTATGAGCCTCAACAGCCGGAGGTGGCGGTTGAGATATGGCAGCCGAAGCAGAAGGCTTGGATTGCTTGTTCCAGCAATTGACTGTAACCCAGTCATCTTTCTTGAGTTCCTCCTTTTTTTCAGCGCTAGCTGGTCGAGAATAAGAATCCTTGGGAGGAGACTGTTATCTCTATTGAGTATTTAAGGTTGTCATTAGTACCAAAGGTTTGTAAAGATATCAGTCGGTCACATACATTGAGCCTATCGATAACATAAAGAAGAATAGACCAGTTGGTAAAGCTTATATACTGAGCAGCAGATAGTTTACCAAGCACCAATAGACACTGACACCGATAGACAGTAAACACCGAGCGTCGCAGTATACACCAAGCAGTTTATACAGTGTTTACCGAGGATCACAAAAAATGACAGTAATAAAAAATGGCACATACTTCTATGCAAATAGTTACAATGGTTCATAAAACATTTTACCAAGATCGAGGAACATTTAATGTGATGATATTCATTAAATGCAATGTATATCTTTTGTAATAGTTGATCTAGGTTATTATTGTACATCGTAGATCTTAGGGTTATGATTATGTTGTGTAACCTAATTTTGTTAAAGTGGCAAAAATAGAACACTATATATTTGTGTGTTTGCATCATTTTTGGTGTGAGCTGATATATGAATTACAGAGCACTTGAAGCAATTGCCTAACTTCAAGTCTATCAGTTAATAGAGAAGAACTAAGTACAGAGGGATTCAGATTGAGTAGAATCAACAAAGGCTACCGAGTAGTTCAGAGAAGAGATTCATCACAAGTAAGGTGATATTTTATTAGAGCTTATAGATCTGTATCAAACAATTGAGTTGTCAAATAGCAGATAATTGCCTATTGCTTTCTGACAATTGTAATAGAGTTTTGGATAAAATCTCTTAATAGAGTAGACTTAACAGTCTTATGTAAATCTCTTAACCGAGTGCACACTTCATTAGTTTTGTTAAAATCCTATAACTAGGTAGATCTAGCCGATCTAACATGTCACTCCTAACAGGGTGAGATCACCAGAAGTGATCAAAACTTGTAGCCCTAATAACCAAACCTTTTCTATCTGCAGTAGTGAAGAATTTGTGGGTGTCATCCCCACCATAGTTTTTACCTTCTAACAAGGGTTTCTGGGTTACCAAAATACTTATGTCATGTGAATGTCATATTGATGTCATGTTGTTTACTTGTATAAGTTAAATGAATGATTGATACATGCAGTAGATTCATGTGAATGTCATATTGATGTCATGTTGTTTACTTGTATAAGTTAAATGAATGATTGATACATGTAGTTAGATTCAAGTTATTATGGTTGGTTATTACTATTTACAATTACATATCTGAAATGTTTACAAGTAAAGTTTTTTTTTGAAGGCACTGATTCATCCTCCCCTCTCAGTACCCATCTCTCCTAATTCCAACAATTGGTATTAGAGCAAGGTTCTCTTATTGAACAGTTTAACCACTGAAGGGTAAAGATCTAAGTCACGGAGAGATACAAGCTTGACAAGACTATAGAGAATCAGAAGATACAAATGCATATGTTTGTGGAACAATATAAGCAAGCCAAGGAAGGACTGAAGAAATTACTGGTTGAAAGGAAGAACCTAGCTATTCTACAAAATGAGATTAGTTACCATGAAGAACCTACTGATGAAATGTTTGAGAATATTGGATCTAGTTCTGGAAGTATCTCCAATGGATCTGAAAGTATAATCATTGATCTATCTAAAAAGAATCAATATTTAACTAATCAAGTGAAAGCACTACAAATCGGTCAAGAATCTCAGATAGTGAGAATGGTAGAAATAATGAACAAAGCAAAACAAGCCAAGCAAGAAAGGAATCTAGCTATTGATGACCAAAGATAGATGACTGAATAGTTTCAAGCTAAAGAAAGTGAGATACAAAGACTCAATGACCAAAATTTCCAAGTAACTAATCAAGTGATGACTATGAATCAAGAGGTAAACTGAGTGAATGCAGAATTGTCAAGAAAACTAGAAGATGTTGCAAGACTCAGAGAGGAGAATGAGAAGCTGAGAAATGAAGTGAAAAATCAACAATAGCAAAATGAAATGAAGAAACTTGCTGAGGACAACTCTAAGAAGATTGATGACTTTCTGACTAATCAGAGAAGATTTGGAAGTAAAGCTGGTATAGGCTACACTGGTGAAGGAGAATCATCACAACAAGCTAAACAAATCAACATCAATCAAAATAAAAAATCTAAAGTGTTGACATTTTATCACTTTGGCAAATTGGGACATACATCTAATGTGTGTAGAAGCAAAGCACAAGGTAAACCTCCTGTCACTCCTAAGTTTAATGGATATTGTTACTACTGTGGTAAGTTTGGACATCCTACTTATGAGTGTAGAGCTAAACAAAATGATATTGCTAATGATACCACTATGGAGAAAATATGCTATACTTGTAACAAGCATGGACACACTACACAAGAATGTAAGGAAAAAATGAAACAAGTCTGGACACCTAAGGAGAAACCACAATGAAGGCCATATCAATCGAAGAGACAAGGGAAATCTTATGTTTGGGATTATAATACATGGGCTAACTTCATTGCTTGTGGTAGATATGGACACATTGTAGCAAATTTCTATAGAAAGAGTCGAATTGGACAATCGAGAAGCTGGACAAGCACTGGGATGGCTTGTATGCATTGTCATAAGGTCGGTCATTTAAGAAAGAACTACAAAGATTGAGCACCAGATGAAAGCCATATATTTGAAAGTGGATATACTATTGTAGATATCATGAATTTAAGGAACACTATGTGGAAGAAGGCATCTAATGAGAATGCTAAGTCAAGTAATGTTGTCGGTGAAACCTCGTCCACTGGATTGGGTGACATCGGTACCTCCACTTAAGGTGAAATAGGTATGTATGGGACTAAAATTTAAAATTATCACATTTTACATATAGTACCTTATGCATAATGTTCTTATACCAAATCAGCATGAATGAAGATGCACTATGGTTTAGTTGTCATGAGCTAACAATGTTATACAGTCGGTAAAAGAGAGACTGAGAGTTGGTTACCCGTTGGTAATCACTATTTAAGGTTAACCGAGCACATGTATCAATCGATGAAGAAATTCTATGTTAACTGAGCAGATGAAAATTTTAGTTGTCACTGAGTTGATAGTTGTTACGTACCGAAAGTTAGATCAAGCATTTATTGCAGGAAAGTTTGAGTGGGAATATCGAAAAGTCTATAAATACACAGGAAAAAAGGTTCATTTTTTTACATTGTGATTTCAAAGAGTGGAGAATTCAAAGAGCAGAGTTTGAGCTAAAAGATTTTCAGAAGGATTCAAGGCTACTTTAGATCGAACTAATATCACTCTTCATGATACTGAGTAAGTTCATTTGCTATCAAACACCTTTTATACTGCTGCTTGTCGAAACCCTAGAATCGATTTATGGCATCTACATCAACTACAAGCAAATCACAAAGTGTTGAGGAAGAAGTTAATCTAATCGTTAGGGAAAATTTTGACGAACTGAAGTTTAAGTCACATCCCAAGGTTGCAACACAAATAGATACAATGGGCACTTTTTTGAGCATACCAGAAAGGGTTTTATTGATAGAAGACATAAGATCATATATTCATTGCAAAATCAGAGAAGTTGGAGATTTTGAAACTGTTGCAGCATATCAACAACTCTATGGCCCCAATGGAAAAATGAAATCAGATTACAAGAAGATTGAGGAATCAGTGTTATCATGTTTTATACACTTTCTACAATCATTTAAATCATATTGGATCAAAATTATTTTGAGCAGGTATCACGATGACAAATTTTGGTTGGATAAACCGATTGAGGTCAACAAGAAAATGATCAGTAGGGTTACTGGGCTCCCTATAACTGACAAGGCTAAGGCTTTCCGTAGTTCATCACGACCGAATGTTGAGAAATTTATTGGAGCACAATGGGATGGTTAGGCACTAAAGATTTTGACAATCAAAGACCCAATAGTCAAATTTGTAGCACATGTGATTAGGTACAAGTTATTTCAATCGAGCAGACTCAATAGCATACCCTGCAGTGCAGTAGACATGGCACACAAAATTGTGGTAAAAGGTCACCAAGTTGATCTTGCCGAGGCACTATTTCATCAACTTTAGGAGAATATGAAGACCATAAGAAAAAAGAAGTCTAACACATGTAAGTTCAGATCTCTACTTGCATGCATGTTTTTCTATCTACAAAAGTATGTACCTGACACCGGTAAAGTAAATTGGATACCAGATATACTGATAACAAAATAGATTAGTGAAATGATGAATAAGTTAGGAGATAAGTTGAATATAGAGTTTAATGCCTACTTCAAAGAGTTTCAGTCTAAAATGCATAAAAGAAGTAGAATTCTGAGGGAATTAGTTTAGAGATTTGAGAATGATATATGTTTTGTAGTCAACACAGATTATACCTTGATAAAAGCAGTTGAACCTAGGATAAAATGGTTGGCACCGATGGGATATGAAATGAACCATGATTTCACACTAAAATCTATTAACACACTTCTTGCATTACCAAAAGATCCCATTGCCACTAGGTTTGGAGTATATGAAGAGGCCAAATCAAGAATTTCAACAAATATTGAGATCGGTAAAATTTCTAGAAAGGTAAAGAAGATGAAGAAAAATCTCACTGCTAAATATGGAGATGGATCTGAGACATTTGAAGGGACACCAGTTGAATAGGCAACCAAAGGTCAGTTACAATTAGTTGACAAACCATATGATAGTGAGGAAATCGAGTATGACAAAGAAGAAGATCCCACACTAGTTCCTCCACCTGAAATTGCTATAAAGATGCAGTCACCTGTACATGAAGGTATGAAGACATGATCATCAACTGCAACACCACCAACTGATAAGGAAGAAGTAGAGAAAGTATCAAAAAGGAGAGTAGCTACACTGACAAAGAAATATATCAAGAGAAAGAACAAGGCTGTAGCTGAGGCACCAAAGAAAAGGAGAAAATTCATAAGAAATAAAGAAGATCTTGAGGAAAATGAGACCAAAGATGATGTAAATCAATTCAAAGTGGTCAGTAACAAGGCAAAAAAAGTAGATGAAATTATTGAAGACATAATTGAACATGGAGACCTCACCGATCCCTTACTAGACAGATTTGACAAGATGTCAAAAGAAGATCAAACCAAGATAGAAGAGGCAATCATCCAAATGATGATAAAATTCAAGAAAGTTCCAATGGAATTTGCCTGTGCATTAATGAAGAAATTGGATGAAAAAATTACTGAGAAATGGGCTATCGCACTAGACACCAAGAAGAGAAAGAGAGAACGCTCTCTAGTTCGGGCAACCTCACATTTAAGCTTTGGAGAAGTTAGTGAACACTTGACCAAATACCAAGCAAAGTTTATGATCAAGAATAGAGCCTTGATGATCATGGATGAAAATGTAGCAGATATGGATACCAAAACCGATTTTGTGTGGACATCAATTTTGAAAGCTGAAGAAAAAGCTGAGCAAGAAGCATTCTTGAACTTGTCTAAAAAGAGACACAATTCCAAAGGTAAAGGTATTTACATTGATGAGGGAACAAAAAAGAAATCAAAGAATACTGATATATCAGTTACCAAGGCAATTGATATCATCGAGGAGAAGGAAGAAATAAGTATTTCATAGGATGCACCTGATAAAGTGAAGTTCAACTGGAGAAGAAAACTGATGACGATGTACTCATTAAGGACATCACAAATGGTGATCTTGATGACCAAGATGATGACGATGTAAATATTGCACCAAATAAAGATGAAGCACTAGACACTGAATGTCTATTTACATCACTACCAGGTGAACTTCTTGTACTTGCAGAAGTAGCTAAAATTATTTCCCAAGTACAACCTGATGGCTCAAATCCCAAGCAAAACATAGACATCACATGGGATCAAGACACAGAGAAACCTGCAAAAACAAATGAGCCTACACAAACAGAGGCACCTTCCACCGAAGCAAAGGAAATAGAAGAAACAAAGGTAACAGAGGTGATTCCACTTGACACCACAACCAAGACTCCTACTATATCAACCGAGACTACAACTACTGAGGAGCATAAGAAGGAAGACTGTGTGTTAACCGGGAAGGACACTCTAAAATCTAGAGATAAAAGCATTGCTATTATTGAGAATAAATCACCTATTACACCAAAGAAGAAGAAGAAGAAGAAAGGAAAAGGGTTGGTCACCCTAGATGAAGTAATCATTATCCCCAAGTGTGACCTGAGGACCCTAAGCCCCGAAGACTTGAGTAAATATGGGGAACTATGCACAAGAAAGGCAACACAAGAGAAGTTGAAGCAAGAACACAAATGAAAAGAAATCTTAATAGATGTGTAGGATATCCTCCAATAGGTAGTACCTAAGGTGAATATTGATGAGGATATGCCTATCATAGATCAACTTGCTACACTTTTTGAGAAGATCAATGATCCAGATATTGATGCAGATAAATGAACTAAAGAAAGGGAAAAATCAAGGATTCATAACAAATTAGTCAAGAAAATAAGCCTAGAAGTTGCATTGAAGAAGGTCAAATTATCTGAGGAAATCACCGAGATAAAAACCATCACTGAGTTACTTTGTTAATATTTATTGAAGCTTTATACTACAGACACCTTCACTGTTGAAGTTAGTGAAAAGATCAAAGGATTGGAAGCATAAATACAGTTGAGTACAAATGCAACTATAACCGAGCCTCATGCTTTCTTAAAGCACATTCACTAAGTTCAGGAACTTTGGCAGTTGATAGTAGATTTGAAGAAACAAGAAGAGCACATAACAGATCAGGTTACTGAGTTACAAACTAAACTCATTCCATACTTGAAAATTTTTGAGGCACACATTGTCAAAGCCGAGCTACTAGTGGCAACACTAGAAATTTTGGTGTTAGATAACATCTTTGACATGCATGCACAAGTTGGTCTTGAGAACATCGTTCTCACCAACTTGAAAGAGGAATGAGAAAACCTCTTGGAGTCAGTGAAGAAAACCCATCAGCATATTTTTGAGAAGTTGTGAGTATACTACTTAATTTTTGTATTTGGCATTACTATCAAAAAGGGGGAAAACAATGTATAAGCTTGTTATGCCAAATATGTACATAGATGCTACGTATACTACATATTATCGAGAGCATGCACCGAGGGGGAGTACTTAGACTACATATTACCGGAAGCATGCACCGAGGGGGAGTACTTAGTACTTAAATTTTTTTTGATGTGTATATGTATATGGTAGATATATAAGTTATATAGAAAATTTTGTCTATATACATTCGAAGTTTTGATACTAATGCCAAAGGGGGAGATTGTTATCTCTATTGAGAATTTAAGGTTGTCATTAGTACCAAAGGTTTGTAAAGATATCAGTCAGTCACGTATATTGAGCCTATCGGTAACATAAAGCAGAACAAACCAGTCGGTAAAGTTTATATACCGAGCAACAGACAGTTTACCGAGCACCAGCAGACACCGACACCGATAGATAGTAAACACCGAGCATCGTAGTATACACTAAGAAATTTATACAGTGTTTACCGAGGATCACAGAAAATGGCATAGTAATAAAAAATGGCACATACTTCTATGCAAATGGTTACAATGGTTCATAAAACATTTTACCAAGATCAAGGAACATTTAATGTGATGATATTCATTAAATGCAATGTATATCTTTTGTAATAGTTGATCTAGGTTATTATTGTACACCGTAGATCTTAGGGTTATGATTATGTTGTGTAACCTAATTTTGTTAAAGTGGCAAAAATAGAACACTATATATTTGTGTGTTTGCATCATTTTTGGTGTGAGCTGATATATGAATTATGAAGCACTTGAAGCAATTGCCTAACTTCAAGTCTATCAGTTAACAAAGAAGAACTGAGTACAGAGGGATTTAGATTGAGTAGAATCAGCAAAGGCTACCAAGTAGTTCAGAGCAGAGATTCATCACAAGTAAGGTGATATTTTATTAGAGCTTATAGATTTGTATCAGATAATTGAGTTGTCAAATAGCAGATAATTGCCTATTGCTTTCTGACAATTGTAATAGAGTTTTGGATAAAATCTCTTAATAGAGTAGACTTAACAGTCTTATGTAAATCTCTTAACCGAGTGCACACTTCATTAGTGTTGTTAAAATCCTATAACTAGGTAGATCTAGCCAATCTAACATGTCACTCCTAACAGGGTGAGATCACTAGAAGTGATCAAAACTTGTAGCCCTAACAGGCAAACCTTTTCTATTTGCAGTAGTGAAGAATTTGTGGGTGTCATCCCCATCGCAGTTTTTACCTTCTAACAAGGGTTTCTACGTTAAAAAAATACTTGTGTCATGTGAATGTCATATTGATGTCATGTTGTTTACTTGTATAAGTTAAATGAATTATTGATACATGCAGTTAGATTCAAGTTATTATGGTCGATTATTACTGTTTACAGTTAAATATCTAAAAGGTTTACAAGTAAAGTTTTTTTTTTGAAGGCACTGATTCACCCCTCCCCTCTCAGTACCTATCTCTCCTAATTCCAACAGAGACTTGGTACGAGGCACTGCTAAAGGGAAGTCCTCAATCTTGTGCGCTGCAGATTGACAATGATAACAAGTATTGGGAATGTTGAGATAGAGCACCTTCTGAGTGAAGGTGGTCTCACCAACTTGAATCTCAACATATTCCTTAAGGTCCCTAGAAAGGTCGACCTCAACACAGAGCCTCTTTTGAGGCTAGGGATTGAGAAAATAGTCATGCTCACTACATATGACCCTACCTAACATTTGCGCTATAGCATGCATGAATGACCAACAAGGTAGAGGAAGACCAGGAAACTCGACCTAGACATGAACTTTTAGTTTCTTGTCATCAGAGATAGAAAAGTCTCAAGACCAACGCTAAAAAACTAAAAGGGAAGCCCTAAGATTCTAGGGTCCTTTGGCAAATATGGCATTCACATGGGAAGGGTTAAAAAAATGAAATAGAAAAAATCCCTTGGTGAGGCTCTGATGCCATCCAGGCAAATTCCATGAGGAGTCCAAGCTTTCACAACCCAATACTTGATAACATTTTTAGGAGGGTTGCAACCTGGAAAATAACCAATAAGGGTATGTGTTTCAAGCCAAGTACAGGCATCATCAAACTCATGTACGGGAAAAAAAATATCAGGCTAAGACATACCTCGTGAAACACTTTAGGAACAAACTTGTGAGGTCATTTTCTTGGCGGTGCCATTGCTATCCATAACCACACCAGCACCGGCATCAACTACTAGGTGAGTAGTGGCCGAAGCCATAAATACCAAGTTATTTCCTGCAATAACTGCAGAGTGAAAGGACAGAAAGATGCAAAGAGGTGACACACAACTAAACCCTAGCAGAGCATAGACCCATCATGTCTAATTTTGGAACCTCCCTTAATAATTTAAAATTCTATGTTTTTTAAATAAATAATTTATGTGGAAAATGATGTGATGAGGGTGATTGCTTGGGCAGCCCCCACAACTATTCATACATTTTTTATTTATTTGTTTTTTGTTTTCCTAATTTCCTTATATATATATATAATCAATTTTTATTTATTTATTTTAAAACAAGTCTTTTTTATTTTTATTTCTAAAGAAATTTAATTAGGCAATCTATCAATATATATATAAATGCATTTCATGTATATATTTATATATGCATAAATATGAAACTATACAAAGAATATATATATACCTTCTATTGAATTTCTCCAAAATATATGTTTTACAATCATATTTATTTTTTTATTTTTTAGTAAGTCTCTTTTTATTTTTATTTCTATAGAAATTTAATTATGTTATATATATATATATATATATATATATATATATATATATATATATATATATATATATATTTCATGCATAGATTTTATATATGCATAAATATGAAACTATACAAAGAATATATATACCTTCTATTGAATTTCTCCAAAATATATTTTTTTACAATCAATTTTTTCTTTCAAGCAAGTCTCTTTTTATTTTTATTTCTAAAGAAATTTAATTAGGCAATCTATAAATAAATAAATAAATAAATAAATAAATAAATAAATAAATAAATAAATAAATAAATAAATAAATATATATATATATATATATATATATATATATATATATATATATATATATATATATATATATATATATATATATAAATGTATTTCATTTATGTATTTATTATGCATAAATATGAAACTATACAAAGAATATATATACCTTCTATTAAATTTCTCCAAATGAATTTATATCCATATCCTAAGTTTGTAAGCATAATCTGATAGGTTTTGAATCCAATTATCCGTATACTTTTGTGAAGCTTTTCTACCATGTTTTCAACAAACCCTAATCAAATTTACCTAATGTTCTCAAATAAAATCTAGGGTTTGACATATTCAAACGTAGAATAAATTTCTTGCACACATACTATCCGTAATGACTTTTCTTTTCAATTTCACAATCAAGGTAAAACCATAACTCAACCACTCAAAAATTAACAATCTAGAAGACACGAAGAAAATAATCTTTTCCGAAAGAAAGATTTGCAAAAAGGGGTTAAACCCTACCTTAATTCCACCAGTTGAATCTGAAACACACACAAAGGCCAAAACACAAATCCAAAAAATTTCAATATCCCAAGCTTTACAAAATTTCATTTAATTCTAATCCAGAGCCAAACCTATAAAACCTCCCTAAAACCTGTGTCCCTAAGAATGACAAAAAATGACTCCAATATAGAAAACCCAACAAATTCCACTCAAACATGCAACTCACAATCATAAATAAGAACTCAATTGTTAAAAAACAATAAAACCGTTAACTCAAAATCACAGAAATCAGAACTCAACTCTAACCTTGTTAATATCAATTCTCCATTTAAAAGAATTATATATTTAATTAATAATTCTAATTCAAGCAAATCACTCAACTTTTAATTTTAAACTTATATTTCAATTTTATTAACTGAATGTACAAATTTAATTGTATAATAATATTTAATAAATAATTAATATTTTTAACATATTAATAATATACAAATTGATAATAAAATATCAATTTATTGATTTATTAAAAGAATTATAACTAATCTCTCACTTAAGTTTCTTAACTCAACTTTCTAATTTAGAACTGATAAATCAATTCCTTTTAACTAGTGTGCATATAATCCCATGATTATATTTTAATTATAATTAATATCTTTAGCACCACTTAATAAGTAAATTGATAATTAATATCAATTTATATTGTTTGAACATTTGATTTTAATTTTGATTTAATATTTAATTAAACCTTTATTTTAATATTTAGACTTTTAACTAAGTATTTTTTAAATAATCAATCATATTTAATTAATTTATATTAATTAATTATCTATATATTTAATATTTCATATTCATAAGATATAATTATTTTAAAATCATAATTAATCTTAATTAAATCTTTAATGCATTAATAAATCAAAATTCACGTCAAGACACTTGACAACCAAACACGAAGGAAAAACTAACTAAACTCATAAAGTAATAATCAAGCTCAAAGAAAGGGTTCATGAATGACATCACCTTGACAAATTTGGAGGGTAGCTGATAATATACTTGTCCAATATTTGAGGACAATAGTTGGCTTAGGTTGGGATTTAGATCTGGATGCTATCTCCCCTCTCTTACCATTGAGATAATGCGATAGGGCACGCTCATCCTGACAATTTAGGAAAGTCGATGCCCGGTTCCTGAAATCTTGCATAAAAGACAAGTATGTACATACATGTACATAAATATATAATAGACAATGGCGGAGATCAACCGATCATGTGGATCTCACAAGCAAGTAACTATGACTCTGTCTCTCAACCACATCAGGCATGTCAAACATAAAAGTAAATCATACACACCAACCATACACATGCAAGTATGGGGTTAGTAAAATCATAACATAAGTAACATCATCATATGAAAATAAACATCATCATCTAACTAACATGATATAAATCAAACAATTTAAAGTATCATAGAATTGAATCATTAAATGTAACCAAAGATTTAATATTCATGAAAAGTGCTCTAAATGGGTTAGCAACATAAACATAAATGGGAGTAAAGGGGTGGGCACTACAAAAGATTAATTTTCTAACAACCTCTATAATGTTAAATTATCTGCCTTGGAAAATCCTTTTGTTTCATTCTTTCTATACTCCCATACAATGGTTGTCGAGATTATTTTTTATATGTTTTAAAATAAGGCATAACTTTCCTTTTTGGGCCAAATGCCAAGCCATTCCTTGAATGCATGCAGAAGTGGACATGCCAATTTTAGCTTACTCATACTCTCTTTAAAAAAATCTTCTGCAAAGGGGTAGTGGAGGAAGAGATGATTTAAAATTTTAGATTCTCATTTATATATATTGCACTAGCTCAGCCCTTGATAACCCAATTTTTTAATTATGTCCCTTGTAATAATCTTATATTGGTATGCCAACCATGTGAATACCTGAACCTTTGGTATGAAACTCTTATCCCAAAAAATTAGTCTGTCCATAGCTCATCAAAAGTGGAGGATATTTTCAACTTATATCCTAATCTAACCTTATATTCACCATTCTTAGAGTAGAACCATCTTATGGTATCAGAACCTTCTTTTTGAATCACATTCCTTTCATTTAATATCTTTTCGAAGTTCTCTTTTTGTTCCTATTTAAAATCCAAGTCTTCCATCTCATTCCATTTATGTTCATGCCCTACACCTGATTCCCTAACAATATCATAGCTCTCAATCTTTCATCCCCATTTTAGTTCTATTTCTCTTTTGATCTCCTGTAGACCATGTATTTCTTTTAGGGGTTTAGTACCATCCTAAGAATCCTCACAAAAATCAGCATTACTTCCATTCCTTATCCACCAAGTTATATGATTGACTATTATTTTTCTACATCCTCAAATGAAATTCCATATTGTCAATCCCTTGGGAGGATCCATGATTGTTAATATTATTTCTTTATCTATAGTGTCAAGATACTTTTTCTAAAGAATTTTGGCCCACTTCTATTTTCCTTTTGAGTACATACCCCATACTAATTTGTCCCCCACCGCATATTTCATGGAAATCAAATCTCTAATCCCAGTACCTCACTCCTTCCTTTGAAGGAAGATCTTTTCCCAAGCCACCAGTGGGATTTTATTTTGTTCTCCTATACCACTCCAAAATAACCTAGTCATGATTTGTTTGATCTCTTGTTCTACCACAAAGGGAATCTTCATATAGTCTATAGAATAATTGGCATGGAAGAGATGACAAGCTTTATCATGACAATCCTACTAGTCGAGGACATCCACTTTCCTTTCCATGCTTCTATTTTTTCCTACAGTTGTCAATCGACTAGGACCAATATAATTTCTTATTTATCCCTTCAAAGAGAGGCATACCAAGATATCTCTATAGTTGCATGGCTAGTCTCAGTCCCAATATTCTTCCTGTGTCTCACTACCTATTTGGGGTGTGTTCATGAAGAATATTTTTTATTTTCCCCAGTTGATATTTTTCCTTGATGCTAACTTGTAATCTTCCAACATATTTTTAATTAGATGTGCTTCCCTCCTTGTGGCTACTCCAAATTGTTGATGGGTGATTATATTCTCCCTTGATGTTATCTTTATCCCCATCCACTTCCTATCCTCCCAATTTTTTTTAATTCTCTTCCCCAAAGCTTCAACCATGATGATGAAAAGAAAGGGAGAGATTGGGTCACCCTGTCTCAATCCTCTAGAAGTTTCAAAGTATCACTTATTATTTTCATTCATGATGTATTGATACAACAACCAATCCAAGGAATCCAATCACTGTCAAAGCCAAATCTACTCAACACTTCACTCAAGAACTATTTATTGATTATATCATATGCTTTTTGTATACCCATCTTGTTAGTTCTAATTTTTGCCTTTTTAAAAGAATTTTTTTTAAAATGACTCATTAATGCCCAAGTTGAAAGACAAAATGAACTAATAGTTGAAGGTATTTTTACTGAATGAATAATCCTCCTCTGAATTTTAGAAGTACAACTCCCTCTTATGATGAAATTAGGTTTTTATAGAGTGTTCTTTTAAGTAGAAAGAAAAAAGAGAGACTAACATCTAGGCATAGCTATTCAACAGATGCAAAGAAAGATTCATATAGCACTTAAAGAAAATGAATTGAATCAAAGTCCACTCCATTCATGATATATTATGAAAGAACAATGAAAGAGTTATTTTCAACATAAAACACAAAGATTTTGATGAAAGATCATGATAACCACTTCAAGTAGACAAACATCATAATGTATTGTCATAATGCAAACTCTAATCCACAGTAAGGAAAAACATGTTAAGTATACAACCTTGAACACATACATTTCCATTCAATATACTTTTAGAGAAATTTATGAGACAAAGTTTAATTTATTTTCCACCCCAAAAATGATTACCTCTCAGAATTTATCCCCTACTATCCATTTTTAGAAAAAAAGCCCATTTTCTGGCCTCTCTAAGGCCTATATATACAAAAAGAGCATAAACCATTTTTACCATGAAAGTAACAATCTTGAAAATGACCAGAATCAAGAAAGGAGTTTTAAAATGAAAATAATTTCATCAACCCAAAAATTACTAATTACTAAGATTTCCATACACACTAAAATAAGATAAACCATCAGTCCTAGAGTGCAGGAGCTTATTCAACTTCCAACTAAATTTCCATGAAAAATTGATGAAGCTCGATTTTCACTTCCTCTTCCTCTAGGATGAAGATGTCTCTATGATATTTTGTGTAGTTGGTCTTTTCATCAATGCCATAGAGGGTAATTTAGATATAATATCAAGATGGTCTGACCTAACCCAATTTAAATTTGGATACATCATGGGCATAGGCTCCCCCTCCCATTCTTCATTAGTTGTAGGTAATCCTATTTTGATAATAAATCTTTGATCACCACTATAGAGGAAAATGGACTCGAAGGTGCTACCAACCTACCACCCTTATTTATAAAAAAGATTTAAGTTCATTTAATTTCAGTGATAGATGATAATAATTACCATTAATATAATTGTTTTTCCACCTCATTAAATCCTCTTTGTTACACTTCAACATTCAAGGAGCTATACTCTATCATATTCAAACATATTTTTGCATGGGAAGGCAAGCCTTACAGTTTAGTCAAGAGTAAATGAATCACCACCCTTAGGCTTATCATAGAGTGAGGTGATGTTTGATCTTAGAACCTTTTCATGTTTATCTAATGGGATAAGAAATCCCAAAATCTTGATAAGACTTCCTTAGTGTCGATGAATCACATAAAATTGGAACTTCATAACTTGACTAGAGATGTTCGTGATTCTAGACTTCGATGAAAGCCTGATATCTAGATGATGCAATAGGCCTTAAATTTTAAGCATTTATCAATGTCATTAATCAGGTCTAAACTTAATTTATGAACTCATCATTTGAACTTTTCAAACACTAGTCAGGGACAAATACAATCTTATGTTTGTCTGGTGATGCTTCTTCTTCAGGAGAAATGAATGGTTTCTTAGTTTCTTCTCTTTTCATGCATGTTGAGAACAATTCAGGTTCCTTATATTCAATAGGGTGGAAATTTATTCCTTGTTGCTGATTTTAAAACCATGACATTGATGGTTCTTCTAATGTTGGCATAAAATATCACTCACCAAGAACAAAGAAGTTATAAGATACTCACTCTTTATCTCCTAATTCTTCTTTTGATTTTTCAATTGCAGCTAGAGGTTGATGAACCTTTTATTTAAGGTTCTGAAGTTGATAATATATTTGATGTACATATTGTAACAACCATGTAGATATTTGATGCACATATCATATGGCCAAACTCCTTTGGAGATTGTTCAAGAATTCAGGGGAATGGAGCACCATATGGCACAACAAATATAATAGGGACAACACTGATTTCAATAATTTTTCGAACCACGATACTATCCAAGGAGGATCTTGCATTTGGAACAATACCTTGAGAAGAAAGGATTTGATCAAGAAGGGTATCAAATGGAAGGTCAATAATGGAAAGAATATTCTCTTTTGGGAAGATACTTGGATTCTTGATAAGTCTCTCATTGAGTTTCCAATCTGGAAGGAAAAGATGATTCAATGCAAACAACTTTTGGGAATTCATGTGGTTGACTACGAGGAGGGGGATAAATGGATTGATTTGGCTAGGGTGGATCCTTCTCGTAGAAGCCTGAAATAAATTTTGAATGCTATCTTTCTTGTTGATGAAGAGGATACTCTAATTTGGAAATATAATGCAAATGGTTCTTTCTCAATTTCTTCTCTGTACATGCAAAACTTTGAAGATAGCCCTGAACCTTGTTGGGCTAAGGCTTGGTACAAGGGTTTAACACCTAAAATTAATGTTTTTTTCTAGATCTTATTGCAGGATAAAGTTCTAACAATTTTCAATCTCAGGAAAGAGGCCTTGTTCTAACCAATAGGTGTTGTCTTTGCAAAAAAGATGAGGAGAATATCAACCATATGACTATCCACTGTTCTTTTTCTAGGAAAATTTGGGGAAAATTCCTTGATTTGATGAATATGGAGTGGGTATTTCCTCAGGACATTCATGAGCTGTTCACTTGCTGGAAGCCACCTACTAATAACAAATTCTTACTCTCTTTTTGGAACTTCTTCCTTCCTTTTATGTGTTGGGGGGTTTGGAAAGAAAGGAATGATTGAATTTTTAGAAATAAGGAGTCTAGCTGGGCTGTAATATTCCACAAGATTAAGAGATCTCTTTTGGAAAATTTAGGGTTGATCAATAATTATCAGGACCTAAAGGATGACTGGGAGGTTAAAGTCTATAATAATTGGAAGCTTGAAGGAAGGAAGGTTCAAGATACCAAAAGAAGTCTAAGAAATGAGGCTAGGTGGGACTGTCCCCCTAATAGGATTCAATACCAACCATGTTGCGGAGGCTAACGCTGCTCTTTATGGTTTGATATTAGCTAAGAGGAAAAATTATACTAAGGTTTGGATTGAAGGGGACTCCCTAAATATTATTAATTGTTTGAAGAACACTATGACCCCGGCGTGGACTATAGCCAATGTTATTAGCAAGGCTAAAAACATTATTGAATCCTTTGATGAGTTTTTGATAACTCATAACTTTAGGGAGGCCGAATTGGTGGCTGACTAGGCTGTGAATGTGGCTTGTAAAAGCCAGGTGGATATTGAGTGGGATGATGGTTTTGCGCTCCCTTTTGAAGGGACATCATTAATTAATAAGGAGCAGGTGATTATTAAGTAACATATTATGAATGAAGAGCATATTAATGAGTATTGATTGTAGAAATTTGTGTGATGTTCATGAAGGATAATGGGGTGATTCTGAGATAATAATTGGGGCTTTTTGGCACAATTTTTGGGTCTTTTTGGATATCAGAGGGTTTTATTACAACTCAAAGTCTAACTTACAGAGTGTTGGGATTAATTTTGAGAAGGGATTTCTAGACTTTTATAGAGCTATGGGAGGCAGGAAGAGAAGATGCGAGCTAGGGAATTGTAGTGATTGGAGCTAGAACTAGGAGGTATGGAAAATTCTTAAAGATGGGGGTCTGGCGGTTTACATGGAGAAACTACATGGAGGGAAAGTTGTTGTGACTAGGAACTTCATCAAATCCTAGAACAAGGCGAGTGTTATGGTGGGTACACAAAACATGGAGGTGACTGAGGAGATAATAACAGAAGCGATGGGTTTGAAGATTGAGGGCATTAACTTCTACAGGGATAGGAAGATCTCGAACAAAGCCTTGGAGGCTTTTGCACCTATGAAGCAGGAGAGGAAATGTATGGTAAAGGTGGAAAACTCTTACTTTAATCCTAAGAGTATTTCCAGGCCTTGGCATCTTTTTTTGTTTGTGATTATTGGCTACATTACCCTTGATGGTCATTATAATAAAATTTACAACCATTATTTAATTATTTTGAATCATTTTAGGCATGGGGTTAAAATCAATTTCCCTTTTTACCTACAGAGTTCTTTGAATGCCTCTATCCTCAATTGGAAAAGGGATCCAGAGGGTGATCATGCTTGCCATGAAGGGCTTATGGTCCTCATTTATGAGGTTTTGAAATCAAAGAAGGTGGAAAGTCCCTGACTTAATAGGAAAGCCCTTGAAGACTATGAAACTGATGGGAAAGAGTTTGAGGAGCCCTTTATGGAGGAAACAAAAGAAGATGAGAGTGACTCTGAGGAGTTTCAGGAATCCACTCCCAAAAGAAAAAAAAGAAAAGTAAGGTGGAGGACTCAGTCACAGAGATGGATTTGGAGGAAGAAGAGAGTAGGGAGGAAAGCTCCAAGAAGTAGGGACAAAATAGAATGGAGCCCATTGGAAAGCACACCAAAGAAAAAAAAGAGAAGAAGAAAATTGCTAAAAGGGTTTTCATTTCCTTTGATGAGGGTTCTTCTTCTCAGGATAACAACCATAATAATCAGGATGACCATGTGGACAATGACCCTGCTATGGAAGAGAGTGTGGGGCTCAAGGAAAATGTGTTGGTTGAGGATAATATCCTGCATGATGTCGCATAGGCTATGACTAACATTGAGAAAGATGGGCAGGGGAAGGATATGGTCAACATGGGGAAGGATAAAGTGGAGAGTTCTATGGAGAAGATGGAGGGAGGGAATAAGGATTTTGAGAATCTAGGTTGTCTAGCTTTTTTGATCACCCTTAGCAATATGAAAATTGACATTATAGCTATGAAGTCTCATATTCATCAGCTCCAAAAAGAGACGGGGGTCCTTAAAAAGATGAACCTAGGGGAGAAAAGCATGGGCCAAACTATTGATGAGCTCAATGAGACTGTTGGTAGGGCTGAGGGGCTCACTATCTTCAATGACATAATTATTTCTATGGAGAAAAAAAATGATAATAGTGAAGGAATGACCAAAAGAATTGAGATAATGGAAAATAGAATCGACAAGCTAGAGAAAAAAATTGGGAATATAGTAGAGCAGAGCTATGCTATTCTTAAGGCGTCGAATGAGCATGTGAAGATCTTGGTGGACAAGCTAGACCATGGGAAAGGGGAGTAGGTGATCATCGAGGTCAAAGATGATCAAGGTCCCAATAGGTGTACTAGATCCAGGTTCAAGAAGATGGAGGATGATAAGAATAATGATATTGAAGATCTGAAAATATCCACAGCTAACATGCAGATGCTGGCTGATCAGGCAGTAGAAATTATGAAATGTGTTTAGATAGCAGCTTGTTGTCTTTTGTCTGTTTTCTGCTCTTTTTGTTTAAGGACTCATTTGTGTGGATTTTTTTGGTGTTGTTGCACTTGTCTTGTTGGAGCTTAAATGCCTATACTATTATCTTGATGTAAAAGGTTTTGGGTCCTTTCAAAACCTACTTTTACGTAATCAAAACAACCATGTAGATCTATAATCTTCAAATGGATTTAACTTTTTCTTCTCAACTTCATAGAGACTTTCTCTAAAATTATCCCAAAATAAATGAACTATCTGGTCATTTTCAACTATTATTTTTTGGAAAGTTGGTGCTTCTATTTTTATTAATTGGTTTCCTTGCTTGGTCTAGCCTCAGACCATCTTTCTGAGATTTTTAAATAAAATAGAGTTTCCAACCTTCGTTCTTGGAAGGCACCATTAAATATCTAAAAGAAGAAAACACACCAATCTTCCTTTATTCTCCTCAGAAGAGTTGCCAAAAATATGTTAGTTTGGAATTTTTCCTTTCTAAAATAACCTTTTTGTTAAATGAATCATTAATGCCCAAGTTAAAACACAAAGAGAACTAACAATTGGAGGGATTTTCACTAAATGAATAATCCTCTGAATTTTAGAGGTAAAACTCCCTTTTATGATAAAATTGGGTTTTTTTGGGGTATGTTTTTAACCAAAAAGCAAAAAAGAAGACTAACATCTAGGCACAACTATATAGTGGATGCGAAGAAAGATTCAAATAGCACTTAAAGAAAATGAATTGACACAAAGTTCACTTCATTCATGATATATTATGAAATAATAGGGGAAGAGTTATTTTCAACACATAACACAAAGTTTTTAATGAAAGAGCATGATAACCACTTCAAGTAGAAAAACATCATAATGTACTATCATAACTTAAAGTCTAATCCACAGTAAGGAAAAATATGGTAAGTATACAAATTTGAACACGTACATTTCCATTCAATGATAATTGCTGAGAAACTTGTGACATAAAGTTCAATTTATTTCCCACCCCAAAAATGATTTAACTCTCAAAATTTATCTCCTACTATCCATTTTTAGGAAAAGAAGGCCCCTTTTCTAGCCTCTCTAAGGCCTATATATACAAAAAGAGCATAAACCATTTTTATTGTGAAAGTAACAATCTTGAAAAATGACCGGTATCAAGAAAGAAGTTTTAAAATGGAAATAGTTTCATTAAACCAAAAATTACTAATTACTAAGATTCCTTGCATACTAAAATAAGAGAAATTGTCATTCCTAGAGTGCAGGAGCCCATTGATCTTCCAACCAAATTTCCATGAAAATATGATGAAGCTCAACACTCGCTTCCTCTTCCTCTAGGAAAAAGATGTCTCTACGATATTTCGTATAGCTAGTCTTTTCTCTTTGTGCCACATAGTGTGATTTAGATATAATGTCAATCTGGTTTGACTCAGGCTAATTTAAATCTAGTTGCACCATGGGTGTAGACTCCCTCTCTCATTCTTCATTAATTCTAGGTAATCCCATTTTGAGAAGAAATATTTAATCATCATTGCAAAGAAAAATGTCCTCAAAGATGCTACCACCCTTCTTTGTAAATAATCTTTAAGTTCATTTAATTTTGATGATAGATGATAATAATTCCCATTTGGAAAATCCTATTGTTGTTGGCATTGTGTTGAGTTGGCATGGTTGTAGTAATTAGATACAATTGGTTTGGTTGTCATTGATAGAAACTAAGTCAGTTCATTCATGCACCATAATCAATGAAGTATATGATGCAATCAATGTGAAGGATAAGTAATCAATTATGCAGGGAGTCCAGAAGATCTATAGATAGAGAGGCCAACACTTTGGTATCAGTTGTGACATATGATGAATTATGAGGTGCAATCACAAATACAGTATCAACACGGTCAGAGTAAAGCATGATTTTGACCACAACTCATTTGGTTGATCGATGATAGAGATTTTTTTGACACAGTCATTCAAATAGGTAAGAACACTTGCGTTCTTGAGAATCAGTTAAAAGATGTTAGATTGATATGTGGTATAGAGGCTACGATGATACTTGATTATATGATGACATGTAATTATGGTGATGAAACTGATGAGGATTTAATTTTAGAATCAAGGATATTATTTAAGGAAGATCTAAGGTGGTGCATTAGAGAAGTCAAAACATGTTTGACTATTTTGGAGAAATATAATGCATATATTATTGTAAGCCGATGTGGTCATAGGAAATTATATTTTGCATAGAGATTATAACTTTGAAGGGAAAGTACTTAAAATTCATGAAGTCGGTGCTAGAAATGTATATAAGTGGTACTACTCATATGTTGATGATGTTGTGTTGTTGAGAGTTGATTTTGTTGGTGTGATATTGTGAAGTCAATTAGGGTTGTGATAAGAGATCTGATAGAGTTAGATTGGTGATAAATTATAGAGAGAAAGAAATAGATTGGATATGTCAAGCAGTCAATGCCACATCCAGATCATTCAACTTATTGTTCCCTAGTAGTTGCAACAAGAAAATCCCTTAACTGGGTGAGCCTTAATAGGTTTCTTATTATAAATCCCTTAATCGGGTGAGCTCTTAACAGAGTCTTGTAAATCCTCTAGCAAGGTATATCTTAATAGATCTGAGTGTAATTATAATAAGGTAATAGTAACTCCTAATAGGGTGAACCCTTAGAAAAGGGTAATTGTAAGCTCCTAATAGGGAAAAATCATTTACTGTAGTAGTGGGCTTTTGGGTGTCATTTCCACCATAGTTTTTCTCTCTAACCAAGGGTTTCCACACAAAAATCATTGTGTCATGTGTGATGATTTTGTGGATGTTTGATATTTCTATCTTTTATTTGTTTACTTAAGTTATGTGATTTACTATTTGGAAGGTATTAGTAAGGTTAATCAAATTGATGTTTGAATTAGTTTTAAATTTATTTGCATTGATTCACCCCCCCTCTCAATGCCTAAGAATTCTAACAATTGGTATTAGAACATTGATCCTCTTGTTGATAAGTCTATCAGCTTGAGGGAAATATCTATAACTATGGAGAATTACAAACATGAAATGGAACTTGAGAATGCACACAAAGTGATCCATGAGATGAAGGAGAAACTAAAGAAATCATTGACAATATGGAGAAAACTTATTGAACAACTAAATGAGAGTCAAGATTACATTGAAAAACTATCTGAAGGTAGTATGTTTGAAGATTCTAAAGAAGCAATTGCAGATATGATGGAAAAGAATAAAGGACTTAAAGAAGAAGTGATAAATCTGAAAAGAGAACTTGAAGGTCATTCTGTCAGGATGTGTGAAGGTCTAAAAGGAAACAGAACAACTGAAAGTGAAAGGAAGATTGTTAAGGATGCCCTAAAGGCTAAAGATGAAGAACTCAATAGATTGAGACATGAATTTACCTTATATAAAATTCAGATGCATGATGTTGCTGAAGAAAATTTGCATGTCATAAGTGAGAATGAAAGACTTAGAGATGAGAATGCAAAGCTGAAGAATGATGTACAATTTGTGAAATAAATCAATGAGAAACTAAGAAAGTACAATGAAAGCTCACAAAATCCTATTGAACAATTGAATAACTAAAGGAGAATGAATGGTAAAACAAGTATTGGTTACATTGGTCAAGGAACATTTGAAGTTGGCCAGTCATCCAAATCTGAACTTGAGAAGCCACAAGACCAGAAGGAAGAGCTAAAAAATGTAGGTAAGAACCCTAATAGACCTATTGGTATAACTGTAGAAAACCTGGTCACACTGAAAATGTATGTAGGATCAAACCTATGAACAAACCCTAGTTATTTGATGGGTATTGCTATAATTTTTATAAGTATGGTCATACTACATATGATAGTAGATCTTGATCTAGTAGTAGATCTAGCAATAGATCCAATGGTGGTAGATTTGATGGATATTGTTTAACATGTAACAAGTATGGACATAAAGCTAAAAATTGTAGGTCTAAAGATTATGTTCCTAGGTCTCCGGTCAAACTGGTAAGCCCTAATGGAAGGGAAATACAATTTGATATAACATGTTCTATATGTGGAAATTATGGCCATCTATCGATGAATTGTAGAATGAGAACACAAAGAGGTAATGTTGGACCTTGGAGGTCAACCGATATGACATGCTTTGTTTTCCATAAGGTCAATCATCTTGAAAAATATTGTTAGCTCAAAAACTAGTCATCCTACTGGTCAGAAGATAGAAAAGGCAAAAAAAATATTGATGTTGAGGTAGTTGATCGAGAAATGAAGAAGATTTGGAGGAAAGAAGGAGAGAAGCTGGAAGGTAAACTAGAAGAAGTAAAATAATCCAAAGGAAATTCACCATCCTCTAGTACAAAGGATTCTTTTTTAAACTAAGCATATTATTTTCTTAGGGGGAGCACTTATAGAAAAATCCTTTACTTATCCCCTAGATCTGAGAGCGGTAAGATCTATATGCATATTATGGTGTAAGATGTTGTGATTTTGGTTTTGATAAAGATTTTGGAGTTGTTTATGTTTATATGGTGATCATAATTGAATTTTTATGGTACATATCTTTTACCGTTCGCTATCAGTTATAACTATTGGACTACCTATTGGTGGATATGCATTAAACCAGTGATATGATACTATTCCTACCATTAGAAAAGCACTATTTTACCATTGGAAGCACATAATGGTTATAACTCAAGGTTAAGTAGAGGGAAGTGATCTCTCTTTTTACCTTTCAATTCATTTAATCACTTGAGCTTATTTTGCTATCAAATTTTTGAGATCCCTAATTGATATATTTTGTGATGTTATCTATCTGGTTCATAGTTAAACTTGTTTGTTATTGCAATAGGTTGAAATGGAAAGAAGAGTTGATACACCTATTTTTATGAATATTGTTGATAATCCTCAACCATTTTTCAAGCTTTATTTGATCAAAGAAATAGAGATTGATATGTCAAGTGCCCTATCTACGATTCCTCCATGAGTGTTGTTGATTGAAGATGTTTAGTCTTATGTCCATTGTAAGATTGAAGAACTAGGAGCTGATGCTATTAAGAAAGAATATAAGAATATGTGTACTAATGGTGTGTTGAGATATGAATTCAAACATCTATAGGTGAAAGGTTTAACACATGCGGTAGACATTACCACTGAATTTCATCCCAATTGGATTCACTATGTGTTGAGTAGAGTGCATGATCAATTCATTTGGTTGGACAATCCTTACAAGATTTCAAAGATGATGATTCATAGAGTTACTAGTTTTTGAGTTCAAGGAATAGAATGCACACTAAGAATGGTAGCGACACATTTGGTTACTAAGTTAACCAAATCTAGACAAGACATAAGATCCATGACCATAGATGATATTGAAGATAGAGAAGTCTAGTTCACATCAATGGTAATAGGTTATTAGGTATACCAATCAAGAAGAGTTAACATCATGCCTGGTGGTGCTATCCATTTTAGTTATCAGATAGTGAAAGATGATTTAGTATATGACTTATGCGAGATGGTCCGAAGTCAGTTCTTCATGAAAATGGAGAGAATAAAGAAAGATAATAAGAAGTCATTCAAATATCATGCCTTACTGGTATGTATGTTTTTCTTCATCCAAAATTTCTTCCCTGGTAGAGGCAAAGTAGTTTGGTCTACGAACAAACCAATAGTTGTGCATATAGTTGAGAAAATCAAGAAATTGGGTGAAAATTTTAACAATGTTATGCGGGGTTAATTCAAATATTTTCAATCTAAGATGCATAAGTGTGAAATGATTCCTTCTAGAATAGTAGTTAAATACAAAGATAATATATGTTTCCTAGTAGATACCAATTATTGTATTATGATGGTGGTTGAACCTAGAACTTATTGGGTTCCACCTATGGGTTATGAAGTAGATGGCATTTTAGTGAACATTCATGAAATTGAATTACTATCAAAACCCTTGGATGGTAAAGGAAAAAGGTTTAGAACTTATGAAGAGGCATTTTCTAAAATTAATGTACAATTAAAAAAACTAGTCATTGAAAGGAAAACTAGAAGAATGTTATCTACCCTAGAGCGAAAATTTGGTAGTGATGAAGCAAGTACATCTAGTACTACTAAAGTTTCATATGAAGATCCATCATCAATCATTCCATCCTCTTATGAAAAAGTAAAGAGTATGAAGAGTAAGCCTACAGTAAAAGAAGTTGAAACTAGGATGGAACTAGTGAAGAAAACATACAAAACAAAGAGAAGATCCACATATGGAAAAAGTGAGAAGAAAGATACTGCATAAGTTGAATATGTCCATAGTGAATTAGAAAAGGATACTAAAAATTTAAAAGAGAGTGGTATGAAGAAATCCCCTAGTGCTGACTATCTTGCTAAAGACATAATGGAAACATGCAAAATGGGAGGAGTTGGTAGAAGGTATAGTTTCCTAAGTGGTGAAGACAAGAATAAAATAGAAGAAGTTGTCATTGTTAGTCTACAGAAGTTTTGTATGACTCCAAGTGAGTTATATAAATCTTTACCTAAAGATATTTATGATATAATCCATGCCAGATGAACAGATGCATTAAGAATGGATAGAAAAATTATGGAAAAAGCACTTATGTAAGTGCAATTGGAATTGAATCATGAACATGTAAATATTATGGTGGAAGCGTATAGATAGGAATTAAAAATTAAAAATAGAGAAGATGATATTATTATTGGTAATGCACAAATTATTTACAATGAGATAGTGGAGATATTGAAGAAAAAGATACAGGAAGGAGAACAAGCGGAAAATGAAGAAAAAGTTGTTGATGAGAATAAAAAGGGAAAATAACCTATGATTGAGCACATTGGTGACACTTCCACTCATGAAGAAATAATAGGTAATGTCATTTCTGATATTCCTAAATAATTAGAGGATATTAAAGAGAAAGATGTTGAGTTAACACAAATCGATGGAGTAGAAGCACAAGAGAAAATTGGTGAAGATGAGGTAATAATAGAAGATATAACAGGTAAATATAATACTCCCTCATCATCCTCTATGAAGTATTCAAAATAAGTGATTCTTGAGAAGGTAGAGAAAATGGTAGAAATTCAAAAAGAATTTGAAGAGGAATATGATGTAAGGAGGAAAATGAGTCTTGGAGAGACTAGCATAAGGAAGAAGAAACCAATGCAAGTAACATAAGAGGAAAAAGAAGAGGAAGTAGAAGAGGAAGAAATATTTACCACACTAGTAGATATAAAAAAGATGAAACCTAAATAACTAATGAAATACTCAGAATAATTGATGAAGAAAGTTGAAAGAGATAAAATGAGAACAAATAAGAAGAAAGCAAGATTATTGATAAAAGCAAGAGATATACTAGCTAAGTTGGTTCCTGAGGTTGATTATAATGAAGAAGATTTTGTGATAGAGAAAATGGACATATTGATAAAAGCTATTTCAATTCAAGGTCCAGATTTGCAATCTACAGTGGTAAAGATGGCAAAGGAGAAACTAGAGAAGAAGATGATAGGAAAATTAAAGGACGAGATTACTAAAGATAAGTATAAAGTGACAGTTTTAGTGAAAGAAGTTAAGACTTCATTAGTCAAGGCTAGACAGATATTTATTAAAGTTTCTAATCATTCAAAGTTTGTGAAAGACTTGGACCATAAAAGAGTTGAAGTGCAAAAGGAGTTAGAGAGCTTAATTGGTCATCTTGATCCCATTTCAATCTTAGTTACCAATTTTAGTAGTCAAGTGAAGAAGTTATCTCAAAAGATGAAGAAGATCCAACAGGAGAAAGACAACAGAATGGTCAATATACTAGAGCTACAATCATTCTTATCCCCTACATTAGAATTCATGTAACAACATGTGAAGAAGGCTGAAGGGATACTTTCTATATCTGGCATAAGCAATTTGGAGAGCATGGAGAAGCTAGTGTCTAATCTATTTGAGAAAATTATTGCTTTGGAGCA
>BSBK01007709.1:1072500-1150000 GCA_027943335.1 Chamaecyparis obtusa
GAGGCTACCAAACTGAGTCGACCTTCAAATCCATAATCAATAAAAGAAATGACCAGATCTAGGTCCACACACTTCCCAATAATAGATATCAACATTAAATCTATGACCCATAATAAATGCACAAGTCGGCCTCAACAAAAACTCAAAAAGAAACCCGTCAGTAAGCAAAGCCAATCGAGCACTAGACAAGCATCACTGAGTGCAAGGGAAATTACCAAGTGCTAGAGAGATAACTGACCAACACTAGAGAACAAAGGAAATTGAGCAACACCGAACCAACTCGGTCAAAGTAGGAATCGGGCAACACAAACAAGCTCAAATATGTTTTTGGTGACATAGGATTGCCAAGGACCCAAGATGCTCCTGTATCAGACACCTGGGGTTATTTGAAAATGATTCTCTGAATCATTCAATAGGTATGATTCAAGCTGCATCCAACTCAAACTATGAAATCCATGAACTGTCTTTAGTCAGTCTATTTTTCCACTTTACTAGATATTCCATATATTGTTTTCCCCTTGTACTTCTGCCAATTCTTTTCTCCAAAATATGCTCAACTTCTTCATTCTTCTTCTTAGGATAATCCATCGGTACTGCCATGTCTTCTTCAGGTTCATGAAACTCATACAAATTAGCAATGTTGAATATAGGTGAAATATCCATGTCATCAGGTAACTCAAATTCATATGCATTTCCACTGTCAAATTTCCTCAAAATCAAGTACAAGGTCCAAACTTCTTCATCTTCAGCTTCCCATATGTTCCAATAGGAAATCTGCCTTTCTTCAAATGAACCATCACTTCATCACCAACATCAAAAGTCTTATGTCTTCTTGATGTATTAGCTCTATCTTTGTATTTTTTATTACTCTTTTCCAGTTTAAGCTTCACATCTTCGTGCAATGTCTTCATGTAATCAACAAATTTTACTCCTTCAACACTTCTTTTTCTTTCATCAACAATGTCTCTCAAATCAGATATACCTCTTGGATGTATGCCATTCACAATCTCAAAAGGTGTTTTTCTAGTACTCCTATTTATTGAATTATTGTATGCAAACTCTACTTGTGCCAACACAAAATCCTAATTACCTGGTGTGTCTCTAGCTAAACATCTCAAAAGATTTCCCAAGCTCCTGTTCACAACTTCTGTCTATCCATTAGTTTGTGGGTGAAATGTAGAACTATATTTCAACTTGGTATCCAATTTTGTCCAAAGAGTTCCAAAAGTATCCAACAAATTTATTGTCTCAGTTAGAGATAATACTCCTCGGTAATCCATGCAATATGACAATTTCCTTAAAGAAAAGATATGCTACATGTACTGCATCTGATGTCTTTCTACAAGGTATAAAATGTGCCATTTTAAAATATCTATCCACAACCACAAATATAGAATCATTACCTCTTACTGTCTTCGGTAAGCCAAGAAAAAAATCCATACTGATGTCAATCCAAGGTTTCTCAGGTACAACAATCGGTGTATACAATCTAGTATTCTAACTTACTCCTTTTGAAACTTGACAAACTCCACAACTTTTCACAAATTTTTGAACATCTTTATACAAATGTGGCCAAAAGTATTTCTCCTTAAGCAAATTCAATGTTTTATAAAAACCAAAATGTCTAGCCAAACCACTACTATGTTTCTCTTTTATCAAATTAGTTCTCATTGCTCCTCTCAGTATACACAACTAAATACCTTTAAACAACATACCTCCTTGCATAAAATATTCATCCCATTTAGTACTCTATTGATCTTGAATAGGTGCTCTGCACTTTCTCCATGGCTCAAAAAAATCAGGATCAAATTCATAAGAATATCTCATGTCATCAAAGCCTAGAATTCCAATTTTCATCTCGGTCATCAAAGATCTCCTTCTACTCAATACATTAGCAACTCAGTTAGTGACTCCACTCTTATGCTTTATCACAAATGTATAACTCTACAAATACTCAATCCATTTCATATGTCTCTGATTCAACTTATTCTGACTACCCAATTATTGTAAATCTTAATGATCGGTATACAACACAAATTCACTCGGTATCAAATAATGTCTCCATTTCTTCAGGGCTTGAACAATAGCATAGAATTCTTGATCATACATAGAATATTTCCTCTTTGCATCATTCAATTTTTCACTAAATAAAGCAAGAGGTTTACCTTCTTGACTTGACACAGCTCCAATTGCACTTCCACTTGCATTACATTCCACTTGAAATACCTTATTGAAATCAAGTAATGCCAAAATAGGAAATTCAAAAACCTTCTACTTCAAAGTCTCAAAACTTTTATTAGCTCCATGTGTCCACTTGAATTCTCTTTTGCCTCCTCTCATAGTCTCAGTCATAGCATTACAAATTAAACTAAAATTTCTAATGAATTTTTGGTAAAAACTTACCAAACCATGAAATAATCTTACCTCACTAGCATTCACAGGTGTAGGAAAATTCAAAATAGCTTCAACCTTTTTAGGATCTATTTTTAAACCATTAGCTGAAATCACAAATCCCAAATACAGAATCTCCTCTTTCATGAATGAACACTTTTTCAGATTTATCAACAACTTTTCTTCTTTTAATCTCTGCAAAACTTGTCTAGCATGCAAAAAATTTTATTTTCTGGTCTCACTAAATATTAGAATATCATCAAGATATACAATCACAAACTTACACAATAATTTCTTCAAAACTTCATTCACCAACCTCATAAATGTACTCGGCGCATTAGTTAAACCAAAAGGCATAACCAACCACTCATACAAACCTTCTTTTGTCTTGAAAGAATTCTTCCATTCATCACATTCTTTAATTTTGATGTGATGATACCCACTTTTCAAATCAATCTTGGTAAAATACTTTCCTCCAGTCAAACTATCCATTATATCATCCATTCTCGGTATAGGAAATATATACTTCACTGTTATCTTGTTGATTGCTCTGGAATAAGTACACATTCACCATTCTCCATTCTTCTTAGGTGCCAATACCGTAGGTATTGCACAAGGAATCAAACTTTCTTTGATCAAACCTTTCTCCAGCAACTCTTGAATCTGTTGGTTCAATTCCTGATTCTCGATAGGTGTCAACCGATGAGGTGCCTTATTCAGTAAACTAGCTCCAGGGATAAGATCAATGCAATGATCAATGCTTCTTTTCGGAAAAAAAACATTAGATACATTATCAGAAATGATTTCACTGTACTCAATGAGTAACTTATCAATCTCCTCAGGGACACTATCCTCTATTTTCTTACTCAGTTTGTTAGGAATCATAGAAAAACATACACCATTTCTCTTTAAATCCTTAACAAAATTTCTTCCTTCCATCAAGAAAACTTTCACAGATGTGCAAACATTACTAATAGGTTGTTCAATCAAAGGTAACAAGATTTGTCTTTTTCCATTAGCCCAAATAGTATACTCATGCAATCTCCCATCATATATAGCATGTCTATCATATTGCCAACGTCTACCCAACAAAATATGATAACAATCTATAGGCATGATATCACATAACACCTTATCGTAGTACTTTCCAATCTTCAAATTCACATTGTTTACTTACCAAGAGTGTATGCTCATCTTTGATCCATGAAATTTGATAGGGCTTTGGATGTCCAACCTTTCCAATTGCAACTTTGTGACCATCTCTTGAGATGCCAGATTCTCTAAGCTACCACTGTCAATGATTACCTTCCAAACTTTATCATAAACTCTACATCTAGTCTTGAACAAAATTTTCCTTATCGGATCTTCCTTTTTACTTTCATTCCAAAGTGCTCTTCTTACCATCAAGTTATTTTCCTTCTTAGGTTCATTTGGTAACTCTTCTTGCACCAAAGCATTCTGACTATTACCAGCCTTCTTACTTGCATGTGTACACTCAAATGATCTATGTCCTTCTTCTCCACAATTATAACAAGCTCCTTAGAAACTTCCTTTGTTATAACCACTTCGGTAGTTACTACCTTTACCTCTAGATGAACTTTCACCTTTCCACTCAGTCTTGCCTTTATCCAGATTTGTATTTTTTAGTTTAGATCTACTATTTTCACCATGGGATCTTCCTCTTCCTCTAGGGAATCTACCACCTCTACCTCATTGTCTTTGCTCATGTCTCTTGTTCAATTTCTCCTCAGCTTTCAATGCAAATTGATAAGCCTCCTCAATGTTCTCCAATTTGACCAAACTGATTTCTTCTTTAATGGAAACTCTCAAACCATTCAGGTATCTAGCAATTCTTTCCACATCATCTTCATCATGTCCAGACCTGACATCTAATCTATATAATTCCCTAGTATAATCCTTTACCGAGCTATCTTTTTTCCTCAAACTTTGCATTCACCTAACTAGGTTAATCTGATAATCACAAGGTAAGAACATTCTTTTCAATTTATTCACCATTTTACTCCATACCTTGATTTTGTCATTGCCTTTCCTCTTTTTGTCCACCTGTAGATGTTCCCACCATAAGGATGCATGACTTTTCAACTTTGTGCTTGCAATTTTCATTTTCTTGTCTTCAGGTACATTTTCATACTCAAAATACTTTTCCATCTCAGTGATCCAATCCACCAATTCATCATAATCTAATTTTCCACCATACTCAGGAGTATTAAAGTGTGGTGTAGACTTTAGACTTGTCAAATCCTTCAAGAATCTTTCTTCACCCTGATCCATCACAGGTGCAGGTTCTACATCACCTTGTTCTACCTCAATTTCATCATCACTAACATCTTCAAGATGTCTTCCTCTTCTCTGGGCTATCTCAACAGCTTCTAATCTAGCAAAAATTTGTTTCAACATGTCTGCCAATCTTGGATCCACATCTCACCTCTGACGAACCATCTTGAAAACCCTCTGCAACTGCAGGTCAGATCACAATCTACTACCCCACAACAATTCAACTACGACTTTCCAAGAAGGAACCTTCAAATCTAGATTCACAAACCTAGATCTAGATATCACCTTGCTTTGATACCATGATGAAGGGTGCTCCCCTTAGTACCACAAACACATAACAGAAATAGAGAAACAACAACAATATGCAAGAACAGAAAATGAGCTTCTTATTATCTCCACAAATGTGGAATTACAAAATTTCAGAATTACAATATGCAAAGCCACATGGGCATTCCCTTACAATATTCTATAGGAAAAAGCCTCAAATCAATACCTAGATCTACTACCCAGAACTGTCCCGAACTGCCTAAGACAACACTACAGCCTTCCTTATATAGGCAATTTTTCCACCGCCTGGGAAGGTTCCATAATTTTTAGCCAACAAGGCCGACCAAACAAATAATTATTTTATTTTATAATTTATTACATCAAAGTTGGCTAAAAATAACTTTTGAAACCCAAACAAATATTTTGAAAGAAAATCATTTTCTGCCATTTTAGGTGACCCAACTTTCGAAGACCATAAGTCATCACCAGTTGACCCGATTGACTATTATGACCCCATTCTGGAAAGGCCACAAAGTGCTCTATAGGCTTGGCTTGTGAAAGCACCTGTCCCCCAAATTTTTGACCTTATTCGGGGTCTCTAAAGCCTTCAAAACTAAGATCAAAGTTTTTGTACCCTGTTGCCAATACCGAAAATCTTCAATATCTACAAAGCTAGGTTTGATCTGTTAATGAAACTTTACTAGTAGGTTGATATGACCAAAATAAACCTCTAGGGAAGAAATCAGAACATTCCAAGATCAGATGACCAACTTACTAAAAATAGCAAATTTCCATAAATAGCAGCTCTGCACAAGATAGCCCTTATTGAATACAAAAATAGAAATATTTTTGGGTGATGAAAGATTGCTCTTACACCCAGGATGCTCCTACATCAGACACCTGGGGTAATTTGAGAAGTGACCTTGTCATGACTTAGGTGTCCAAAGGAAAACTAAGATGGTTAACCTCCTCCTTTGTTAGCCATGATGAATCTTCAACAAGTCATCCTTTCCACTTGAACATATATTCTTCACATGTCATGTTCCTTGTGCTTCTGCCAACACAACTATCCAGTATGTCTTCAATCTCCTTATTATCTAAATTGGTTGCTGGAATACTCCACTATGCTGCTGTAACCTCATCTTTAACACCTCCTTCAAGATACTCTGTTAGATCTAAAATATTAAATATTGGTGAAATATTCAGCTTAGTAGGCAACTTGACCTCATATGCATTTTCTAAATCATGCTTCTTCAGTATCCTACTTGGCCCAAACTTCTTCATTTTTAGCTTGTTATATGTACCAACTAGAAATCGCTCCTTCCATAAATGAACCATTACTTCATCCCCACCCTAAAACTCCTTATGCCTCATTTTCTCATCTGCTTTAGCCTTATACTACACATTCATCTTGGTAATATGCTTCCTCACCTCCTCATGAATGTTCTTCAAATGTTCTGCAAAATCCTCAACTTCAACACTACTTATTTCAATTTTATCTATCTTTCCCAACTCAGATGCATTTTTAGGACTACTCCCATATACAATCTAGAATGGTGATTTACCAGTGCTCCTGTTGACAAAATTATTGTATGCAAATTCTACCTGTGGTAAAATAAAATCCCATCCTGTTGGCTTATCTCCAACCAAACATCTCAGCAAATTTCCCAAACTCCTATTCACCACCTCTGTCTGTCCATCAGTCTGTGGATGATTTGATGACCTAAACTTCAAATCTATTTTCAACTTCTTCCACAATGTATGCTAAAAATATCCAATGAACTTAGTGTCCCTATCTAAAACTATACTCTTTGGCAAACCATGTAGTCTCACTACTTCTTTGAAAAAAAATTCTACTACATGAACAACATCATTAGTCTTCTTGCATGGAATAAAATGTGCCATCTTTGAAAATCTATCAACTACCACAAAAATTGAATCATGTCCCCACTGTGTCCTTGGTAAGCCAAGAACAAAGTCCATACTGATATCCTCCCAAGGCTTCTCTAGTACAGGTAATGGCTGATACAACCCAGTATTCTGCTTCACTCCATTCACCATCTAACATACTCTGCAACTCTGTACAAACTTCTTGACATCTTTCTGCAATGGTGGCCAATAGTAATTCTCACTAACCAAAGCAAGCATTTTATCATGACCAAACTGTCTAGCCAATCCTACGCTATGCTTCTCCTTGATGAGATTCTCCCTCATAGAACTTCTTGGAATGCACAACTGACTCCCTTTGAATAGCATATCATCTTGAATGATGAAATTCAACCACTTTATCCGATCTAGAGTAACATGTTTTATACAAGCTTTCCAAGCTTCACCAAAATTAGGATCCCTTGGATACAAATTCTTGAGTTCCTTAAACCCAACCACCTCAATCTGCATCTCTATCAGCAATAGTTGCCTTTTGCTAAGCGCGTCTGCAACCTTGTTAGACTTTCCACTTCTGTGTTTCAAAACAAATGTATAACTCTGCAAAAACTCAACCCATTTCAAATGCCTTTGATTCAACTTTCCTTAACTATTCAAATATTGCAAAGCTTGATGATCAGTATACAAAACAAACTCCTTAAGAAACAGATAGTGTCTCCACTTCTTCAATACCTGAACTATAGCATAAAATTCTTGATCATAAACATAATATTTTCTTTTGGCACCATTTAACTTCTCACTGAAATAAGCAATAGGTTTACCCTCTTGGCTCATAATAGATCCTATTGCAGTACCACTAGCATCAAAATCTATTTGAAACACCTTATTAAAATCTGAAAGTGCTAAAACAGGTTGTTTTGTAACTTTGTATTTCAACTATTTAAAACTCTTATCTACCCCATTAGTCCACTTGAACTCTTTTCTATCCCCTCTCATTATTTTAGTCAAGGGTCCACAAATACTGCTAAAATTTCTGATAAATTTTTTTATAAAAAATAGCCAAACCATGAAAAGATCTCACCTCAGTAGCACTCCTTGGAGTAGGCCATTCAAGGATAGATTGTACTTTCTCTGGGTCCATTTTTAGACCTTCTACTGAGACTAAAAATCTCAAACACACTAATTCCTTCTTCACAAAACTGCACTTCTTCAAATTAATCAACAATTTCTTATCTCTCAGCTTCTCAAACACCATACGAATATGAATCATAGGTTTCTCCAATGTCTTGCTAAAAATCAAAATACCATCTAGGTAAACAATGAAAAACTTACCCAAAAATTCTTTCAGAACCTTGTTCATGAGCCACATGAAAGTGCTCGGTACATTAGTTAGCCCAAAAGGAATGACTAACCACTCATATAGTCCTTCCTTTTTCTTAAAGGTAGTCTTCCATTCATGTCCTTCTCTGATCCAAATCTAGTGATATCCACTTTTCAGATCTATCTTTGAGAAATACACAGTCCCACTCAAACAGTCCATAATATCATCCATTCATGGCAATGGAAACTGGTACTTGATTGTGATCTTGTTTATTTCTTTACAATCTGTACACATCCTCCATTCTCCATTCTTCTTTGGTGCTAATACCGGTGGTACAAAATAGGGATTCAGACTCTCTTGAATCAACCCCTTCTGCAATAACTCATGTACTTGTCTATTCAACTCTTCACTTTTTGTTGGTGTCATTCTGTGTGCTACCTTATTTGGAGAACTAGCTCCTGGAATCAAATCCATTTGATGACTGATCTTTCTTACCGGTGGTAATCCATCAGGTACATTATCAAATACAATATCCTAAAACTCATTCAACAAATCTACAACCTCTACAAGTACATCCTCTACTTCCTTTTTACCAACTTTTTGAATTAAAGAAAAACACACATGCTCATGCCTCATACCATCTAGGAATTCTTTTCCACCAACAAGAGTTATTCTTGCATTACCACATACTTTTTCTTCGGTCTCCTTCAATGGCTTTAGCTTATGTCACACTCCATCCTTTGTTAAGGAATAGGTATTCGTATGACCATCGTGTACAACACATCTGTCAAACTACCATGGCCTACCCAACAACATGTGAATTGCATCCATAGGCATGATATCACATAGTACCTCATCATGGTACCCACCAATCTTGAACTTTACTAGGCACTATTCACTGACCATGAGCTTGTGGTCATCCTGCACCTAGGCAATCCGATACGGATGTGGGTGTTGTTGGTAATTTGGGTTAATTGGTTACATAGATGTTGTCATTATGGCAACATATGATTTACATGAAGATCACATAGGTCAGAGAGCTAGTATGACAGAGCGCAATGAAAAATTGTCTAAGTATGAGATGATATTTTTACCAGTGAACTTGGAGACAGTTTTTGTTTGCAAGGTTGATTGGAGTAAGTTCAGTGCTTGTGCACTTGAACATAGACTCTATGATGGCTATTGAAGACTCATCTTAGAGCGCAAGTCAGTACAACACGTACGGAAGAAGTTATGACAGTTTTACTAAGGACAGTGTCAAGCCGAAAAGACATAATATGAAGACAGAATTGATAAAGAGTTAAGGAATTATTTTGTTTGTCAAAATAATAACTTAACAATATAAAGGGACAACATCCTAGCTGTTAACCTTTGGATAAAGTTATTTGTAATATGATAGCTGACTGGAAAGTTATTAATCCTAATAACTTGTATAAATGTAATTATAATTGTAAGAAGGTAATGAAGTAGTGATATGATGTGAAATATATGATGAATATGTAATAGTGATAGTGAAAGAGTAGTGAAGAGATATTGATGCAAGCAGTATAATGTTATGTACCTTAACCTTCTTTTATAATCAGTGTATATTATACATTACTTGTTTGGGAAGTGAGCTCATCTGTTAATCACATTTTGTACTGCCAACTCCTAACAGGGTTGAGGCTTCTAACAAGGCCTATAGTCCCTTAATCAGGACTAAGACACTATATGCATGTAATAGTGATGAAGGGTGCTCCCCTTAATACCACAAACACATAACAAAAATAGAGAAACAACAACAATATGCAAGAACA
Source organism: Chamaecyparis obtusa (assembly GCA_027943335.1). Taxonomy (NCBI): domain Eukaryota; kingdom Viridiplantae; phylum Streptophyta; class Pinopsida; order Cupressales; family Cupressaceae; genus Chamaecyparis; species Chamaecyparis obtusa. The sequence goes on from BSBK01007709.1 coordinate 1,082,455, forward strand.
GAAAATTGGCTTCTTATTATCTCCACAAATGTGGAATTACAAACTTTTAGAATTAAAATATGCAAAGCCACATGGGCATTCCCTTACAATATTCTGTAGGAAAAAGCCTCGAATCAATACCCAGATCTACTACCCAAAACTACTCTAGACAATACTACGGGCCTTTTTTATATAGGCATTTTCCACCACTTAAGAAGGTTCCAGAAATTTAGCCCTAAGGGCTGACCAAACTTAGAATTATTTTATTTTTCAATTTATTACATCAAAGTCAGCTCAAAATAACTTTTGAAACCCAAACAAAATTTTTGAAGGAAAATTATTTTCTGCCATTTCAGGAGGCCCGACTTTCGAAGACCATAAGTCATCACCAATTAACCTGATTGACTATTATAACCCCATTTTAGAAATGCCACGAAGCGCTCTACAAGCCTAATTCACACAAGTGCCCATCACCCAAAATTTTGACCTCATCCGGGGCCTCTAAAGCCTTCAAAACTGAGTTCAAAGTTTCTCTACCCTGCTGCCAATACCGAAAATCTTCAATATCTTCAAAACTAGACCTGATCTAGCCATGAAACTTTACTAGTAGGCTGATATGCTTGAGATGAACCTCCACATGTAAAATCAGAACATTCCGTGATTTAGGACCAACTTACTAAAAATAAAAAGTTTCCATAAATAGCAGCTCTGCACAAGATAGCCCTTATTGAATACAAAAATATAAATATTTTTGGATGATGGAAGATTGCTCTTACACCCAGGATGCTCCTGCATCAGACACCTGGGGTAATTAGAGAAGTGACCCCATCACGTCTCAGGTGTGCAGAGGAAAACCAAGAGGGTTAACCTCCTCCTTTGTTAGCCATGATGAATCTTCAATAGGTCATCCTTTCCATTTGACCAAATACTCTTCATATGTCATGTTCCTTGTGCTTCTGCCAACACGACTATCCAGTATGTATTCAATCTCCTTGATATCTGAACTGGTTGCAAGAATACTCCATTGTGCTACTGTAACCTCATCTTCAACACCTCTCTCATGATACTCTGTCAAATCTGAAATGTTAAACACTGGTGAAATGTTCAGCTCAGTAGGCAATTCTACTTCATATGCATTTCCTGAATCATGCTTTTTTAGTATTTTACATGGCCCAAACTTCTTCATTTTCAACTTGTTATATGTACCAATTGAAAATTGCTCCTTCCACAAATGAACCATGACTTCATCTCCAGCTTGAAATTCTTTATGCCTCCTTTTCTCATCTACCTTACCCTTATACTATGCATGCATCTTGGTAATGTGCTTCCTCACCTCCTCATGGATGTTCTTGAAATATTCTGCAAAATCCTTAGCTTCAGCACTACTTATTTCTCCTTTATCTATCTTTCTCAATTTTGATGCATTTTTGAAACTACTCCCATATACAATCTGGAATGGTGATTTACCAGTGCTCCTGTTGACAGAATTATTGTATGCAAATTCTGCCTATGGTAAAATCAAATCCCATCCTATTGGCTTATCTACAACCAAACATCTCAGCAAATTTCCCAAACTTCTATTCACCACCTCTGTCTGTCCATTAGTCTGTGGATGATGTGATGAACTGAACTTCAAATCTGTCTTCAACTTCTTTCACAATGTACGCCAAAAATATCCAATTAACTTAGTGTCTCTATCTAAAACTATGGTCTTTGGCAAACCATGTAGTCTCACTACTGCTCTAAAAAACAATTCTGCTATATGAACAACATCATTAGTCTTCTTGTAGGGAATGAAATGTGCCATCTTTGAAAATCTATCAACCACCACAAAAATTGAATCATGTCCCCACTGTGTCCTTGGTAAACCAAGAACAAAGTCCATATTGATATCCTCCCAAGGCTTCTCTGGTATAGGTAATGGCTGATACAACCTTATATTCTACTTCACTCCTTTCACCATCTGACATACTCTGCAACTTTGTACAAACTTCTTGACATCTTGCTGCAACTGTGGCCAATAATAATTTTCACTAACCAAAGCAAAAGTTTTATCTCGACCAAAATATCAAGCCAATCTTCTGCTATGCTTCTCCTTGATGAGATACTTTGTGGAATGCACATCTGACTCCCTCTGAATAGCATATCATCTTGAATTATAAAATCTAGCCATCTCGTCCTGTCTAGAGTAACAGGTTCTTTACAAGCTTTCCAAGCTTCACCAAAATCAGGATCCTCTAGATACAAATTCTTGAGTTCTTTAAACCCAACTGTCTCAATCTACATCTCTATTAGCAATAGTTGCCTTCTGCTCAGCACATCTGCAACCTTATTAGACTTTCCACTTCTGTGTTTCAAAAAAAATGTATAACTCTGCAAAAACTCAACCCATTTCAAATGCCTTTGATTCAACTTTCCTTGACTATTCAAACATTGCAAAGTTTGATGATCAATATACAAAACAAACTCCTTAGGAAGTAGATAGTGTCTCCACTTCTTCAATGCTTGAACTATAGCATAAAATTTTTGATCATAAACATAATATTTTCTCTGGGCATCATTTAACTTCTCACTAAAATAAGCAATAAGTTTACCTTCTTGGCTCATAACAGCTCCTATTGCAGTACCACTAGCATCACAATCTACTTGAAACACCTTATTAAAATCTGGAAGTGCTAAAACAAGTTGTTTTGTAACTTTCTATTTCAACAGTTTAAAACTCTTATCTGCCCCATTAGTCCACTTGAACTCTTTTCTATCCCCTCTCATTGTTTAAGTCAAGGGTCCACAAATACTACTAAAATTTCTGTAAAAATTAGCCAAACCATGAAAAGATCTTACCTCAGTAGCACTCCTTTGGGTAGGCCATTCAAGGATAGCTTGTACTTTCTTTGGGTCCATTTTTAGACCTTCTGCTGAAACTAAAAATCCCAAATACACTAACTCTTTTTTCACAAAACTGCACTTTTTCAAATTAATCAACAATTTCTCATCTCTTAGCTTTTCAAACATCATAGGAATATGCATCATATGCTCTTCCAATGTCTTACTAAAGATCAAAATATCATCTAGGTACACAATGACAAACTTACCCATAAATTCTTTCAGAACCTCGTTCATGAGCCGCATGAAAGTGCTCGATGCATTGGTTAGCCCAAAAGGCACGACCAACCACTCATACAGTCCTTCCTTTGTCTTAAAGGTAATCTTCCATTCATCTCCTTCTCTGATCTGAATCTGGTGATATCCACTCTTCAGATCTATCTTTGAAAAATACACAGCTCCACTCAAACAATCCATAATATCATCCATTCATGGCAATGCAAACCTATACTTGATTGTGATCTTGTTTATTGCTCTAGAATATGTACACATCCTCCATTCTCCATTCTTCTTTGGTGCTAATATCATTGGTACAACACAGGGACTCAGACTCTCTCGAATCAGCCCCTTCTCCAATAACTCATGTACTTGTCTGTTCAACTCTTCACTTTTTGCTGGTGTCATTTTGTGTGCTGCCTTGTTTGGAAAACTGGCTCCTGGAATCAAATCTATCTGATGACTGATCTTCCTTACCCGTGGTAATCCATCAGGTACATTATCAGATACAATATCCTGAAACTTATTCAATAAATCTACAACCTCTATAAGCACATCCTCTACTTCTTCTTTACAAGCTTTTGGAATTAAAGCAAAACACACATGCTCATGCCTCATACCATCTAGGAATTTTATTTCATCAACAAATGTTATTCTTGCATTACCACATACCTTTTCTTCGGTCTCCTTCAATGGCTTTAGCTTATGTCGCACTCCATCCTTTGTTAGGGAATAGGTATTTACACGACCATCATGTATAGCACATCTGTCAAACTACCACGGTCTACCCAACAACATATGACATGCATCCATAGATATGATATCACATAGTACCTCATCTTGGTACCCACCAATCTTGAACTTTACCAAGCACTATTCACTGACCATGACCTTGTGGTCATCCTACACCCAGGCAATTCGATATGGATGTGGGTGTTTCTATCTCTTGAGCTTCAACTTTCTCACCATCTCTTCTAACACCAAATTGTTAGTGCTTCCACTATCGATAATCACATCAAAGCATTTACCCTCACACTTGCATCTAGTGTGAAAGAGGCTCCTCCTTTGCTCAGGTTCATTCTCACAACTTAGCAAGACTTTTTTGTTAATCAATGTTTCTCCTCTTTTAGCATTTTCAAAATTTGATGATCTAACATCTTCATCTACATATGCAACTCTGGCCTAGCCTTCATTCTTCCTATCTATCCTTCCTTGGCATTGAGGACATTCAAATGCCCTATGACCTTCTTCTCCATAGTGAAAACATGTTCCATGGAAGCCTCCTCTTTATGAATCTTGTCCTCTTCCTCTTCCTATCTGATCTCTATTATTCTGATCTTGGAAATGATTGAAATTATTTTCCTCTCTGATTTTGACTACTACTGACCTCATCCTTCTTTTTCAAGTCTTCATTTCCGCCTCCATATGACCATCCACCAGATCGTCCACCGTGACTTCTTCCATTTTGTCTGATCTCAAACTTCTTATTCAACTTTTCCTCTACTTTTAGGGAAAACTGGTATGCCTCTTCAATACTGTTCATTTGAATCAGATTGAGCTCCTACTAAATGCTCGGCCTTAATCCATTAAGGTAACAGGTAACTTTCTCCTTATCCACTTCTGCATGGCCTGTTCTGATGAGGATTCGATAGAACTCCTTTGTATACTCCTGAACAGATCTTCTTGCCTGCTTCAAACTTTGCATCTTCTTCAGTAGGTCAAGCTCATAATCAATAGGAATGAACTGTTGCTTCAATTTATCTGCCATCTGATCCCATCTTGTGATTTTATCCTTTCCTCTTCTATTTTGCTCCAATTGAATCTCTTGCCACCAGATCTTCGCATGACCTTTCAGTCTGGCCTTCATGAATTTGACCCTATTAGGATCCTCAATATCTTCATACTCAAAATATTCTTCACATTCATTGATCCAGTTGATCAACTCCTCTAGGTTAAGATTTCTTGAAAATGTAGGAACCTCGATCTTAGGTCTTTTTTTGATTTTGGAAATGGCCCGAAAAAGTCTTTTTTCCTCCTGGTTCACAACTTTGACTTCTCCTTGATCTTCTTCTTCAGCTTCATCCTCACTTTCATCTTTGACATTAAGATTCATTCCTTTGCGAATCTCCTCTTGCAATGCTCGCACTTGTCTCTGGAGTGCTCTAACCTTAGGTGTTAGAACACTGACTCTTCTGCGATGTTCCCTTCATGGAGGTATTTTCGCGATGCACGCTGAAACCCTAACCACGGTCCTAGTACAAACTACCTCACAGTCGGTGATCTATTTAAACACTCAAGAACTCCTACTTTGATACCAATTGATGAAGGGTGCTCCCCTTAATACCACAAACACATAATAGAAACAGAGAAACAACAATAATATGCAAGAACAAAAAATGGGCTTCTTATTATCTCCACAAATGTGGAATTACAAAGTTTCAGAATTACAATATGCAAAGCCACATGGGCATTCCCTTACAATATTCTATAGGACAAATCCTCGAATTAATACCCAGATCTACTACCCAGAACTGCCCTAGACAATACTACGGGCCTTCTTTATATAAGAATTTTCCACCGCCTGAGAAGGTTCCAGAAATTTAGCCCTAAAGGCTGACCAAACTTAGAATTATTTTATTTTTCAATTTATTACATCAAAGTCAGCTCAAAATAACTTTTGAAATCCGAACAAAAATTTTGAAGGAAAATTATTTTTCACCATTTTAAGAGGCCTGACTTCCAAAGATCATAAGTCATCACCAGTTGACCTGATTGACTATTATAACCCCATTTTGGAAATGCCACAAAGCACTTTACAGGCTTGACTTGCAGAAGTGCTCATCACCCAAATTTTTGACCTCATCCATGGCCTCTAAAACCTTCAAAACTGAGTTCAAAGTTTCTCTATCCTGCTACGAATACCAAAAATCTTCAATATCTTCAAAACTAGACCTGATCTAGCCATGAAACTTTACTGGTAGGCTGATATGCTTGAGATGAACCTCCACATGTAAAGTCAGAACATTCTGAGATTTAAGACCAACTTACTAAAAATAACAAGTTTCCATAAATAGCAGCTCTGCACAAGATAGCCCTTATTGAATACAAAAACATAAATATTTTTGGATGATGGAAGATTGCTCTTACACCTAGGATGCTCCTACATCAGACACTTGGGGTAATTTGAGAAGTGACCCCATCATGTTTCAGGTGTGCAGAGGAAAACCAAGATGGTTAACCTTCTCTTTTGTTAGCCATGATGAATCTTCAATAGTTCATCCTTTTTATTTGACCAAATACTCTTCATATGTCATGTTCCTTGTGCTTCTGCCAACATGACTATCTAGTATGTCTTCAATTTCCTTAATATCTGAACTGGTTGATGGAATACTCGACTGTGCTCCTATAACCTCATCTTCAACACCTCCCTCATGATACTCTGTCAAATCTAAAATGTTAAACACTGGTGAAATATTCAGCTCAGTAGGCAATTATACCTCTTGCATTTCCTGAATCATGCTTTTTTAGTATCTTACATGGCCCAAAATTCTTTATTTTCAACTTGTTATATGTACCAACTGAAAATTACTCCCGCAAATGAACCATGACTTCATCTCCAACCTAAAATTTCTTATGCCTCCTTTTCTCATCTCCCTTAGCCTTATATTATGCATTCATCTTCGTAATGTGCTTCCTCACCTCCTCATGGAAGTTCTTGAAATGTTCTGCAAAATCCTCAGCTTCAGCACTACTTATTTCTCCTTTATCTATCTTTCTCAATTCTGATGCATTTCTAGGACCACTCCCATATACGATCTGGAATGGTGATTTACCAGTGCTCTTGTTGACATAATTATTGTATGCAAATTCTGCTTGTGGTAAAATGAAATCTCATCCTATTGGCTTATCTCCAACCAAACATCTCAGCAAATTTCCCAAACTCTTATTCACCACCTCTGTCTATCCATCAGTCTATGGATGATGTGATGAACTAAACTTCAAATCTGTCTTCAACTTCTTCCACAATGTACGCCAAAAATATCCAAGAAACTTAGTGTTTCTATTTGAAATTATAGTTTTTGGCAAACCATGTAGTCTCACTACTTCTCTAAAAAAAAATTCTACTATATGAACAACATCATTAGTCTTCTTGTAGGGAATGAAATGTGCCATCTTCAAAAATCTATCAACCACCACAAAAATTGAATCATGTCCCCACTGTGTCCTTGGTAAACCAAGAACAAAGTCCATACTGATATCCTCCCAAGGCTTCTCTAGTATAGGTAATGGCTGATACAACCCTGTATTCTACTTCACTCTTTTCGCCATCTGACATACTCTGCAACTTTGTACAAACTTCTTGACATCTTGCTACAACTGTGGCCAATAATAATTTTCACTAACCAAAGAAAGGGTTTTATCTCGACCAAAATATCCAGCAAATCCTCCACTATGCTTCTCCTTGATGAGATTGTCCCTCCTAGAATTTTGTGGAATGCACAACTGACTCCCTCTGAATAGCATATCATCCTGAATGATAAAATACAGCCATCTCATCCTGTCTAGAGTAACAGGGTCTTTACAAGCTTTCCAAGCTTTACCAAAATCAGGATCATCTGGATATAAATTCTTGAGTTCTTTGAACCCAACCGCCTTAATCTGCATTTCTATCAGCAATAGTTTCCTTCTGCTAAGCGCATCTGCAACCCTATTAGACTTTCCACTTCTGTGTTTCAAAACAAATGTATAATTCTGCAAAAAATCAACCCATTTCAAATGCCTTTGATTCAATTTTCCTTGACTATTCAAATATTACAAAGCTTGATGATTAATATACAAAAAAAATTCTTTAGGATGCAGATAGTGTCTCCACTTCTTCAATGCCTGAACTATAGCATAAAATTCTTGATCATAAATAGAATATTTTCTCTTGGCATCATTTAACTTCTCACTAAAATAAGCAATAGGTTTACCTTCTTGGCTCATAACAACTCCTATTGTAGTACCACTAGCATCACAATCTACTTGAAACACCTTATTAAAATCTAGAAGTGCTAAAATAGGTTGTTCTGTAACTTTCTATTTCAACAGTTTAAAACTCTCATCTGCCCCATTAGTCCACTTGAACTCTTTTCTATCCCCTCTCATTGTTTCAGTCTAGGGTCCACAAATACTACTAAAATTTCTGATAAATTTTGTGTAAAAACTAGCCAAACCATGAAAAGATCTTACCTCAGTAGCACTCCTTGGGGTAGGCCATTCAAGGATAGCTTGTACTTTCTCTGGGTCTATTTTTAGACCTTCTGCTGAAACTAAAAATCCCAAATACACTAACTCTTTCTTCACAAAACTGCACTTTTTCAAATTAATCAACAATTTATCATCCCTTAGCTTCTCAAACACCATACAAATATGCATCATATGCTCTTCCAATGTCTTACTAAAGATCAAAATATCATCTAGGTACACAATGAAAAACTTACCCATAAATTCTTTCAGAACCTCGTTCATGAGCCACATGAAAGTGATCAGTGCATTGGTTAGCCCCAAAGGCATGACTAACCACTCATACAGTCCTTCCTTTTTCTTGAAGGTAGTCTTCCATTCATCTCCTTATCTGAATCTAGTGATATCCACTCTTCAGATCTATCTTTGAAAAATACACAGCTCCACTCAAACAATCTATAATATCATCCATTCGTGGCAATGGAGACCTATACTTGATTATGGTCTTGTGTATTGCTCTCGAATCTATACACATCCTGCATTCTCCATTCTTCTTTGGTGCTAATACCACTGGTACAACAAAGGGACTCAGACACTCTCTAATCAACCCCTTCTCCAATAACTCATGTACTTGTCTGTTCAACTCTTCACTTTCTACTGGTGTCATTCTGTGTGCTACCTTGTTTGGAAAATTGGCTCCTGGAATCAAATCCATTTGATGACTGATCTTCCTTATCGGTGGTAATCCATCAGGTACATTATCAGATACAATATACTAAAACTCATTCAACAAATCTGAAACCTCTATAGGCACATCCTCTACTTCTTCTTTACCAGCTTTTGGAATGAAAGTAAAACACACATGCTCATGCCACATACCATCTAGGAATTTTCTTTCATCAACAAATGTTATTCTTGCATTACCACATACTTTTTCTTCAGTCTCCTTCAATAGATTTAGCTTATGTCGCACTCCATCCTTTGTCAGGGAATAGGTATTCGCATGACCATCATGTATAGCACATCTGTCAAACTACCACGATCTACCCAACAACATATGACATGCATCCATAGATATGATATCACATACTACCTCATCTTGGTACTCGCCAATCTTGAACTTTACTAGGCACTGTTCACTAACCATGACCTTGTGGTCATCTTGCACCCAAGCAATCTGATATGGATGTGGATGTTTCTATCTCTTGAGCTTCAACTTTCTCACCATCTCTTCTGACACTAAATTGTCAGTGCTTCCATTATCGATAATCACATTGCAACATTTACCCTCACACTTGCATCTAGTGTGAAAGAGGCTCCTCCTTTGCTCAGGTTCATTCTCACCACTTAGCAAGACTCTTCTGTTAATCAGTGTTTCTCCTCTTTTAGCATCTTCAGAATTTGATGATCTGACATCTTCATCTACATGTGCAACTCTGGCCTGGCCTTCATTCCTTCTATCTATCCTTCCTTGGTGTTGAGGACATTCAAATGCCCTATGACCTTCTTCTGCACAGTGAAAACATGTTCCACAGAAGTCTCCTCTTCCTGAACCTTATCCTCTTCCTCTTCCTTTTCCTATCTGATCTCTATTGTTTTGATCTTGGAAATGATTGGAATTGTTTCCTCTCTAATTTTGACTACTACTGGTCTCATCCTTCTTTTTTGGATCTTCATTTCAGGCTCCATATGACCGTCCACCAGATTGTCCACCGCGACCTCTTTCATTTTTTCTGCTCTCAAACTTCTTGTTTAGCTTTTTCTCTACTTTTAGGGAAAACTGGTATGCCTCTTAAATACTGTTCATTTGAACCAAATTCAACTCCTCCTGAATGTTCGTCCTCAACCCATTAAGGTAATGGGCAACTTTTTCCTTATCTTCTTCTGCATGGCCTATTTTGATGAGGATTCGATAGAATTCTTTTGTATACTGCTGAATAGATCTTCTTGCCTACTTCAAACTTTGCATCTTCTTCAGTAGGTCAAGCTCATAATCAACAGGAATGACCTATCACTTCAATTTATCCACCATCTGATCCCATCTTGTGATTTTATCCTTTCCTCTTCTATTTTTCTTCAATTGAATCTCTTGCCACCAGATCTTCGCACGACCTTTCAGTCTGGCCTTCACGAATTTGACCCTATTAGGATCCTCAATATCTTCATACTCAAAATATTTTTCACATTCATTAATCCAGTTGATCAACTCCTTTGGGTTAAGATTTCCTAAAAATGTAGGAACCTTGATCTTAGGTCTTTTTCCGATCTTGGAAATGGCCTGAAAAATTCTTTATTCCTCCTGGTTCACAAATTCAACTTCTCCTTCTTGATCTTCTTCTTCAGCTTCATCCTCGCTTTCATCTCTGACATTAAGATTCATTCCTCTGTGAATCTCCTTTTGCAATACTCGCACTTGTCTCTAGAGTGCTCTAACCTCAGGTGTTACAACACTGGCTCTTCTGCCACGTTCTTTTTGTGGAGGCATTTTTGTGATGCATGTTGAAACCCTAACCACGGTCTTGGTGCAAACTGCCTCATAGTCGGTGATCTATTTACACGCTCAAGAACTCCTACTCTAATAGCACTTGATGAAGTGTGCTCCCCTTAATACCACAAACGCATAACAGAAACAGAGAAACAACAATAATATGCAAGAACAAAAAATTGGCTTCTTATTATCTCCATAAATGTGGAATTACAAACTTTCAGAATTACAATATTCAAAGCCACATGGGCACTCCCTTACAATATTCTATAGGACAAAGCCTCGAATCAATACCCAGATCTACTACCCAGAACTGCCCTAGACAATACTATGGGTCTTCTTTATATAGGCATTTTTCATCACCTGAGAAGGTTCCAAAAATTTAGCCCTAAGGGCTGACCAAACTTAGAATTATTTTATTTTTCAATTTATTACATCAAAGTCGGCTCAAAATAACTTTTGAAACTCAAACAAAAATTTTGAAGGAAAATTATTTTCTGCCATTTCAGGAGGCCCGACTTCCGAAGACCATAAGTCATCACCAGTTGACCTGATTGACTATTATAACCCCATTTCAGAAATGCCACAAAGCGCTTTACAGGCTTGACTTGCACAAGCACCCGTCACCCAAATTTTTGACCTCATCTGGGGCCTCTAAAGCCTTCAAAACTGAGTTCAAAGTTTTTGTACCCTGTTGCCAATACTAAAAATCCTCAATATCTTCAAAACTAGACCTGATCTAGCCATGAAACTTTACTGGTAGGCTGATATGCTTGAGATGAACCTCCACATGTAAAATTAGAACATTCTAAGATTTAGGACCAACTTACTAAAAACAAAAAGTTTCCATAAATAGCAGCTCTGCACAAGATAGCCCTTATTGAATACAAAAATATAAATATTTTTGGGTGATGCAAGATTGCTCTTACACCCAGGATGCTCCTGCATCAAATAGACTCCTAACAGAGTCAACATCATTAACATGATACTTTTGATTAGTGGATCTTTGTGGGTACCATCCCCACCAGGGTTTTCCCTTGGCCAGGGTTTCCTCGAGAACAAAGAATGTGTTATGAGTTGTTTGGTTTTATTGCTATGAATGTTGTTTAGATTCTATGTTATGCATGTGTAAAGATAATTTGTTATATCCATAATTGGACAAAAGATAAAATTTGTAGAATACTGATTCACCCCCCCTCTCAGTATTCCCTATTTCTAACAATTGGTATCAGAGCTTAGTTACTCAGAAAAGAATCATTCAAGGAAAGCCTAGCAACTTGAGTAAGATCTCTATGGATATGGATCAACTACAAAAGAATCTTGAAGAAGGTGTTGAATAGATTGACTTGCTTACTATTGAAAAAGACACTTTGAAAAGAAAATATGATGATGCAAAGAACCTCATTAAGATAATGAAAAACAAGTTGGAAGATCTGAGATTTGAAAAGGAATCTGAAGTATTTATTGAAGATTGTGATGACAATTTAGAAAAAAAAAAAGAGATCCTTAAGCATGAACTGAAGATAGCAAATTTGAAGCTTAGTCTGAATAATGGAAATGGAAAGAATGAAGCAAATCTAAAATTTGAGAATGAACGTCTAACGACTGAAAATGAAGGACTAAAATCTAAACTTTGTAAAGTAACATCTGAACTTGAGAAAGTCCATTTGTAGTATGCTGAACTTGAGAAATACAATAAATTTTTTAAAGGTGAACTGACTCAATCCAAACAACAGCTCAAAAGGCTATATTCAACTAGTGAGAAGATTGATGAACAAATACAGTGATAAGACTGGTCTTAGAGTCAACACTTTAAAGCAAATGAAGAAAGCAAGGAACTAGATCTGAAAATATCTGAAAGCATAGATGAGAAGAAGTCTGATGAGATTAACAATTTTGAAGATACACATAAAAAAGAAGAATCACCTAAGAAAGAGGAATCACCCAAAGGTATGCAAATAGAATTCAAAGGTAGATGTTTTTCTTGTAATACTATTGGTCATATGAAGAGAGATTACACAGGTAAGCAATTTAAACCTCTTAATGGTTATTGTTATAATTGTCATGGTTTTGAATATAGAGCTATTGAATGCAGGAAACCTAAATTTATTGAGAATAATGATGGTAGTAGAATATTTAGGAATACTAACAATGTAGATAAGAAACCTACTAAAGATATGAACAAAAGAAATGGAGTAATATGTTATAGATGCAACAAGGTTGGACACATTGATAGAAACTACAGATCACAAATCAATCAGCCTGGAGCAAGATATGGAAACAATGGAATTATTTGTCAGATATGAAACAATATTGGACATACAACAAGGTTTTGTAGAATGAACAATAGAATTTTTCATCCTAATCCTAATCCCAGAAATCATGCAAGAAGAAATGAAGATGCAAGTAATAGTCAGAAAGGATGTTGTAGTAATTCAGATGAAGTGAAGTTTATCAAAAGCACAGATCAAGGAGACATATTCAACATTGAAGGTAATCAGGAAGGTGAAGCATCAAAAGGTAAGAATGAATCTTTACCTGACCCATCTCAAAGTACTTAATTTATGAAAATTACAGTAGAATAGGAACTTAGATTAGTGTAGAAGTAGATATATGATGAACTAAGTCTTGCACAGTTAATGCAAGGTAGTATATGATGTTCTAATGCTATGGTTAAGAGCACAAAGAAAAATATTATGTTTTGCGAGATCGCAAGAAGTTTTAAGTTTTGCAGGTTAGCAGAAACAACTTTTTGGAAAGAAGCGGCAAAAGAATTGAATGCGATGTCAGATCTAAGTGAGATTGAATTAATAAAAGGTCATGATCAGTGTTATTTGATCATCAAAGTGAATTCAAGTGTTAAGGAGATCAAAGAGCAGTGATTGGAAGCATTTTGCAAGGATTTGGAGAAGAATTTTTTGCCGAATCTACTTAAGCCCTAAAATCATGAAATCAAGGTATTTTACTTGACAGATCTTTAAATCAATGAATGAAATAGAAGAAATCATGGATGTTTCTTTAATTCACAATGTCAGAGATAAAAATAGACCTAAGTTGAAAAGGGAACTAGTAGAACCCTTGGAAGATGATCCTAGGTTAGCTTTATCATCCGTACCAGATGGAGTTTTACATCTAGAGAATGTCAGAAGTTATGTTGGATGCAAACTAGAGACTATTAGTGATAGTGATTTCACCAATGGATATCAAAAGATTTACAATCAGGACATGACATTGAAAGAAGGATTTGAACATTTGAAAGATAATGAAATTATTAAGTATGCATTACAATATGAATTTAACAATGAAGAATGTACTAAGATAATCTTAAGTAGAATTCATAATGAGAAGTTTTGGTTAGAAGATAGAGTGATATATATCACAACTAATTTGATTCATGAAGTTACTGGACTATCTAAAACTAGAGCCATTCCTTTAAATGAGAAGAACATGAGGAAAATAGTCATAGACAACACATATTCATCCTATAATGGTAGAGGAATTGTGATTAGTAAGATCAAATAAGATGATGTCAGATACTTATGCAAGATCCTAACCACTAAGTTTTGTGCAAATTCAAGAGAGGATGACATGGTAGCTGGAATGATACATGTAGCTTATTTGATGTGTGTTGACAAAGTACAAGTTGATATGTGTGAGATTCTGAGAATTCAACTATTTGAGAATTTGGAAAAGATTAAGAAAATTAAGTATACATAGTTTAGGTTCTCATCCTTAATCACCTATATGTTTTTTCATCTATTGAGAAGATTTCCTTGCACCATTGGAAATGACTAGAATGATGGCCAAACTACAATGGAAAGGATTAACCTAGTGTACAGATGGCATGTTATTGACAAAGTGAATGAGAGTGCAGTATTGGTAATCAAGACATTTCAGGATATAGTATCTAGCAGATCAAGGATCCCACAGTCTCTTGTGGAGAAGTATAAAAATGAGATATGTTTTATGGTTGATACTGACTTTACCTACATTAAAGTAGTAGAACCTATAAAAGAGTTCATAGACCCTCTTGGCTATGAGATATTTGAGGTAGAGATAGAAGAGTATGTGAGCAGGTTACTTAAGTGCAAGTTGGACACTCACTGTAATAGGTTTGGAACCTTTGAGGAGAACTTCAACTCCGCAAAGACCTTACTTGAGGAGAAGTAGTCTAAGAAAAGAGTTGAGAGTACTATCAAGAAAATTCTAAAAGATACAGGAATGACTGAGCATGAATTCTTGGTAGCAAAGAAAACAACAACAACAATTAGAGATATTGGACAAAAAAAAGTTTTGTTTGTTCCACCTTTATCATAAATTGCAGCACATCAATAAGAAACACAAGTTAAGGTGAAAGTGGAAGAAATTGAGAAGGATCAAGAAGCAAAGATATCCACTAGATCCACTTCCTCCACACCTAGCAAAAGAGTAAAGGAGAGTGCTACTAGACTAGGTAAGAGACAAAATACATTAGTGCAACCAGTTCCAAGGAAAATTATAGAAATCAAAGATGATGTCACTTCTATTAAGAAGAAAACTTGGAAACCTAAAGTTGAGAAGCTTAATGAGTAGATCATTCAGGATGGAGACTTCACAAGAATGAATAAGTATTATGATCTCTATGATTATGCAGAGAGATTAAATATGGAAAATGCAGTGGTAAAGCATATGATTTTGTCTAATAAGAAGTTTGATACAATTTAGGGTAAGATACCTCATGATTTATACAATAAACTTGTGAATAGAAAGAAGAGAGCATTGGAGGAAGACACAACTATTAGAGAAAAGCTTGTAAGAAAGATTTGTGTTGTAAAAGATGAAGCACATTTTGGTCAGATCATGAAAGCATTAAGAACCCATTTGAGAACAAAGAAGAGAACCATTTAGATTATGAGAGGCAGATATGAAGAAGTTAACTCATAAATAGAGCAAGCAATTATCAAGGTTCTGACAGAAAATGCTAGAGAACCATCAGTTGCAATAGAGCAAGCAGGTGAAATAGAACAAGAGGAAGTTCCCTCTCCACTAGCCATAAAAATTGAAGATGAAGCCATGAATGTAGAAGGAATGAAGATCACCTTGGATATTGATGATAATGTATTCAAGAATCTAGAAAACATTGTTGACAATTCAGCTTTTGAAGAGCAGGAAACTACCAAAGGAGAAGAGAGAACAAAGACCACAGTTGTAGAACCCTCAGTGACAGAAAAATAAGTACCTATTTCCACTAAAGAAGATATCAATCTTACTCCTGAGACTAGAAAGAAGAATCAGATTGGATCTATGATTGAGCATTTTGGAAAGGAAGTAGATGATGATGATCAGTTGGAATTGATCACATCCTTGAACAAGATTATTGGTAAGAGCAAGAAAGTAAAAAGTCTTGAAGGATGCCTGAAGGAACTTACTGACAAGTTACAAGGCATTGTATCTACACAAATTGCAGAAGCTGACCCTCTAGAGAAAGAAAAGAAAGTAATGAACACTTTTGACAATGAATTCACAAATCTATCTGATATAGCAAAAGTGAAAGCTCAAGCAGCCTATGAGGCCAAAATGCTTTTGAACATCAGCCAGAATATTAAGAATGATATCAATAATCTTGATATCTATATAAAGGACTTGAGGAAGAATTTGGAAACAAGAAAATCTTTTTACATCCAGTGTACAAAATCAGAGACCTTGACAACAGAAGAAGATCAGAAGATGAAGATGAAGGAAGCAAAAATTTAGAATGAAACTAACTTTCTCTCAAGCCCCAATGTGAAGGTATTTGATGTTGAGAATAAAATTCATAAGTCATATGATGAAATTAGAATTTTGCAAGATGAAAAAGATAGGAAAATGAAAAGATTCACTCTTTTAAGAGAGCACACTTCTATGAAGTTAAGTATTGTTGAAGGGCAATTGGAAGAATGTCTTTCAGCTAAGACATCTTTTCAAAAGTTTAACTTTGAGAATCTCCAAGCATGTGAAATAACATCTTATGGTTTGAGCGCACTACTTAGTGTGGTAGATTCCATTAAGAAATCATGGGAGAAGGAGTTAGAAGCTATAAAGATTGATTTTGCAGATTGTGTTACAAGCCTACCAACTTTGCAATATTGAATCAAGGTAAAATCTTTTTGAATATAGTTTTGTAACCCTCATTACCTTTATTTTGTCATTGTTGTCAAATGGGGAGAGATATATAGCAGAAAATTGATAAGAAAATGATAATGATTGTTACTCTTAGGGGGAGTACTGTATTAGAGATAAGTTTTTTTTTGGAGTTATAAGGATAGTATATATTTTATACTATGGCCACAATTTTGAGATTTTGAAATTGTAGACTTAGCCAATTTTCTCATATGTTGCCACCAATGACAAAGGGGGAGATTGTTGGAAATTTGGCTAAGTTGGTTACATAGATGTTGTCATTATGGAAACATATGATCTACATGAAGATCACACAGGTCAGAGAGCTAGTATGACAAAGCACAATGCAAAATTGTCTAAGTATGAGATAGTATTTTTACCAGTGAACTTGGAGATAGTTTTTGTTTGCGATGTTGATTGGAGTAAGTTCAGTGATTGTGCACTTGAACATAGACTCTATGATGGCTATTGAAGACTCATCTTAGAGCACAAGTCAATATGACATATACATAAAAATTCATGATAGTTTTACTAAAGATAGTGTTAAGCCGACATGATAGAATATGAAGACAAAATTGATAAAGATTTAAGGGATTATTTTTTTTTATCAAAATAATGACTTACCAATATAAAGGGATGACATCCTAGATGTTAACCCTTGGATAAAGTTATTTGTAATACGATAGCCAGCTGGAAAGTTATTAATCCTAATAACTTGTATAAATGTAATTGTAATTGTAAGAAGGTAATGAAGTAGTGATATGATGCGAAATATATGATGCATATGTAATAGCGATAGTGAAAGAGTAGTGAAGAGATATTGATGCAAGAAGTATAAGGTTATGTACCTTAACCTTCTTTTGTAATCAGTGTATATTGTACATTACTTGTTTGGGCAGTGGGCTCATCTGGTAATCACATTTTATACTACCAAATCCTAACACGGTTGAGGCTTCTAACAAGGCCTATAGTCTCTTAATTAGGAATGATACACTATATGCATGTAATAGACTCCTAACAGGGTCAACATCCTTAACAAGATACTTTTGATTAGTGGATCTTTATGGGTACCATCCCCACCGAAGTTTTCCCTTGGCCAGGGTTTCCTCGAGAACAAATAATGTGTTATGAGTTCTTTAGTTTTATTGCTATGCATGTTGTTTAGCTTCTTATGTTATGCATGTGTAAAGATAATTTGTTATATCCATAATTGGGAAAAAGATAAAGTTTGTAGAATGCTGATTCACCCCTCCTCTTAGTATTCCCTATTTCTAACAGGTGTTTCTATCTCTTGAGCTTCAACTTTGTCACCATCTCTTCTGACACCAAGTTGTTAGTGCTTCCACTATCAATAATCACATCACAACATTTACCCTCACACTTGCATCTAGCGTGAAATAGGCTCCTCCTTTGTTTAGGTTCATTCTCACCACTCAGCAAGACTCTTCTGTTAATCAATGTTTCTCCTCTTTTAGCATCTTCAAAATTTGAGGATCTGACATCTTCATCTACATGTGCCACTCTAGCCTGGCCTTCATTCCTCCTATCTATCCTTCCTTGGTGTTGAGGACATTCAAATTCCCTATGACCTTCTTCTCCACAGTGAAAACATGTTCCATGGAAGCCTCCTTTTCCTGAACCTTGTCCTCTTCCTCTTCCTCTCTGATCTCTATTGTCCTAATCTTGGAAATGATTGGAGTTGTTTCCTCTCTAATTTTGACTGCTACTGGCCTCATCTTTCTTTTTCGAATCTTCATTTTGGCCTCCATATGACCATCCACCAGATCGTCCACCGTGACCTCTTCCATTTTGTTTTCTCTCAAACTTCTTGTTCAACTTTTCCTCTACTTTTAGGGAAAACTGGTATGCCTCTTCAATATTGTTCATTCAAACTATATTCAGATCCTCCTAAATGCTTGGTCTCAACCCATTGAGGTAACTCCCAAATTTCTCCTTATGAGCTTTAGCATGACCTATTCTAATGAGGATTCGATAGAACTCCTCTGTATACTCCTGAACAGATCATCCCACTTGCTTCAAACTTTGCATTTTCTTTAGTAGGTCAAGCTCATAATCAATAGGGATGAACTGTCACTTCAATTTATCCACCATCCGCTCCCATCTTGTGATTTTATGCTTTCCTCTTTGATTTCGCTCCAATTGAATCTCTTGCCACGAGATCTTCGCATGACCTTTCAGGCTGGCCTTCGCGAATTTGACCCTATCAGGATCCTCAATATCTTCATACTCAAAATATTCTTCACATTCATTGATTGAGTCGATCAACTTCTCTGTGTTAAGATTTCCTGAAAATGCAGGAACCTCAATCTTAGGTCTTTTTCCAATCTTGGAAATAGCTCAAAAAAGTCTTTCTTCCTCCCGGTTCACAATTTTGACTTCTCCTTCTTGATCTTCTTCTTTCACTTCATCCTTACTTTCATCTCTGACATTAAGATTCATTCCTCTACGAATATCTTCTTGCAATGCTCTCACTTATCTCTGGAGCACTCTAACCTTAGGTGTTTCAACACCAGCTCATCCACCACATTCCTTTCGTGGAACCATTTTCACGATGCGTGCTAAAACCCTAACCACGGTCCTGGTGCAAACTTCCTCACAATCGGTGATATGTTTACACACTCAGGAACTCCTACTCTGATACCACTTAATGAAGGGTGCTCCCATTAATACCACAAACACATAACAGAAACAAAGAAACAACAACAATATGCAAGAACATAAAATGAGCTTCTTATTATCTCCACAAATGTGAAATTACAAAGTTTCAGAATTATAATATGCAAAGCCACATGGGAATTTCCTTACAATATTTTATAGGACAAAGCCTCAAATCAATACCCAGATCTACTACCCAGAACTATCTCAAATTGCCTAAAACAACACTACAGCCTTCCTTATATAGGTAATTTTTCCATCGTCTGGGAAGGTTCTGGAATTTTTAGCCACAAGGCCGACCAAACTTAGAATTATTTTATTTTACAATTTATTACATCAAAGTCAGCTCAAAATAACTTTTGAAACCCAAATAGAAATTTTGAAGGAAAATCATTTTCCACCATTTCAGGTGACCCAACTTTCGAAGACCATAAGTCATCGCCAGTTGACCCGATTGACTATTATGACCCCATTTCAAAAAGGCCACAAAACATTCTACAGGCCTGACTTGCGCAAGTGCTTGTCACCCAATTTTTGACCTCATCCTGGGCCTCTAAAGCCTTCAAAAATGAGTTCAAAGTTTTTGTACCTTGTTGCCAATACCAAAAATTTTTAATATCTACAAAACTAGACTTGATCTGTCAATGAAACTTTACTGGCAGACTGATATGACCAAAATAAACCTCTAGGGAAGAAATCAGAACATTCTGAGATCAGATGACCAACTTACTAAAAATAGAAAGTTTCCATAAATAGAAGCTCTACACAAGATAGCCCTTACTGAATACAAAAACATAAATATTTTTGGGTGATGCAAGATTGCTCTTACACCTAGGATGCTCCTGCATCAGACACCCAGGGTAATTTGAGAAGTGACCCTGTCATGACTTAGGTGTGTAGAGAAAAATCAAGATGATTAACCTCCTCCTTTGTTAGTCATGATGAATCTTCAACATGTTATCCTTTCCACTTGACCAGATATTCTTCATATGTCCTTTTCCTTGTGCTTCTGCAACCATGACTATCCAGTATGTCTTCAATGTCCTTGTTATCTGAACTGGTTGCTGGAATACTACACTGTGCTACTGTAACCTCATCTTCAACACCTCCTTCATGATACTCTGTCAGATCTAAAACATTAAATACTGGTGAAATATTTAGCTCAGTAGGCAACTCGATCTCATATGCATTTCCTAAATCATGCTTCTTCAGTATCCTACATGGCCCAAACTTCTTCATTTTCAGCTTGTTATATGTACCAACCAGAAATCGCTCCTTCCACAAATGAACCATGACTTCATTTTCAACCTAAAACTCCTTATGCCTCCTTTTCTCATCTACCTTAGCATTATACTGCACATTCATCTTGGTAATATGCTTCCTCACCTTGTCATGGATGTTCTTCAAATGTTTTGCAAAATCCTCAGCTTCAACACTACTTATTTCTACATTAATTGTATTATTTAATTTTGACAATAAATCTAATATCCTATGAATAATTGATTAAATTTTTATTTAATTAATTAAAGCAAGTTGTCATTATTTAATAATATAGTTTTTAATAAAAGTTTGATTAAATAATTGATTAACCTATAAATCAATTATTTATTTTAAAAAATTAGTTAAGTTGAGCATAAATCACTTTATTTATTTAATTAATTCATAATTATTATGCACATTCAATAGAAACAGTTAAACTCCAAATCAGAAAATCAATGCAAGTTATTGACTTTTTGGAACTCAACATCATTTTTGAGTTTTAAAGTTGATCTAAACTTCTAATTTGAATTAAAAAGCTATTTTTGCATGATTTGCATGTTTTTGTGAATTAAATTATTTTTATTTAAAAATAACTCAAAAATCAACCTGAGTTATTTGAGTGATTTATGGCTTTTTTTCATGCACCTCCAAAGTCTTGGATTTCTATAAAATCAAGGCTCAGCTCTTCATAATTCATCTCATAATTTTGCAAGCTTACTTTGCCAAAGTCATCTACGAATTGCACAACTATTTTGAAGAATTGAAATTTGGAGAATCAAAGCTTATTGTGAATCAAGGCCATTGTGAGATCAATTTATTTTTTTTACATTCATTTAGATTCTTTTTCATATCATTGTTAGATCATTTTAGCATATCAATTTCCATATAGATCAATTTCATATCAGTTTATCATTCATATTGCATAGAAAATACCAAAAAAATAGATTAATTACATTCATATTTCATATCAGTTTCACATTCAAATCTTTTGTTTAGGTGTCGTCTAGGTCACTGATCTCGATAACAATCTGAGAACATCAATCTCGCACCTACTAGAAGGTAGTAAATCGCTTGGTTAAATTAGATTTCAATTTTGCATGATTTTAATTTTTGCTAACCTCTAATGTTTTACTGAAGTGTTGTGTCTACAGATCAGGTACAATTTTCACACACACATTTTTGGCACCCACCGTGGGGCAACCCACCTTTACATGCTAGTTTTGATTTTTTTGGCGAGCTAAAACCTTAAAGTTTCAAAGATTTAATTTTATCTCTCAAACAGCTTGGATTTTTGCTTTGAAATGTTTTTTGCAAGTTGGACATATATTAGAGAAGCTAGAGTAAAAAATTTAGAATTTTCTGAGATGTTTTGAATTTTTAATAATTTTTTCTTGAAATTCTAAACAAAATTAATATCTAATGCAAATCAGCATATTTTTTAAAAATTTTTATATTTTTGGAAAGCTCTTTAAATTATATAGGGGGTCTATTCTTTGTATTTTAAATTTGGATACAATATAATAGCTCAAATAGTCAATTTACAAAAATTGGTCTATTTTGATAAAATGGGTCTCTAGGGCACAAATGAAAAGATTTTTCTAAAATTTTTACATTTTTGGAAAGCTCTCTATTTTTGAGTAGGGGTCTCTATTCTAAATTTTTATTTTTGTGGCCAAAATCATATAAAAAAAATTAGATCTTGTTGACTAGGTCAAATGCAATTAAAAAAAATAAAGTTTTGTGATGGGTATGCACTTATTTTTTTCACATGGTTCAATGAATGATATGAGTTGTCATTTGAGTTAATTATTGGTTATTATTGTTGATAATAATTGATTTTTAGAGCTACCTCTATGGTTTTCGTAAGTTGAATATATTTTGCATATCTTGTTTGCTTGTTGGAGAGTTCGTCACTTGCTTGGATGGAAAAGCTCAACAAGAATTGCTAAAAATCAGGTAAAATCTACTAAGCGTGTTGCAAGGATACCAGGTATTCTCCTTCATCTAATAAAATTTCAATTTGTCCTTAAAATAAATCTCTCATGTGTTTAGCTTGAGTGTTTCTTTGTATGCTTTTTCTATGAATTTGCATAATTGAATACTAGGTTGTGACACCTTAGGTATTTATTGGCAGTCTTAGATTACTTGTGATTGATCTAGATTTCTATCTTGGGTTATTAGACGTGCTAAATCTTTCGGCCCCTCGTTTTCACCCCGTGGTTGCAATATCAGTGCCACATTAAAGGGGAGGGGTCTACAGGAAAGAAGCGTTAAGTGTTCCACCAGACAACCTTTTTGTGCTTTTTGGAACTCACTTGTTTTCTAAGTTGTGGAATCATTTCTAGCTTGTGTGAGGGGTTAAGTGCTCCACTTTGTGGACTCACCTCATATTTTCTTTAAGCATTAAGTGTACCACCTTGTGCTTTTGAATACTTTTGGATAAATTTACTTTCTGGAATATATCTGTACTCACATAGTAATTAGGCCCCATGAACACTATTTGTGGATCTTGAGAGAGTGGGTTCCTAATGAAACCCTTCTCAAATAGGGATCCCTTGTAGGTGGGGAGGATACTTAGTGCGTCTCACATTCTACTTGGTTTGTGCGTCTTCCCTTATTGATTGATACATTCTCTCTCTGGAGAGGTTGATAGATCACATGGGGTTGATATCATAGACCTTGGTGAGACAAACTTTGTCTTAGCATGTCGGATTAATCTACTTGCTTTGTTTGGGTTAAAAGTGAAGAGGCATCAAAACCTTGGATCTGGAGCCAAGTCCCCTTGTGCTATCATACTGTGAGTCACCTTTAGAGAGGGTTAACCATAGCAGACAATCCCTTCACGGGGCAAACTATGTTGACGAAACCTCAAGCGGTAATAGCCATTTTCGCCATGGTAGTGACAGCCGCTATATAAATGTCCTTGTGGAAGAAATCTCCATGGGTATGATTCATTGTTGGGTTGTCAGATCTCCCTAGCAGCTCCTGATGATTAAATTCTTGGATTGTGTCAAAATCCTGGTGCGCTGGGATTGGAGTTCACCCCTTTGGATCATAAAAGTTGCAGAGTTAAACCATTACTAAAAACCCTAGCGAGGCCAAATTTTTATTTTCTAGGGTATATGTGTGTCATTGCAAAACATTTTGGAACATACACAATTAGCACTTCTGAAGATTAGAATGAATAAGTCACTTGATTGTTCATGCACAAGGTTACTTTTGCCCTTGTTCATTATTTTCAAACATGCTTGAAATCACTTGCTTTCTATTTTGCATGCTTGTTTATCTATCTGGTTATTGAAAATGGACAAATCTGTTACAATCCTCAAATCTAGACATTGCAATTTGCAAACAATCCGAATCTGAAAACTCAAAATTTGCAAAATCTGAAGTAAAATTTTTTTCTGGAGTCAAAAGTCATCTTAGAAGGTTAAAAAGTCATACGAGTTTTTGTCAAATGTTGTTTCATTACTACCCATCTGTCGTATGATAGGGGACCCAGTGTCGTACGAGTCTTTCTGCCAGTCAAATTCTAAAAGTCAAAATCCTGCTTGCAACTGTCATATGATATTTTCAACTGTTGCATGATTAGCTACCAACTATTGTGCAAGTTTTTCAACTATCATTTCATAGTATACCCATTTTCGTATGAGTCTACAGAGTGTCATTTGGGAAAATTTTGAAAATTGTCAGAAAAATTATCAAAATTGCCAGATATTTAGCTTTTTCAGCATATTTTTAAAATCTGTCGAACAAATCACTGTGTTAGGAACAGAGCAGTAGCTATTAAGAATCAGTACACATGTCTCAAAGAATTAGTACACATGAGAAAGAAATTCTAATCTTAGCTATGATGAAACAAATCTACGCTATGCAAGTCAAACTTAACAAACTTGAGAAAGAAAAGGAACCTAAAGAGTTCTCCATGGAAGCTCTGTGCCCTTTTCCATTTGATAAAGACTTGTACATGTCACCATGCCCCTAGATAGAATATGAGCAATGTGACAATCCTTATGATATCTCTTCCACGGAGAGTGACACATCCAGCTTTGGAGACTATGATGACTATGACGATAGATAATGTAATGATACTTATGACACCTCTGTTCCTAAGAGTCCTCCTTGTCGTGTGTTCCTACTTACTACAAATGGGCCGTCACATTGGATAGATCGTGATGGTGATCCATATGATTCTAATTTTGAAAGAGATTTTGATGGCTTTTGTGGACAATATCTAGATGATACATCTATTTCTATTGAGGAATATAAAATGTACCGTGCTAATTTGAAACGTCAATACTATAAGGATCTCTCCTCTAAGAACTCTCAGGCTGAAAATAAAGATTACACTCTGAAGCAAGATCATTTTAATGTTGGACCTTTGTCTTGTGATGGTTCCCTTCCATCCCCTACTTCCTCCAATACCCGTACATTTCATAAAGCTTCTGAGTCTTTCAAATCTTTCACAGAACCTTCATCTGACACAAGCCCTGATACTTTTCATGCAGTTCCCTATAGTTATCCTCAAGGGCTACCCCTTGAAGAAACTCAAGCTAACCTTCACTTGGCTGCTAATACTTTCAATAATGTTAAAACTAAAGAGCCTAAGCCTTCATACACTACAATGCCTACTTCAGCTGGTCCTTCACCATCTCTGCAACAGTCTTTCATACAATCCCAACATGCTTCCTTGTCCTTAGAAGTGGCTCCATGTCAAGAGGACTCTAAAAATGATGAAGAAAAGAACATAAAGAAAGATCAAGATCAAGAACCCTCCATGTCATCCACTCCTTTTCACGATGTCTCTTATCCGCCTCAAGGTTCTTTTGATCCTGCACACTCTTTTTCATGCATTCCACCATGTCTTAAGTCTTCTCCTAAGCAAGATCAAGCTACCACTTACACCGTTGAGCTTATTGATAATCTGAATAACTTTACTACACTTGCACTTTCCAAAGATGATACTTCTATTAAGGTTGGTAAAAATGGTTTTGTTACTTCCAATGTTAAGCCTATTGAAAATCAAGAAAAAAATTGTACGCTTATGTTATCCAAAGCTCCTTGTTAAGATCAAAGTCTTCCATCTTCTTATTCTACCACTCCATGTTCATTTCCACTTTCTAGTCGTCCTAAGTCTTTGTAAGCTTTGAACAATCCTATCAAAGAAGGTGCTCCTATTCAAGATGTCCATGATTCTATTGAAAATTCTAATGCTCACTCTAAAGATGCTGATATCCTTAGTTGTCATATAGATGTTGATGAACTTATTGATTATCTTTTTGTGTCTTCCACTTCCTTCCTCAGACCTCTTCCACTAATGCTACAAGCTTCACATCTGCCTTCCATCTCGGGTCCTTATGTCCCTTCACTTTCCCCTCCTAACTCTCCTAATTCACCTTCCATCTTGGGTCCTTACATCCCTCTATCTCCCATCTTTCCTCAAGATCAACATAGATGCATACCCTTGAATCCTTCTTATCCACCCACCCATCTAAACCAGTCATATCCTCCCTCTTCCACAAGTCCCAAGTCCTTTAGAAGTAACTTGAATGTTCAATATAAGAAAAAGAAGCAATACAAGAATCCATAAAAAAAAGAAGATCACCATGTCTCCTCTAATAGACATGGAAACATAAAGTCAAAAGAGATATCTAAGAAAAAAACTACAAGACAAGTATTGGTTCCAAAATCCATCATTGAAGATATTCTCTTTAGATCATCAAAAGAAAATAAAAAACCCATGGCTATATGGATTCCAAAGTCTCTCTTGAAAGAGTCTGGTGTTGAGAAAAAAGTGAAATTGACATTCAAGCTTCCAAAGGCTTCCACTTCATCTTCTTCCAAAAATATTCTTCCATTCCATGTGCCTAAACCTCAACCTCTACTATCCATTCACTATATTCCTTCATGTATTCCTTCATTCACATCTCCTCCATCCTCTCACCACCCTTCAAGGTATGCGTTGATGTTGAGCTTTCCTTCCTTTCCATCTACCCTTTCACAATCCTTCCATTCATTATCCTTCTACCTTCTATCCTTTTCCCTCATTTTCCTATTCCTCCTATCTTCCAACCTCACTCACTTTACATAAAACCTCATCCTCCATTTTCCCTTCCATCTCCCTTTCCCTATCAGCATCTTTGAACATATCATTTTGAATCATTGGCATATCATGGTTTATCCTTTCAAGGAGCACTATCTAAAAAGCTTGCCTTCTTCCAAGAAAAATAAAAAATAAAAATAAAAATTAAAAATGTGTCTTGGTGAAAACTTGGAAACAGGTGCCTTGGTAGAAAAAGTAAAGAGAAATAAATTCATCCTATGGTGAAAACCACTCCCTTGTGGCACCTTGGATAAGTACCATGATGAAAATCTGGCAATCAGGCATCATGCGTAGTTCTTCTACATATTTCATCCATTCCATCTTCTCTCTTTGATCTTGACAAAGTTGATCTATACATGAACATTTGGCTATTTTGTGAGTTGTCTGATGATGATCTTGCTTTCATTCCTTCCATGTTTAGCCCTCATATCCATCTTCCTCTATTCATTTTCACCTATCACTATCCCTTTCCCCTTTGGTCTTGATCTAAAAAAAAGAAAGAAAGAGTAAAACACGATGCTATGAAGCCTCTTGACATGTCTACTCCTTTGGACTACATTCTGTCCTTCTTTGACATTATGATTTTGTGACTTATCCTATACTGGCCTTTTATTACTTTTCCAAATGTGCTTTACATGACAATTTTTTCCTAGCTTGGGTCTTCTTGAGGAGTTTTCCCTTGAGGATTTCTTCCCTTCATTCTCCTTCATTCTCTTGTCTTCCATCTCTTCCACCAGCTTGCCAATCCCTCTTGTTCTCCACCTTGCTAGACATTGGGACTACATGATATGATCTTGCTTGGGAGTTTGCAATGGAAAAAGATGCTATCAAGTATACCAAGTATCAGAACAAGTATCAGAACCAGTATCAGAACAAGTATCAGAACCAATATTAGAACAAGTATCAAAACAAGTATCAGAACAATTATCAGAACCAATATCAGAACAAGTATTTGAACAAGTATCAGAACACCTACTAGGGCAACACCTTTCGCTTTAGTTTATGGGTCTGAAATGATACTGCCTATTGAGGTTGAAATCCCATCACTAAGAATTAGAATGCATGGTCTCGTAATTGATGATGACTATAGAGTGTCTAGGTTGCAAGAACTTGAACTACTAGATGAGCATAGATAAGCAGTGTATGATCATCTCAGAGTATATCAGAAGGGAATGTCTAGAGGCTACAACAAGAAAGTCAGACATAGAGAATTTCAGGTTGGCAATCTAGTCTTGAGAGAAAATCCTAAAAATCAATCACATTGAGAATGCAAGGGGAAGTTCGAACCCAACTGGCTGGGTCCTTTTGTAATCATTGCTACTTTTGGCTTTGGTGCTTATCAACTCTCAATGACTGAAAGAGAACAGCTCCGAGAACCAATCAACATTCTCCATCTAAAGAAATTCTATGCCTAAGGCATTCAGTCTATGGTAAAATGTCCTGAAAAAAATCTTAAAAAATTGAAAAATATAAAAAATTCAAAAAAATTGAAAAATGAAAAAAAAGAAAAAGAAAAAAAAAGTGCCTTGGTGAAAACTTGGAAACAGGCGCCTTGGTAGCAAAAATAGAATCTCTGCCAAAATGGTGAAAACCCGGCAAACAAGTGCCACTTGTTTCAAAATGCTCCATCTATCAGTGCAATCTTGGTCTTTCCCAACTTTTAGTCTTGTTTTAGTTTGTACATATCTCTTGGTTTGTTTTTGCATTTCCAGTTTTCAATAAATCAGTTTGTCCACCAATCTGCTCAAGTGTCTGTATCCTATCAATGTTCAAACTTGGGGGCAATCAATGTCATATCCTATGGTCTCTAGTGTATCTTAGATGTATCATATCTAGTCAGAGTCATTTTGAAGCTTCACGTGAGTGAGTGAGTCAGTCTTGTCTCCCGAAAGGATTTTGCATCTACAACAATGCAATAAACATCAAACATCAAACTGAAAACAATCTATGCTTTTTTACATGCTTTTATCTCCTTGTATGCTTACTGATTCGCATTGAAATTTTTGCTTATTGTGTCCCTTTGAGCCCTTTGATGATGTCCTTTATAGAATTTAGAGAGTGATGACTGGGGGCATAATCTTTTCTTTGTCTTCTACTTGTATGTGAAAATCTAACAACTTTAGAAATTTTGGATTGAAATGGTGTCCGACTGTAAGAGCCTCTATCTCAAATTGGATGGCCATGCGTACCTTGACCATTGATACCTGGATGATTCAAAGAAGTATTGATCTAACTATTATCTTTTTGAGTGAGTTCTTTCTCCTACTATGAAACATAATCTTACCTAAGGATGTGAACGATAAAGGGTCACTACGGGTAATTCACACTGGATTTAGAATGATCTCTTGACTATTTGATGTGTTTGAATGCAAGGCATATTTAGGTCATCACGATGTTTATGTTTTGATGCTTATACAAATTGCTATATCAAAATGGACATAATAGTCAGGTCATCTTGATGTTTATGCCTTGGTGCTTATATCTAATCTGACATTCTAAAAATAAAATAAATATTCATATATCCATGGTTGTTGACCAGTGGGTGTTGTATTGATTCTTGCACATAGAAATCGATATTCATATGTCTATGGTTTCATAGCCAGTGGGCATTGTATTGATTTATCCGGTTACCTAAAAGTTCAATGATGATAACAAATTGACACATGATCAGTGACTAGGTCCTAGGTCTTAGGTTGCATTTCATTTTGCATGTCTCTTTGCATTTTGCATGTTGCATGATCTCACAATTGCTAAACAAACTTCAATGCTTAAACAATTCTCCACTCGCATCTTCAAATCTAACAAGAGCTGAATCTCACACGAAGGTTCCTCCAACGAAAAAACAAGTAGAATCCTTTTTTAGGATCAAAATCAAAATCTAAGATTGTTTATATTATTAACTACTTGCATAATCAATCTTCAATCATAGTAAAAATCTATTTTTTTAAAACTTATGATTATCTTACATCAAACTATCAAAATTTGAACTTGGTCAACCATGGTCAACTCATGGTCAAACCTCATCAAACTTGGTCATCTAGACCTCTAAACGATGCAGAATACGTTCCTAGACATGTTTAACCACTTCTCAAATCAATTAACATGCTTCTAAACTATTTAACACTGACTTCTCTTGTCAGATTTGAATTTTAATCCTGAAGAGGGCATGGTATTACACATCATTCAAAGTCTGTAATCAAATTTGAAATCATATCTTTATGGAAATCATATCTTCCTTAGTAATCAAGACAACAACCATGTCTAGTTACTGATTCATCAAAAGACCTCATCGCTCAGGGAAAATCAATCATCACTTGGGGCATATTAGATTCATCGAGATCCATATCAATCTGATATTCTCTTAATCTTGTAAACTGTATCAGTTTTTGCAACCATCGGATCATAGTGTTCTTTCCTTGGTTCTTCGGCAACTAAAAGGTTCAGATGTGATACCTGCTAGTTCTACTAAGACAATCGAGTCTAGAACCAGTCACTCACTTCTTCACAATCATAAGGTTCGGAATCAGGTGTTTTGACACTTTCTTTCACAATCCTTGATTCATCGCTGCTACAGTGAACATTATCTTTGGTCATTCAGGACCTGTTATCTTCATATCAAATCTTTCAATCAGTTTCTATATCATATCAATATCAATATCAAACATCAGTTTCATATCTCTATCAAACACAGACTATCTTTGAACCACTGCGGTTCCCACAATAATTCAAAGAGGGGCAAAATGTAATACCCCAAAAATGGGCTATAAGTTCATTAATCTCTTACATCGACATATCAAACAAAATCGACATCAAAGTCCTAACCTAAGGCACATCTGCACATCATTGAATTCTAATTGATTATCATAAATTCTGCATCAGGAAATATTCCTAGTAATATTCCTAATCATCATAATTATCTTTAATTTAATGATTATTTGGTGATAAATCACATTTATCCTAAGTTTGATTAATTGAATATTTTCATATTTAATTAATTAGATTTAATATCTTGCCACTTAATTGTGTAATTAAATTTAATTCTATCTATTATTAATTGTATTATTTAATTTTGACAATAAATCTAATATCCTATGAATAATTGATTAAATTTTTATTTAATTAATTAAAGCAAGTTGTCATTATTTAATAATATAGTTTTTAATAAAAGTTTGATTAAATAATTGATTAACCCATAAATCAATTATTTATTTTCAAAAATCAGTTAAGTTGAGCATAAATCACTTTATTTATTTAATTAATTCATAATTATTATGCACATTCAAAAGAAACAGTTAAACTCCAAATCAGAAAATCAATGCAAGTTATTGACTTTTTGGAACTCAACATCATTTTTGAGTTTTAAAGTTGATCTAAACTTCTAATTTGAATTAAAAAGTTGTTTTTGCATGATTTGCATATTTTTGTGAATTAAATTATTTTTATTTAAAAATAACTCAAAAATCAACCTGAGTTATTTGAGTGATTTATGGCTTTTTTTCATGCACCTCCAAAGTCTTGGATTTCTATAAAATCAAGGCTCAGCTCTTCATAATTCATCTCATAATTTTGCAAGCTTACTTTGCCAAAGTCATCTACGAATTGCACAACTATTTTGAAGAATTAGAATTTGAAGAATCAAAGCTTATTGCGAATCAAGGCTATTGTGAGATCAATTTTTTTTTTACATTCATTTAAATTTTTTTTCATATTATTGTTAGATCATTTTAGCATATCAATTTCCATATAGATCAATTTCATATCAGTTTATCATTCATATTGCATAGAAAATACCAAAAAAATAGATTAATTGCATTCATATTTCATATCAGTTTCGCATTCAAATCCTTCGTTTAGGTCACTGATCTCGATAACAATCTGAGAACATCAATCTCGCACCTACTAGAAGATAGTAAATCGCTTGGTTAAATTAGATTTCAATTTTACACGATTTTGATTTTTGCTAACCTCTAATGTTTTACTGAAGTGTTGTGTCTACAGATCAGGTACAATTTTCACACACACACACACACCATATATAATCTGGAATGGTGATTTACTAGTGCTCCTGTTGATAGAATTATTGTATGAAAATTCTACCTATGGTAAAATGAAATCCCTTTCTGTTGGCTTATCTCCAACCAAACATCTCAGCAAATTTTCCAAACTCCTATTCACCACCTCTGTCTGTCCATTAGTTTGTGGATGATGTGATGAACTAAACTTCAAATCTATTTTCAATTTCTTTCACAATGTATGCTAAAAATATCCAACGAACTTAGTGTCCCTATCTAAAACTATACTCTTTGGAAAACCATGTAGTCTCACTACTTCTCTGAAAAATAATTCTGCTACATGAACATCATCATTAGTCTTCTTGCAGGGAATAAAATGTGTCATCTTTGAAAATCTATCAAATACCACAAAAATTGATTCATGTCCCCACTGTGTCCTTGGTAAGCTAAGAACAAAGTCCATATTGATATCCTCCCAAGGCTTCTCTGGTACAGGTAATGGTTGATACAACCTAGTATTCCACTTCTCTCCTTTCACCATCTGACATACTCTGCAACTCTGTACAAACTTCTTGACATCTTGCTACAACTGTGGCCAATAGTAATTTTCACTAACCAAAGCAAGGGTTTTATCATCACCAAAATGTCTAGCCAATCCTCCGCTATGCTTCTCCTTGATGATATTCTCCCTCATAGAACTTTTTGGAATGCACAAATGACTCCCTCTGAATAGCATATCATTTTGAATGATGAAATCCAGCCACTTCATCCTTTCTAGTGTAACAGGTTCTATACAAGCTTTCCAAGCTTCACCAAAATCAGGATCCTCTGGATTTAAATTCTTGAGTTCTTTGAACCCAACCACCTCAATCTGCATCTTTGTCAGTAATAGTTGCCTTCTACTAAGCACGTCTGCAACCCTGTTAGACTTTCCACTTCTATATTTCAAAATAAATGTATAACTTTGCAAAAATTCAACCCATTTCAAATACCTTTGATTCAACTTTCTTTGACTATTCAAATATTGCAAATCTTGATGATCAGTATACAAAACAAACTCCTTAGGAAGTAGATAGTGTCTCCACTTTTTGAATGCCTGAATTATAGCATAAAATTCTTGATCATAAATAGAATATTTTCTTTTGACATCATTTAACTTCTCAATGAAATAAGTAATAGGTTTACCATCTTGGCTCATAAGAGCTCCTATTGCAGTATCACTAGCATCACAATCTACTTGAAACACCTTATTAAAATTTGGAAGTGCTAAAATAGGCTGTTCTATAACTTTCTATTTCAATAATTTAAAACTCTTATCTACCTCATTAGTCCACTTGAACTCTTTTCTATCCCCTCTCATTATTTTAGTCAAGGGTCCACAAATACTGCTAAAATTTCTGATAAACTTTTTGTAAAAACTAGTCAAACCATGAAAAGATCTTACCTTAGTAGCACTCCTTGGAGTAGGCCATTCAAGGATAGCCTGTACTTTCTCTAGGTCCATTTTTAGACCTTCTGCTAAAACTAAAAATCCCAAATACACTAATTCCTTCTTCACAAAACTGCACTTCTTCAAATTAATCAACAATTTCTAATCTCCCAGCTTCTCAAACACCATACAAATATGCATCATATGTTCCTCCAATATCTTGCTAAAGATCAAAATATCATCTAGGTAAACAATGACAAACTTATCCAGAAATTCTTTCAGAACCTCGTTCATGAGCCACATGAAAGTGATCAGTGCATTGGTTAGCCCAAAAGGCATGACTAACCACTCATATAGTCCTTCCTTTGTCTTGAAGGAAGTCTTCCATTCATCTCTTTCTCTAATCCGAATATGGTGATATCCACTCTTCAGATCTATCTTTGAGAAATACACAACCCTACTCAAATAGTCCATAATATCATCCATTCGTGGCAATGGAAACTGGTACTTGATTATGATCTTGTTTATTGCTCTAAAATCTATAGACATTATCCATTCTCCATTCTTCTTTGGTGTTAATACCATTGGTACAATAGAGGGATTCAGACTCTCTTGAAT
This sequence comes from Chamaecyparis obtusa, assembly GCA_027943335.1. Classification (NCBI taxonomy): domain Eukaryota; kingdom Viridiplantae; phylum Streptophyta; class Pinopsida; order Cupressales; family Cupressaceae; genus Chamaecyparis; species Chamaecyparis obtusa. Next base: position 1,116,480 of record BSBK01007709.1, read on the forward strand.
CAACCCCTTTTGCAATAACTCATGTACTTGTCTATTCAACTCTTCACTTTCTGCTGGTGTCATTCTGTGTGCTGCCTTGTTTGGAAAAATGGCTGCTGAAATCAAATCCATCTAATGACCAATCTTTCTTATCGGTGGTAATCAATCAGGTACATTATCAGATACAATATCTTGAAACTCATTCAACAAATTTGCAACCTTTATAGGTAAATCCTCTAGTTCCTTTTTACCAACTTTTGAAATTAAAGTAAAACCCACATGCTCATGCCTCATACCATCTAAGATTCATCTTTCATCAACAAAAGTTATTCTTGCATTACCACATACTTTTTCTTCGGTCTCCTTCAATGGCTTTAGCTTATGTTGCACTCTATCCTTTGTTAGGGAATAGGTATTCACATGACCATCATGTACAACACATCTATCAAATTGCCACATCCTACCCAATAACATGTGACATGCATCCATAGGTATGATATCACATAGTACCTCATCATCATACCTGCCAATCTTAAAATTTACTAGGCACTGTTCACTAACCATGACCTTGTGGCCAACCTGCACCCAAGCAATCTGATATGGATGTGGGTGTTTCTATCTCTTGAGGTTAAACTTTGTCACCATCTCTTCTGACACCAAGTTGTCAATGCTTCCACTATAAATAATAACATCACAACATTTACCCTCACACTTGCATTTAGTGTGAAACATGCTCCTCCTTTGTTTAGGTTCATTCTCACCACTCAGTAGGACTCTTCTGTTAATCAATGTTTCTCCTCTTTCAACATCTTCATAATTTGAGGATCTGACATTTTCATCTACATGTGCCACTTTGGTTTGGCCTTCATTGCTTCTATCTGTCCTTCCTTTGCATTGAGGACATTCAAATGCCCTATGAACTTCTTCTCTATAGTGAAAACATGTTCCACGGAAGCCTGCTCTTCCTGAACCTTGTCCTCTTCCTCTTCCTCTCTGATCTCTATTGTTCTTATCTTGGAAATGATTGGAGTTATTTCCTCTCTAATTTTTACTTCTATTGGCCAAATCCTTCTTTGTCAGATCTTCATTTTGGCTTCCATATGACCGTCCACCGGATCATCCACTGTGACCTCTTCCATTTTGTCTACTCTCAAACTTCTTGTTCAACTTTTCCTCTACTTTTAGGGAAAACTAGTATGCCTCTTCAATATTGTTCATTTAAACCAAATTCAGCTCCTCTTGAATGCTTAGCCTCAACCCATTAAGGTAATGGAAAAATTTGTCCTTATCAGCTTCCACATGACCTGTTCTAATGAGGACTCAATAGAACTCCTCTGTATACTCCTGAACAGATCGTCCTGCTTGCTTCAAACTTTGTATTTTATTCAGTAAGTCAAGCTCATAATCAAAAAGGATGAACTATCGCTTCAATTTATCCACCATCCACTCTCATCTTGTGATTTTATCCTTTCCTCTTTGATTTCGCTCCAATTGAATCTCTTTCCATGAGATCTTCACATGACCTTTCAGTCTCGCCTTCGAGAATTTGAACCTATCAGGATCCTCAATATTTTCATACTCAAAATATTCTTCACATTGATTGATCAAGTCAATCAACTCCTCTGGGTTAAGATTTCCTAAAAATGTAGGAACCTCATTCTTAGGTCTTTTTCTGATGTTAGAAATGGCCCAAAAAAGTTTTTCTTCCTCCCGATTCACAATTTTGACTTCTCCTTCTTTATCTTCTTCTTCTTCGGCTTCATCCTTGCTTTTGTCTCTGACATTAAGATTTATTCCTCTATGAATCTCTTCTTTTAATGCTTGCACTTGTCTCTGGAGCACTCTAACTTCAGGTGTTACAACACCAGCTCTTCCGCCACGTTCCTTTCGTGGAGGCATTTTTGCAATGTGCCCTTAAACCCTAACCACGATCCTGGTGCAAGCTACCTCATAGTCGGTGATCTATTTAATCACTCAAGAACTCCTACTCTGATACCACTTGATGAAGGGTGCTCCCCTTAATACCACAAACACATAACAAAAACATAGAAACAACAACAATATGCAAGAACAGAAAATGGGCTTCTTATTATCTCTACAAATGTAGAATTACAAACTTTTAGAATTACAATATGCAAAGCCACATGGGCATTCCATTACAATATTCTGTAGGAGAAAGCCTCAAATGAATACATAGATCTAGTACCCAGATGTGTCTCAAACTGTCTATGACAATAGTACAACCTTCCTTATATATGCAATTTTTCCACCGCTTGGGAAGGTTCCAAAATTTTTAGCCAAGGCTGACCAAAATTAGAATTATTTTATTTTATAATTTGTTACATCAAAGTCAGCTTAAAATAAATTCTGAAACCCAAATAGAAATTTTGAAGGAAAATTATTTTCCACCATTTCAGGTGACCCAACTTTCGAAGACCATAAGTCATCGCCAGTTGACCCGATTGGCTATTATGACCCCGTTCTGGAAAGGCCATGAAGCGCTCTACAGGCCTGACTTGAGCAAGTGCTTGCCACCCAAATTTTTGTCCTCATCTAAGGCCTCTAAATCCTTAAAAAATGATTTCAAAGTTTCTATACCCTATTTCCAATATCGAAAATCTTCAATATCTACAAAGCTAGCCTTGATCTGTCAATGAAACTTTACTGGTAGGCTGATATGACCAAAATGAACCTCTAGGGAAGAAATCAAAACATTCTAAGATTAGATGACCAACTTACTAAAAATAGAAAGTTTCCATAAATAGTAGCTCTCCATAAGATAGCCCTTATTAAATACAAAAATAGAAATATTTTTGGGTGATGCAAGATTTCTCTTACACCCAAGATGCTCCTGTATTAGACACCTGGGGTAATTTGAGAAGTGACCCTGTCATGACTTAGGTGTGTAGAGGAAAACTAAGATGGTTAACCTTGTACTTTGTTAGCCATGATGAATCTTCAATAGGTCATCCTTTCCACTTGACCAGATATTATTTATATGTCTTGTTCCTTGTGCTTTTGCCAACACGACTATCTAGTATGTATTCAATCTCTTTATTATCTAAATTGGTTGCTAGACTAATCCACTGTGCTGCTATAACCTCATCTTCAACACCTCCTTCATGATACTCTATCAAATCTGAAACATTAAATACTGGTGAAATATTCAGCTTAGTAGGCAACTTGACCTCATATTCATTTCTTGAATCATGCTTCTTCAGTATCCTACATGGCCCAAACTTCTTCATTTTCAACTTGTTATATGTACCAACTAGAAATCGCTCCTTCCACAAATGAACCATGACTTCATCTCCAACCCGAAACTCCTTATGCCTCCTTTTCTGATCTGCCTTATCCTTATACTATGCATTCATCTTGGTAATATGCTTCCTCACCTCGTCATGGATGTTCTTCAAATGCTCTGCAAAATCTTCAGCTTCAGCACTACCTATTTCTCCTTTATCTATCTTTCTCAACTCAGATGCATTTATGACACTACTCCCATATACAATCTAGAATGGTGATTTACCAGTGCTCCTGTTAATAGAATTATTATATGCAAATTCTTCCTGTAGTAAAATCAAATCCCATCCTGTTGGCTTATCTCTAACCAAACATCTCAGCAAATTTCTAAAACTCCTATTCACCAGCTCTGTCTCTCTAGCAGTCCATGGATGATGTGATGAACTGAACTTCAAATCTATTTTCAACTTCTTCCACAATGTACACCAGAAATATCCAACGAACTTAATGTCTCTATCTGAAACTATACTCTTTTGCAAACCATGTAGTCTCACTACTTCTCTAAAAAATAATTCTGCTACATGAACAACATCATTAGTCTTCTTGCAGGGAATAAAATGTGCCATCTTTGAAAATCTATCAACTACCACAAAAATTGAATCATGTCCCCGCTGTGTCCTTGGTAAACTAAGAACAAAGTCCATACTGATATCCTCCCAAGGCTTCTTTGGTACAAGTAATGGCTGATAAAACTCAGTATTCTGCTTCACTCCTTTCGCAATTTGACATACTCTACAACTCTGTACAAACTTTTTGACATCTTGCTGCAACTATAGCCAATAGTAATTCTCACTAACCAAAGCAAGGGTTTTATCATGACCAAAATCTCTAACCAATCCTCCGCTATGCTTCTCCTTGATGAGATTATCCCTCATAACACTTCTTGGAATGCACAATTGACTCCCTCTGAATAGCATATCATCTTGAATGATGAAATCCAACCACTTCATCTTGTCTAGAGTAACAGGTTCTATACAAGCTTTCCAAGCTTTACCAAAATTAGGATCCCTTGGATACAAATTCTTGAGTTCCTTGAACCCAACCACCTCAATCTAAATCTCTGTTAGCAATAATTGCCTTCTGCTAAGCGCATCTGCAACCCTGTTAGACTTTCCACTTCTGTGTTTCAAAACAAATGTATAACTCTGCAAAAACTCAACCTATTTCAAATGCCTTTGATTCAACTTTTCTTGACTATTCAACTATTGCAAAGCTTGATGATTAGTATACAAAACAAACTCCTTAGGAAGCAGATAGTGTCTCCACTTCTTCAATGCCTGAACTATAGCATAAAATTTTTGATCATAAACATAATATTTTCTGTTGGCATCATTTAACTTCTCACTAAAATAAGTAATAGGTTTACCCTCTTGGTTCATAATAGCTCCTATTGCAGTACCACTAGCATCAAAATCTACTTGAAACACCTTTTTAAAATTTGGAAGTGCTAAAACAGGTTGTTCTGTAACTTTCTATTTCAACAATTTAAAACTCTTATTTGCCCCATTAGTCCACTTGAACTCTTTTCTATCCCCTCTCATTGTTTCAGTCAAGGGTCCACAAACACTGCTAAATTTTTTGATAAAATTTCTGTAAAAACTAGCCAAACCATGAAAAGATTTTACCTCAGTAGCACTCCTTGGAGTAGACCATTCAAGGATAGCCTCTACTTTCTCTAGGTCCATTTTCAGACCTTCTGTTGAAACTACAAATCCCAAATACACTAATTCCTTCTTCACAAAATTGCACTTCTTTAAATTAATCAACAATTTCTCATCTCTCAGCTTCACAAACACCATACAAATATGCATCATACGTTCCTCCAATGTCTTGCTAAATATCAAAATATCATGTAGGTAAACAATGACAAACTTACCCAGAAATTCTTTCAGAACCTCATTCATGAGCCGCATGAAAGTGCTCGGTGCATTGGTTAGCCCAAAAGACATGACTAACCACTTATATAGTCCTTCCTTTGTCTTGAAGGTAGTCTTCCATTCATCTCCTTCTCTGATCTGAATATGGTGATATCCACTCTTCAGATCTATCTTTGAGAAATACACAACCCCACTCAAATAGTCCATAATATCATTCATGCATGGCAATAGAAACTGGTACTTGATTATGATCTTGTTTATTGCTCTAGAATCTGTACACATCCTCCATTATCCATTCTTATTTGGTGCTAATACCATTGGTACAACACAGGGACTCAGACTCTCTAGAATCAACCCCTTCTGCAATAACTCATGTACTTATCTATTCAACTCTTCACTTTCTGTTGGTGTCATTCTGTGTGCGACCTTGTTTGGAAAACTGGCTCTTGGAATCAAATCTATCTGATGACTAATCTTCCTTACTAGTGGTAATCCATTAGGTACATTATCAGATACCATATCTTGAAACTCATTCAACAAATCTGCAACCTCTACAGGTACATCCTGTAGTTCCTCTTTACCAACTTTTTGAATTAAAGGAAAACACACATGCTCATGCCTCATATCATATAGGAATTTTCTTCCATCAACAAAAGTTATTATTGCATTACCACATACCTTTTCTTCGGTCTCCTTCAATGGCTTTAGCTTATGTCACACTCCATCCTTTATCAGGGAATAGGTATTCACATGACCATCATGTACAATACATTTCTCAAACTGCCATGACCTACCCAACAACATGTGACATGCATCCATAGGTATGATATCACATAGTACCTCATCATGGTACTCGCCAATCTTGAACTTTACTAGGCACTGTTCACTGACCATGACCTTGTGGTCATCCTGCACCTAGGCAATCTGAAATGGATGTGGGTGTTTCTATCTCTTGAGCTTCAACTTTTTCACCATCTCTTTTGACACCAATTGTCAATGCTTCCACTATCAATAATCACATCACAACATTTACCCTCACACTTGCATCTAGTGCGAAACAGGCTCCTCCTTTGTTCAGGTTCATTCTCACCACTCAGTAGGACTCTTCTGTTAATCAATGTTTCTCCTCTTTCAACATCTTCATAATTTGAGGATCTGACATTTTCATCTACATGTGCCACTTTGGTTTGGCCTTCATTGCTTCTATCTATCCTTCCTTTGCATTAAGGACATTCAAATGCCCTATGAACTTCTTCTCTATAGTGAAAACATGTTCCACAGAAGCCTCCTCTTCTTGAACCTTGTCCTTTTCCTCTTCTTCTTTGATCTCTATTTTTATGATCTTGGAAATGATTGGAGTTGTTTCCTCTCTAATTTTGATTTCTACTGGCCTCATCCTTCTTTTTTGGATCTTCATTTCAGCCTCCATATGACTGTCCACTAGATCGTCCACCGTGACCTCTTTCATTTTGTCTACTTTCAAACTTCTTATTTAGCTTTTCCTCTACTTTTAGGGAAAACTGGTATGCCTCTTTAGTATTATTCATTTGAACCAGATTTAGCTCCTCCTAAATGCTTGGCCTCAACTCATTAAGGTAACGGGCAACTTTCTCCTTATCAGCTTCCGCATGGCCTATTCTGATGAGGATTTGATAGAACTCCTCTGTATACTGCTGAACAGATCATCCCACTTGCTTCAAACTTTACATTTTCTTCAGCAGGTCAAGGTCATAATCAACAGGGATGAACTGTTGCTTCAATTTATCCACCATCCGCTTCCATCTTGTGATTTTATCCTTTCCTCTTTGATTTCACTCCAATTGAATCTCTTGCCACCAGATCTTCCAATGACCTTTCAGTTTGGCCTTCAGGATTTTGACCCTATCAGGATCCTCAATATCTTCATACTCAAAATATTCTTCACATTCATTGATCCAGTCGATCAACTCCTTTGGGTTTAGATTTCCTGAAAATGCAGGAACCTCAATCTTGGGTCTTTTTTCAATCTTGGAAATGGCTCAAAAAAGTCTTTCTTTCTCCCGGTTCACAATTTTGACTTCTTCTTCATCTTCTTCTTCAACTTCATCCTCACTTTCATCTCTAACATTAAGATTCATTCATTTGTAAATCTCTTCTTGTAATGCTCACACTTGTCTCTGGAGCACTCTAAGCTTAGGTGTTACAACACCAGCTCTTTCGCCATGTTCCCTTCATGGAGGCATTTTTGCGATGCACACTGAAACCCTAACCATGGTCCTAGTGCAAAATACGTCATAGTCAATGATTTGTTTACACACTCAGGAACTCCTACTCTAATACCACTTGATGAAGGGTGATCCCCTTAATACCACAAACACATAATAGAAATAGAGAAATAAAAACAATATGTTAGAACATAAAATGGGCTTCTTATTATCTCCAGAAATGTGGAATTACAAATTTTCAGAATTACAATATGCAAAGCCACATGGGCATTCCCTTATAATATTCTATAGGACAAAGCCTCAAATCAATACCCAGATCTACTACCCAGAACTGTCGCGAACTGCCTAAGACAACACTACAACCTTCCTTATATAGGTAATTTTTCCACCGCCTCGGAAGGTTCCATAATTTTTAGCCAACAAGGCCGACCAAACTTAGAATTATTTTATTTTACAATTTATTACATCAAAGTTGGCTCAAAATAACTTTTGAAACCCAAACAGTAATTTTGAAGGAAAATCATTTTCCACCATTTCAGGTGACCCAACTTCAGAAAACCATAAGTCATCACTAGTTGACCCGATTGACTATTATGACCCCATTCCAAAAAGGCCACGAAGCGCTCTACAGGCCTAACTAGCGCAAGTGTCTATCTCCCAAATTTTTGACCTCATTCAGGGCTTGTAAAGCCTTCAAAACTAAGTTCAATGTTTCTATACCCTGTTGCCAATACTGAAAATCTTCAATATCTACAAAGCTAGACTTGATCTATCAATGAAACTTTATTGGCAGGTTGATATGACCAAAATGGACCTCTAGGGAAGAAATTAGAACATTATGAGATCAGATGACCAACTAACTAAAAATAGCAAGTTTCCATAAATAGCAGCTTTGCAGAGGATAGCCCTTATTGAATACAAAAACAAAAATATTTTTGGGTGATGCAAGATTTCTCTTACACTTAGTATGCTCCTGCATCATACCACCTGATGCAGAGAGGGGTAGGAGGGGCCAAAAAATGCTCTTATACCACCAGATGCAAGAGAGAGGACAGGAGGGGCCAAAAAATGGGATAGCCTACCAGGTCCACCTTGTAGAACAACATGCGGAAGAAACAAACATACAAGAGTGAGAGAGAGAATGTATATCTTTCATATATTATCTTCAAATTGATTCATACATGCCAGGCTGTAAGGCCTTCCCGGTTATGGCAAGATATTACAATGAAGTACAAAAGTCCTGAAAAATGCGAAGATCTATAGTTAATATCTAATCTTCTATCTTCTATCTCCTATCAAAACTCACTATCAAACTCCCTATCCTCTAACCAAACAACTACATTTATACAAGATGCTACCGAACTAAGTCGGCCTTCAGATCCATAATCAATGGAAGGAATGACTAGATCTAGGTCCACATGCTTCCCAATAATAGATACCAACATTAAATCTATGACCCATAATAAATGCACAATTCAGCCTCAATAGAAACTCAAAAGAAACCCGTTGGTAAACAAAGCCAACCGAGCGCCAGACAAGCATCACCGAATGCCAGAGAAATTACCGAGAACTAGAGAGATAACCAACCAACATCGGCAAATAAAGGAAACTGAGCAACACCGAACCAACTTGGTCAAAGAAGGAACCGAGCAACACAAACAAGCTCAAATATGGTTTTGGTGACACAGGATTGCCAAGGACCCAAGATGCTCCTGCATCAATGAGTCCAGGTCTTAAGCTCAAATTAATAGATTTGAGGATAATAAGAAACCATACCCAATCTAAGAGGTAGAGTATAATCCAACCATCATTTGGTGATCTCTCACTCATATTCATAATCCTTTGAAAGCCTAATGTTGATGTGATTGAATGCTTGATATAGAGAAATAGCCTTTGAATCTTGGTGCTTGTTGATTCTTGCCTTGATTTGTAGATCTTTACTTCATGGAAAGTCTTCAAATTATGGCTTCAACCTTGCAATTTCTTTCACCTTGCCAAAATGAAGTAAGATGATTTATTTTATACCAAATTAGATAATAAAACTTAAGAGAGTCGACCATAAATCCAAAAATCCCACTAAATTATCAAGACAGGGCTCCAAATTCAATTTCATCCCAAAGCTCATGGAATAGAATTTATTAGGAATTATGTACCCTGTAATAAGGGTTAAAATTAGAACCATGGGTCACAGATAAGTAGGGAATGTTTGATTAAGAGGCACAATTGATTTTGGGGTTGGGGCATAATATGAAGGCCACAAATGGTAACATAGGGCCTATGTGATTAAATAAAATATTGTATTAGAGAAATAATAGAGCACACTGAGAAATAAGGGCTTGCCTCAAGTTTAAACAAAATTGAATTAATGGATGATTCATATTCGAATTTAGTTTTTCATTAAGTGAAACATGAGGTCCTATTATGCATGCTAAAATTAGAACAAATTAAGGTAGGTGATACAAAATCATGAAATTATATACACCAATTAGGTGCTTACAATTTACAATAGTACATTTATCACCCACTTTAGCAATATATAACACTACATGCATATGCAAGCTAAATTACAAAAATAATAAATGAAAAAGCATATTCCAAAGTTTTTGAATGAAGTGCCCAACATGGTAATACCTACAAAAAAACATTAGGAACCATATTCTACAAAATGAATTCATTAGTAAAATCCATACACCACCTAATACTTACTAAAATGATGAAATTTGTAGGTAGCTATATGTCCCCTATTTTGGCTTGCTAATTAGGAAAGTGAAATATGTTATCATGTTTACCACAATGAATCATGAATATCAATTCATTGATAAATCCTATCAATAGGATTTGAAATAAACTTGAAACATCCCATAAAAAATTGGATAGATAGGAAGCTAATTCACAATCTCAGTGAAAAAAATGGTGTAAAAATTAGAGCTCTCTAGCTCAAGATATGAATGATTATGCAATAAATATAATAAATATAATATATAAAAAGAAAAAGCAATAGTTAATTATAAAACTTACCACTTAAATGGTTCCTACCTTCACTATTCAAAGTGTCACTTTCACATTTTGTCCTTTTGTTGTAGTGAAGAGGTGTAGAAGATGTTGAAGAAGTTTCCAATAGTTTCGACAAGGATTAGGAACCTAAGGTGAGAAGTTGAGGATGAGATGCCACTGGATAAGGTAGGTCATTTTATCACTATGTTGACTTTCTAAATTCTATTTTGACTTTTCTTTTGCACACTACCATAGGTTAAATATATGTCCAAAAATATGCAGGAATTTTATATCCTCTATGACATCCTATACCTTGGGAGGCACCCTATACCCTCTAGGGAAACATGTACCCTCAAATGTGATCTTTACCTATTGGGGAAATCTATACCTTGGGAGGTGATTTATACCTATTAGGGTGATCTGTAACTTGGGAGGCAATTTGTATCCTAAGAGAATAACACCTAATATCTAGGGTAGTAATGTTTTGATATGTATATTGTATGCTGATGTTGAAATTTTGTCTTGTGATTGTAGGAGTATCCCGAGATGAGGGAGAATAAAGGTGGTTGAGTGATGTTTTATCTTTGTGGGAGGATGCAAGATCTGAGCATCAAGGATCCAAGCCTATTGAGAGACATTGGGATATATTAGGAATACCTCCTATTGGTGATGAAATACCATGATGCAATGCTGATGGTGCTTATGAAGGGTTGGGATACTTATACGTCCACCTTCCATCTTTCCACATGGGAGATGAATATGACTTTAGAGGATGTGTGCTAGATTTTGAGACTACCTAATTGAGGGAGGACAACAAGATTGGTGACATCACAAATAGATGTAGAGATCTATGAGGATCAAATATAATACCTTGGTAGAGAAGTGCCACATTATCCTAAATAAAAAATAGTATGACTTAATTTTGTATGTCGTTGAGGATGTACCATTGGTCAGGAAGATATTGATATACAATTTTATGGTAGTATGGATGCTAGATTGAAAAGGTCCCACATTCTCAACATGTCTTAACCATGTGATTCAAAGCATGGAGCATGAAGGCACTATCTTCTCCTAGGGGAGGAGTATGCTTGCACATTTATATTATGAGTTAGGTAAATATGGTCTCCATGAATGAAGGATTTTGACATGTACATTGTTATAGATGTATATGTTTGAACATATTTTAAGTGTGTGGCCTTCTAGATTCCTATCAAGATATTACCAAAGAATCCATTGGATTTTGGTTATCCACCAAGAAATACATGGCAGTGAGGATATTTACTATTTTGAAGAGTTACTATCAATTAGTTGCAACCAACTGATATCATATGGAGTCCATACGGGTAGATGTATAGATGGATAGATGACTAGATACATAGAAGAAGATGATGTGCATGTAGTGAGACTATTGGTTAGAGGGTCACCATAGCTACATCATAGTCCCATTATATTTTGATAAAGTTAGGAGATAATTTTGTTTCCATTAGGGTTCTTAAAGAGAGATGTTGATCTATACATGTGGGTAGCAATAGAGAGAGAGACCTGGGGCCCTTCCTAGACCTACAATAGTTGAGATTAAGGATAAAAATTTAGGAGCTAATGATGAACAAGATGTAGAGGTACCAAGTGACATTGAGGATGCAAAAATACTCAGGGAGTACACGAGATACCTAGGGTATCATGGAGTAAACCTCATGTTTTTGAAAAATTACCCCACATGAGATACTAGGCCTTGGGTGAGATGATGAGCATGAGAAGAGAGTGATGAGGATTAGGAGGAGAATGATTGGGAGGAGGGTGAGCATGAGAAGCCTATAGTAGAGGGCCAAGAGGGACCTATCAAAGGAAAAGAGGGAGGAGTCAAGGATGAGGAAGATGAGGTAGATACCACACCCTTGAGGAGATAGCCATAAAGAACCTCTTCAAAGAAGCTACCTATAAGGGGCATACATATACACAAGTGAGGAGAGAGTAGTGCATCAATGCCCCCAGATCCATCCCATGGAACAACACCACTGACTCTAGCTACTTTCAATCCAAGATGGAAGGAGGGATATTTGGATAAGGAAATTGTCATACACACACACACACACACACACACACATACATATGTATTTTTTCAATGCACACAAGATGACGATATTGATGTTATTATTCTATTTAATATCTTGTTGTGGGAAGTAAAGAATGGAATGAATTTATGGGTCATGTACTAATAGAAGACTATAGTTTTGTACATCCCATTGTCATCAAATATTGTGTCCACAATGGGACATAAAGAGGCACAAGGATATCTTATAGCTAGTGTGATTGGAGATACTAATAACAAAGGAGGATCAAGAGTGATTCTAAAATGATAGAGATAAAGTATAAAAAAAGTTGTCAAAGGCCAAAAATGAGTTACTAGAGTTGAGATGAGTCATGCAAGGACTTCATATGTAGAGATCCTTTAGGATCCATTCACAATCTATGACATCACATCAGAATTTGTCCATTCCACAAACTTCTTCATGTCAAGGGATTTGACAACCATCATCCCATGGATGAGAGTTGATCGTATTTGTCTATGTTATTATATCACTACACACACATAGATAAATAAATAAATAAATATATCTCTCTGTGTGTATATGTATATATATATATATATATATATATTTATATGTATATATGTACACATATAGATATATACACACATATATACATATACATACATATATATTGTAGACACCTAAAAATCCTTTAGAAAATAAAAATATTTTTATTTTTTTGAAAACCCCTGATGACATCCTCATTTATTAATTAATTAATTAATTTATTTTTATGCCATTAAATCCTCCTATTTTAATTAAACATCTTTAATTAAAGAATACCTCCCCAAATCATTTAAATCAAGTTTGAGTGATTTTCCCCTATTTATTAATTATTAATTGATAAATTGACCAAAAAACCTTTAAATAAATAAAATATTTATTTAAATCCTAAAACCTTAGAAATGTTGTAGAAATCCCTAATCTCTTCTAGAATTTCCTAATCTCACCCTAAACCTAATTAAAAAGTGATTCCTACCCTTTTTAGCCTAAACCCTTCAAACTTTGAATTTGGGTCAAAAACCCTCATAAATGAGCCTTACATGCTCATAAATGCTTCTTACATCCTCATTAATGACTCTTACAATTTATTAATGAATCCCATGTCTCCTCTTCCACTCTTGTTCACCTTGCACACTTCCCTAGTGTTTCTCACACACGTTTGAGCAACTTTGACCAAGGTTAAACCTTACCATACCCTAAACTATACCCCAAACTCTACCCCAAACCTTACCTCTGACCCTAACTCTCCTTCCTAACCCAAGCCTTTCCTAAATCTTATAAATACCCTCCTCTTCCAATAGCAATACACCAATTCACATCTTTTACATTGACTAGTGTTATAATGTTAGTTTCATTCTAGAGCTTAAGCATTTAGCATACTTTGTTAGCTTACTTCATTTTTTATGCTTTTCTAACTCACATTAGCATAACATAATGGATTAATCTAACCTCTTTCATAGTATTTGCACATAATTTTCAGCAATATCATACTTTCATTTGGATTAAAATGAATCTAGCTTAATCATTCTTAGCATCATTAGGATCTTTGAAGCCTTAGGGGGCAAGCTCCAAGTGCTTAGAGAGCACACCCACATCCCTCTTATCAGAGCAAATCAAACAGTGCTTAGAAGCATCTGTTTTGGCTCAATCTAAGGTGGATTGGTTTTTTATGTTTATGTTTTGGACTAATATAAATTCTAGAATTAAATCTAAAATTTTCCTTGTTTACGCATGTTTCGAATAGATATAGATCAAAACTGTAGTCTACATTCTGGCATGCCCGATGGGACCCACTTCACGGGTTCTTTACTAACATTCTGATGAGATTTGGAGTGTTTTTCTAATTTTTCTAGCTTGTAGGTTGAGAGATCATTTGGAATGATTCTTCTTCTTCTATTCCATCTACTTCTTCTTTTTGCAGGATCTTGGCTTATTTTCCAGAAAAAACCATAAAGAGGCACTTTCACGAAAACCTTTGTAACTTTTGCATACGAGCTCTATTTTTGACAATTCAAAAAGCACTGGAAAGATGGTTCAGAGGTCTATCCAAATCTACAGAAAAATTTACTAGATTATATCCCAAAAATTAGGAAGAGTCAGTGGAATCATGCATTAATGATAAAAAAATAAATTAACACACTTAATCCTAAGGTCTTAAAATGAACATTGTATGAACTCACAACACCTCATCATTTCAATTTGGGCTTAAAATTAACAAAGAATAAAATTGAACAAGGTAAATCTTACACACTTTGTTTGGTGCTTAAAATGAACAACAACCAAGTCTTGAATGCCTAAGGGATAAAAGAAAATCAATGCAATAAAACATTTTGTTTTAGTGCTTGAAATCAATCAAACAAATTTTGAATGACTCTAATGGATGAACCAAATCAAAATTAATTATTTCATTTAAGTTTTAAATCACATTCAATCTTGAGTGAACAAATGGAAATCAAACACAAATCAAAGTAAATTTCATTCTTTTAGTCCTAGAAAGCAAAAAATCTTGAATGCTTTCACAAATTTTCATGCATAAAATCAATCTAGGAACCTATTTTTGGGGTTTAAAAACTAAATTTTAGAGCACCAAATCTTGAGTGAAGCTAAGAAATTGAATCAAATTGCAAAGAAACTTTTCATTTCAGTTCTAAAAGAAAAATAAAAAAATCTTGAATGACTTAAGGTTGGAAAACAAAGCATTTTAGAAGTTCAAATCAATTTCCTTAAAGCTACAACTCAATCTTGAATGCCAAGGTAAACCAACTTGCAAAATCTCTTTTAAAGCTTTTTGTGTCTTCAAGGAAATGGATAGATCAAACTCATAAACACATGTGTCTTCAAGCTTTCATTTCCAAAACTCACTAATCAATTTGGGAAAGAACATCTTCTTGGTGTGTTTGTTAAAAAGTTTGCAATTTTGCAAAAGTCTTGTTAGCTAAATAATGTAGAAAAAGTTGGACTTGGACAAGTTCACCTATTTCACTTTTAGAGAAGCCTGCCCAAAGAGAAAAGAACTTCCTCTTTGGAGAATGAATTCAAATTGGTACTTCCCCAACTGGTATAGAAATAAAGCATTGAGCAAACTCTCTCTTCATCCCCTCAAGCTCGGGAAAAGCATGTTGATGGTAGCTCAAGGTAGGTGAATATCCCTACTATTTCAACCTGGTCAACTAGGCTCTTAAGTGATTCACACGTGCACAAACCGATTGGGAGGACTCCACAAATCAACTACACACTTAATAAGTCAGAAGCTACCCGATCTAATCCTGAAGGTATCAAAATCTTCATGCAAGTACCGATCCCTATGGTTTCCTAGATCACCTTAAGACACTCACCATATGTATCCCTTTTAGGGGTATCAAGTTGTGGGAAAAGATTTTGATACTAGCCTTCCCTTAGGTAGTTTTGTTTGAAGTGTTTTTGAAGTTCAAACTTAGTGAAAATATTTGTCAGAATATACACTCTCTTGGGAAAAACTATCATTTTTCAGTGGTCATTCATTTATTGTATCCCACAAAGTTGCCTTGTCCTTTGTCGGGATTTCTTTCAAAGTGTCTTTTTTTGAGTTTTGTCCTTTTCCATTGGAAACATCAAACTAATACACAACTTGATCAAATCTTTCAAAACTTCCTCGTAGAAAAGATCATTCAAAAATTAGATTCCCAAGAGCCTTGATTCAAATCCAATTACCAAATCTTCTTGAGCTATGTCTGATTTATCCAAACACAAGAAAGCTAGACTTCCCAACTCCCAAGTTTATCAAGAGAAGAAAGTTGCAGAGAGAAATATCAAAGATCACCAACCTTCCCTCAAAGCAATCCAAGCAAAAGAAAATAATCAAGAGAGACTGGACAACATAGAGTATAATGCAAGAGTGAAACAGTTTGCATACCGATTCCAGGTTAATTGTCACTATGTCAATCTAGAGAGAGAGGACTAGTTTGGCCCATCTTATATCCTTCATTTCCTCAAAATCCCACAATCCTATCTTGACATCCTTTGCATCCTAGAGCATTCTTAGATTCATCTTTGCATCACCATCCATCCCTAGTTGCATCCTAAGTCATTTTTAGTTTCATCCTTGCATTATTTATCATCTTCCTAGGTGCATCGTAGGTCATCCTTTTTAGCCACCTCTAGGTCATCCTCATAGAAATAGCATCATTCCATCATCATTCATCATCTTTCCATTTGAAAATCCCAAATTAGAATCCTTGTCATCATCCATCATCTTTTATCCAAATCTAGCATCCATCATCTAAGTCAGAAACCCACCATCCTTAAACCAAATCCAGTGATCCAAATCCATCCACTTCATGTCTAAATCCTTTGAGTTGCTTCAAATCCTTATCCCAAATTAGAAATATTCACCCTGTGACTAAGCATTATCCAGGGAATCCTTACTTGTCCTTGTAAGCCTCATCATCTTGAGCAAGAGATTGACATACATTGATAAAGAATCCAGTCTTCCAAAGATCATAAGTCTATCTTAGGTTGGCAGTCCTCTTTGATCCTACATCAGGAAGCAATAGCTCATTTGACCCAACACTTAGTAATCATTCATAATATTCCACCAAGCTTCCATCATCCTTGACCCAAATCAGAGTATCCCACCAATCCTCCATCATCTTTTATCCAAATTAGAGCATCTCACCAATCCTTCATCGTCCTACCATCATTCAGTTGTTCCAAATCCTTGCATCCCATCTTAGAAATCCACTATCTTTAGAGTTATTAGAAACATCTTGCATCCATCCATCATTTTCATTTTCATCCTTAGATCTACATTCCATGCCTACCGAGA
Source organism: Chamaecyparis obtusa (assembly GCA_027943335.1). NCBI lineage: Eukaryota > Viridiplantae > Streptophyta > Pinopsida > Cupressales > Cupressaceae > Chamaecyparis > Chamaecyparis obtusa. The sequence continues at coordinate 1,133,734 of BSBK01007709.1, forward strand.
CGAGATCTAGGAAGAGAAGAAATATGGATCCCAACTGGGCCACTAGTTTGTTGGATCCTAATAACCCTACTAGCATGATGGTAACCTATAATCCCCATAACCCACAAGTTGATAATGTGTGGGAAGACCCAAATGGACCACCCACTTCATTTTCCATGGAGACCTTTATGAATCATTCAGGGCATGCACAAATAGTGAGTGCACTTATTCATCAGAATCAGCAAGCCATATTGGCCAACTTTGCACAGGAGGGTACTCCCATTCCACCACATCTCCAACCCCTCATACCCATCAAATCCATCCAAATCCTAGCACAAGTCTACACCCCCATCATCCAACAAATCCCTAATCCCAACTTGCACATATCTCAAGAAGCCTCATCCATCCCCCACTTCTTGCAAAGAAGTTTCATGAGCCCCACCACACAAGCCATAACACATTCTACTCCATTTTCCATCATGGGAACACCATAATCTTCTATGGCATCTCAAGCCATTACCTAGGCCCAAAGCTTTGGACAAAACCAACCTCCACCTCCTACACAAGCCACCACACAAGAAGTTCCTCCACCATCCATGAGCCAAGCAACATCATCATTTCTGGGGGCAACACAATCATTTCCTTCTTTTTCCCAAAGATCCTTTCCCTCAATATCATCATTTCTAGGGACAACATAATCATTCCCCTTTCCTACTCAACAAGCTTCCACATTAGCATCACCCTTTCTGTGGGGAACACAAGCATCTCCTTCCACTTCCTAACTGAGATTTTACCAAACATACATTCCACCTCCACCTTTCATCTCCAATACACAAACCCAAAAAATTTCTTTCACAACAGGCATGCCTTCCATGGGATTTCCAAATCCACCACCTACATCCCAAATCCCCACATCTGTATTTATTGCATCCTTCATATCACAACTCCCACCATGAACCGGTTCTCATTGGGGCCTTACTCAAGAAGAAATGTAAGCCTTCAGAATACCAACCCGCTCTCTTGCATCCATGCCTGCAACCCAACAAGTCACCTTCTCTCAAGCAATGCAACAACAACCATTGCAACCTTTGCCAACTTCATCTTTTCCTTTATATAATAATTACCTATCCATTCCACCCTCTGCTTCTCAAGTAGTTCCACCTCCCCAACAACATAGTTCATCTCATCTCGCAAGCTACCTTGCACAACCACCACCTACTTCTAGTATCCCAACATCCATTCCACCCCTAAGAAATGTAGGACTGCATCCCACCTACATCAGCCAAGTGCAGAGCCAAGTGCACCAAGGACCATCCTATTAGCAAGCTCCACCATTCCATCAACCTCCCCCATAGCAGTAGTACTTCCCACAACAACAATAAGCATCATCCTATCTATTGCAGCAATAACACCTCATCACCCCCCAAAAACAATAATCCATTCCATATCCTCCACATCAATACACTTTGGCATCTCAACAACAATATAATCCCCAACAACCATCACCCCAACATCCATTCCAATCCACCTATCTTGCTGGGAAATACCCATATCTCACTCCACAATACCCTCTGCCAAATCACCCTTATTCACTAGCACCACTAGATCCTTTCCAAATGGGAGTACCCACTCCAATACCAATCAATGCCAAGTGGGAAGAGATGAAGAATGCTCTTAAGGAGCTCAAAGCTAGAACAAAAAACAAGACCTTCAAGTTTGAAGAGGTGTCCCTATCCATTTGATCGATTGATCACAACTGTCCCTTTCCCTAAGAACTTTGAAACACCAAAATTTGATAAATATTGAGGGAAAGGAGACCCCGTAAACCAAGTCAAAGAGTTCTATATGGCATGTCAAGAAGTGGCATATAGTGATAATTATCTCATGCGCCTATTCCCCAAGAGTTTGGGAGGAACTGCTATTGAGTGGTTCTACAAAATACCTTATGGGAAAATCTTAACATTTGCCAAGATCTTTGAGAATTCCATTTCCCAGTATGCCCATAATGTCAAGAATGAGTTTTCTTTACTAGACATTTGCAACTCAAAGTAGAAAGGAGGAGAAATCCTAGCCAACTATTTGCAACAATGGCAGAACCTCACAACCAGGTTATCATATCAACCACCTGAGAAGCATCTAACCAAGATATTTATTGATAATTTTCATCCCAAACTATCCCACTTCATGGGGATGAATTGTATCCAAACATACCAAGATATCAAAAGCAAGGGGATAGATATTGAAAGAGTCCTCCTAGATGAAGGCACAATCTATCACTATAAGGACGATGCCTACAGAAAGTCCAGTAATGACAAGACCTATTACTGGAATCAAAACAAAAACACTATCATTGATGGAGAAACAAATACTAAGAATTTCCAAGTCATTATGGATGGTCCTACACCTATTCCTTCATATCAACAACAAAAACCTCAAAACAATCAACAACCTATGCAAACCTACTAGCAACAATCTCCCATCCATTAGAAACCCATGCAGAACTATCAACATCAAGCACATCAAGCAAATCAAGGTAATCCAACCTATCAAGATAATTGTTGGAAATTTGGCTGAGTTGATTGCATAGATTTTGTCATTATGGCAACATATGATCCACATGAAGATCACACAGGTCAGAGAGAAAGTATGACAGAGCGCATTGCAAATTTGTCTAAGTGTGAGACAATATTTTTACCAGTGAACCTGGACACAATTTTTGTTTCCAATGTTGACAAGAGTAATTTCAATGCTTGTGCACTTTAACATAGACTCTATGATGTCTATTGATCACCCATCTCAGAGTGCAAGTCAGTACGACATGTACGAAAGAAATTATGACAGTTTTACCAAAGACAATGTCAAGCCGACATGACAGAATATGAAGACAGAACTAGTAAAGAGTTAAGGGATTATTTTTTTTTATCAAAATAATGACTTAAAAATATAAAGGGATGACATCTTAGATGTTAAATCTTGGATAAAGCTATTGGTATAAATGTAATTGTAATTGTATAGAAGAAGAGCAGTATTATGTTGTAGTAAATGAAATGTAATGAAGCAATGATATGATGCATATGTAATAGCGATAGTGAAAGAGAAGTGAAGAGATATTAATGCAAGTAGTATAAGGTTATGTACCTTAACCTATTTTTTTAATCAGTGTATATTGTACATTACTTGTTTTGGTAGTGGGCTCATCTGGTAATCACATTTTGTACTACCAACTCCTAACAGGGTTGAGGCTTGTAACAAGGCCTATAGTCCCTTAATTAGGACTGATACACTATATGCTTGTAATAGACTCCTAATAGGGTCAACATCCTTAACATGATACTTTTGATTAGTGGATCTTTGTGGGTACCATCCCCACCGGGGTTTTCCCTTGGCCAAGGGTTTCCTCAAGAACAAATAATGTGTTATGAGTTCTTTATTGTTATGCATGTTGTTTAGCTTCTTATGTTATGCATGTATAAAGATAATCTGTTATATCCATAATTGGGAAAAAGATAAAGTTTTTAGAATATTGATTCACCCCCCCCTCTCAGTATTCCCTATTTCTAATAATTGGTATCAGAGCTTAGTTACTCAAAAAAGAATCATTCAAGGAAAGCCTAGCAGCTTGAGTAAGATCTTTATGGATATGGATCAACTATAGAAGAATCTTGAAGAAGCTCTTGAACATATTGACTTGCTTACTATTGAAAAAAGATACTTTGAAAAGAAAGTATGATGATGCAAAGAACCTCATCGAGAAACCAAATTTTTTTTTGGAAGATCTAAGATCTTAAAAGGAATCTAAAGTTTTTATTGAAGATTGTGATGACAATTTAGAAAAAGCAAATGAGATCCTTAAGAATGAACTGAAGATAGCAAATTTGAAGCTTAGTTTGAAAGATGGAAATGGCAAGAATGAAGCAAATCTGAAATCTGAGAATGAAAGTCTAAAGACTGAAAATGAAGGACTAAAATCTAAACTTTGTAAAGTAACATTTGAACTTGAGAAAGTCAATTTTCATTATGATGAACTTGAGAAATACAATAAGATTGTGAAAGGTGAACTGAATCAATCCAAACAACAACTTGAAAGGCTATATTCAACTAGTGAGAAGATTGATGAACAAATATCTTATAAAAAGCCATTCTATGATAAGACTGGTCTTGGATTCAACACTTTTAAAGCAAATGATGAAAGCAAGGAACCAGATCTGAAAATATCTGAAAGCATAGATGAGAAGAAGCCTAATGAGATCAACAAATCTAAAGATACACCTAAAGAAGAAGAATCACCGAAGCAAGAGGAATCACCCAAAGGTATGCAAAGAGAATTCAAAGGTCGATGTTTTTCTTGTAATACTATTGGTCATATGAAGAGAGATTGCAGAGGTAAACAATTTAAACCTCTTAATGGTTATTGTTACAATTGTCATGGTTTTGGACATAGAGCTATTGAATTTAGGAAACCTAAATTTATTGAGAATAATGATGGTAGTAGAATGTTTAGGAATACTAACAATGCAGATAAGAAATCTATTGAAGATATGAATAGAAGAAATGGAGTAATATGTTATAGATGCAATAAGGTTGGACACATTACTAGAAACTGTAGATCACAAATCAATCAACCTAGACCAAGATATGGAAACAATGGAATTTTTTGTTAGATATGCAACAAGATTGGACATACAACAAGGTTTTGCAGAATGAAGAATAGATTTTTTCATCCTAATCCTAATCCTAGAAATCATGCAAGAAGAAATGAAGATGCAAGTAATAGTCAAAAAGGATGCTGTAGTAACTCAGATGAAGTGAAGTTTATCAAAAACACAGATCAAGGAGACATATTCAACATTGAAGGTAATCAGGAAGGTGAAGTATTGAAAGGTAAGAATGAATCTTTACCTGACCTATCTCAAAGTACTTAATTTATGTAAATTGCAGTAGAATAGGAACTTAGATTAGTGTAGAAGTAGATATATGATGAATTGAGTCTTGCACAATTAATGCAAGGTAGTTTAAGATGTTCTAATGCTATGGTTAAGAGCAAAAAGAAAAATATTATGTTTTACAAGATCGCAAGAAGTTTTAAGTTTTGCAGGTTAGCAGAGACAACTTTTTGAAAAGAAGCGACAAAAGAATTGAATGCGATGTTAGATCTAAGTGAGATTGAATTAATAAAAGGTTATGGTCGGTATTATTTGATCATCAAAGAAAATTCAAGTGTCAAAGAGATCAAAGAGAAATGATTGAAAGCATTTTGAAGGGATTTGGAGAAGAATTTTGTGCCGAATCTATGCAAGCCCTAAAATCATGAAATTAAGGTATTTTACTTGACAAATCTTTGAATCAGTAAAGGAATTTGAAGAAATCATGGATGTTTCCTTAATACAAAATGTTAGAGATAAGAATATACCTAAATTGAAAAGGGAACCGGTAGAACCCTTGGAAGATGACCCTAGGTTTGCATTATCATCTGTACCAAATGAAGTTTTACACTTAGAAAATGTCAGAAGTTATCTTGGATGCAAACTAGAGATAGTGAGTGATAGTGATTTCACAAATGAATATCAGAAGATTTACAATTAGGATATGACATTGAAACAATGTTTTGAATATTTGGAACGTAATGAAATTATTAAGTATGGATTACAGTATGAATTTGATAATGAAGAATGCAATGAGATTATCTTGAGCATAATTCATAATGGAAAGTTTTGGCTAGAAGATAGAGTAATATATATTATAGTAGATTTGCGTCATGAAGTCACTGGATTATCTAAAACTAGAGCTATTCCTTTAAATGAGAAAAACATGAGGAAAACAATCATTGATAACACAAACTCATCCTATAATGGTAGAGGAATTATGATTAGTAAGATCAAACAAGATGATGTGAGATACTTATGCAAGATCCTAACTACTAAGTTTTGTGCAAATTCAAGAGAGGATGACATGGCAGCTGGAATGGTACATGCAGCCTATCTAATGTGTGTTGACAGGGCACAAGTTGATATGTGTGAAATTCTAAGAATTCAATTGTTTGAGAAGTTGGAAAAGATCAAGAAAACTAAGTATACACAGTTTAGGTTCTCATCCCTAATCACTTATATGTTCTTTCATCTTTTGAGGAGATTTCCTTACACCATAGGAAATGACTAGAATGATGGACAAAACACAATGGAAAGGATTAACCTAGTGTACAGAAGACATGTTATTGATAGTGTTAATGAGAGTGCAGTACTGGTTATTAAGACATTTCAGAATATTGTGTCTAGCAGATCAAGGATCCCTAAGTCTCTTGTTGAAAAATATAAAGATGATATATGTTTTATGGTGGATACTAAATTTACCTATATTGAAGCAGTAGAGCCTAGAACAAAGTTCATAGACCCTCTTGGCTATGAGGTATTTGAGGTAGAGATTGAAGAGTATGTTAGCAGGTTACTTAAGTGTAAGTTGGACACTCAGGGTAATAGGTTTGGAACCTTTGAGGAGAAATTCAACTCTACAAAGATCCTAATTGAAGAGATGTAGTCTAAGAAGAGAGTTGAGAGCACTATAAAGAAAATACTAAAAAATACAGGGATGACAAAGCATTAGTTTTTGGTAGCAAAGCAGACATCAGTAGTAATCAGAGAGAGTGGACAAAAATAAGTTTTGTCTATCCCTCCTTTATCATCAATTGCAGTGCAATAGGAAGAACCACAAGTAAAGGTGAAAGTGAAAGTAACTGAGAAGGATATAGAAGAAAAGATGTCTACTAGATCCACTTCCTCCACACCTAGCAAAAGAGTAAAGGAAAGTGCTACTGGACTAGGAAAGAGACATAAAACTTTAGTGTAACCAGTTCCAAGAAAGATTGCAGAAATAAAAGATGATGTCACTACTAAGAAGAAAGCTTGGAAACTAAAATTTGAAAAGCTTAATGAGCAGATCATTGAGAATGGTGAATTTGCAAGAATGAAAAAATACTATGATCTTTATGATTATACAGATAGACTTAATCTACAGAATGCAATTGTGAAGCATATGATTTTGGCTGACAAGAAGTTTGATACTATTCAGGGACAGATACCTGATGATTTATATGACAAACTTGTAAATAGGAAGAAGAGAGCATCAGAGGAGGACACAACTATCAGAGAAAAGCTTGTGAGGAAGCTTTGTGAAATAAGAGATGAAACCCATTTCAATCAAATCATGAAATCCTTAAGCACCCATCTGAGAACCAAAAGGAGAACTATTCAGATTATGGGAGGCAGGTATGAATAAATCAATTCTGAGACAGAGCAAGCTATTATCAAGGTTATGGCAGAATATGTTGGAGAATCATATGTTGAAACAGAGAAAGAAGGTGAGAAAGAAAAAGAGGACATTCCCTCTTCTCCAACCATTAATATTGAAGATGAAACAATGAATGTAGAAGGTACAAAAATCACCTTGGATACTAATGAAAATGTATTTAAGAATTTGGAGAACATTGTTGACAATTTGGCCTTTGAAGAACATGAAGCTACAAAAGAAGAAGAGATGACAGAGACTATAGTTGTGGAACCACTAGTAACAAAGGAACAAGTTCCCATTCCCACCAAAGAAGATATCAGTCTTACTCCTGAGACTGGAAAGAAGAATCAAATTGGATCTATGATTGAGCATTTGGGAAAGGAAGTAGATGATGATGATTAGTTGGAATTGATCACATCCTTGAATAAAATTATTGGGAAGAATAAGAAAGTGAAGAGTCTTGAAGGGTGTCTGAAGGAACTAACTGAGAAGTTACAAAGCACTGTAACTATACAAATTGTAGAAGCATACCCTATGGAGAAAGCAAAGAAGGTAATGAGCACCTTTGACAATGAATCCACAAACCTATCTGATATTGCAAAAGTGAAAGCACAAGTAGCCTATGAGGCTAGAATGCTTTTGAACATCAGTCACACTATTAGAAATGATATCAATGCTCCTGATATCTATATGAAGGATTTGAGGAAGCATTTGGAAATAGGTAAATCTTTGTACATACAGTGTACAAAATCAGAGACCTTGACAATAGAAGAAGATCAGAAGATAAAATTGAAGGAAGCAGAAATTTTGAATGAAACAAACCTTCTGTCTAGCCCCAATGTGAAGGTATGTGATGTTGAGAAGAAAGTTCAGAAGATTTATGATGAAATCAAAGTTGTGCAAGATGAGAGAGACAAAAAATTGAGAAGATACACTCTTTTGAGACAACATGCTTCTATGAAGTTGAGCATTATTGAAGAGTAGTTGGAAGAATGTCTTTTAGCTAAGACATCTTTTCAGAAGTTTAACTTTGAAAACCTCCAAGCATGTGAAATAACATCTTATGGACTAAGCACATTACTTAATGTGGCAGATTCCATTAAGAAATCATGGGAGAAGGAGATAGAAGCCATGAAGATAGATTTTTTAGATTGTGTTGCAAGCCTACCGGCTTTGCAATAATTCAATTGAGGTATAATCTTTTTGTGATACAATTTTGTAACCCTCCCTACCTTTATTTTGTCATTGTTGTCAAAGGGGGAGAGATATATAGAAGAGAATTGATAGTATATGATAAGGATTAATACTCTTAGGGGGAGTACTATAGTAGAGATAATAATTTTTTAAGGAGACAACAATTTTGAGATTTTGAGTTGTACACTTAGCCAATTTTCTCATATGTTGCCACCAATGACAAAGGGGGAGATTGTTGGAAATTTGGATAATTTGATTACATAGATGTTGTCATTATGGAAACATATGATCCACATGAAGATCTCACAGGTCAGAGAGCAAGTATGACAGAGCACATTGCAAATTTGTCTAAGTGTGAGATAATATTTTTACCAGTGAACCTGGACATAGTTTTTGTTTGTGACATTGACTAGAGTAAGTTTAGTGCTTGCACACTTGAACATAGACTCTATGATGTCTATTGATCACCCATCTTAGAGTGCAAGTGAGTACAACATGTACGGAAGAAGTTATGATAGTTTTACTGAAGACAGTGTCAAGCCGACAGGACATAATATGAAGATAGAACTAGTAAAGAGTTAAGGGATTATTTTGTTTATCAAAATAATGACTTAACAATATAAAGGGATGACATCCTAGATGTTAAATCTTGGATAAAGCTATTGGTATAAATGTAATTGTAATTGTATAGAAGAAGAGCAGTATTATGTTGTAGTAAATGAAATGTAATGAAGCAGTGATATGATGTGAAGTATATGATGCATATGTAATAGTGATAGTGAAAGAGTAGTGAAGAGATATTGATGCAAGTAGTAAAAGGTTATGCACCTTAACCTATTTTTGTAATCATTGTATATTGTACATTACTTGTTTGGGTAGTGGGCTCATCTGGTAATCACATTTTGTACTACCAACTCCTAACAGGGTTGAGGCTTGTAACAAGGCCTATAGTCCCTTAATTAGGACTGATACACTATATGCTTGTAATAGACTCCTAACAGGATCAACATCCTTAACATGATACTTTTGATTAGTGTATCTTTGTGGGTACCATCCCCATTGGGGTTTTCCCTTGGCCAGGGTTTCCTCGAGAACAAATAATGTGTTATGAGTTCTTTATTATTATGCATGTTGTTTAGCTTCTTATGTTATGCATGTATAAAGATAATTTGTTATATCCATAATTGGGAAAAAGATAAAGTTTGTAGAATACTGATTCACCCCCCACTCTCAATATTCCCTATTTCTAACAAATGCCATATCAACATCTCCCAATCAGAACATGCCTCGAGACTAGACTCACTAGAAGAGAATATTCACACCTCTTGGTGAACCTCTAGATGTCATCTTTCATCTCATGATTAAGGCCAATCTGATCACATACCCACCAACTCAGCAATTTGATTATGCCACTCCAAAACCTAACTGGTATAAAGATCATGAGTACTCTAATTATCATTGTGTCAAAGGACACAATACCCTAAGGTGCATGAAGCTAAAGAGTTACATCCAAGAAATCATAGATAGAAAGGAGATCCAAGTGGAAACACCAGCCCAAGCTTCACCTAATGCCAATCTATAGATCTATTAGAACATGTTCCCACAACATAATACTGGGAAGAACCAAATTAATCCCAATCCTCCACCCTAGAACTGAGGAAAAGGCAAGCAAGGAGACCATGCTGACCATAAGGACTATACTACTGCTCATATCAACTACGAAATTTTTTTTGGATGTATAACTAGAGTTGAGCCCATAGTCAATGTCATCCATGTCAAAGGAGTAGATATTCAGTGTGCTATTACTACCCGCAGAGGCCAGATATTTGTTGTCGGTGCAAGACCAAGGCCAGTACATAATGCACAATACAACCTTATAGAACATCTTGGGAATAAACCTACCCAAATCTCCATCCTTGACCTTCTCCACACTTCACCCCTCCATCAAGAAATCCTCAAATGAGCCCTCCAAGAAGGACATGTTTCCACAAACATAAATGTCATCCAATTTGAAAACCTTGTGGAAAATCTATCTGCATCCTGTACTCTAGCCTTCAAGCCATTCGACATACCACTTGTTGCACCTGACCATAATCTCCCTCTCCACATTGCCTTTATGGTCAAAGATTTTTCTATCAAAAGGGTCATGATAGATAATGGCTCAACCCTAAACCTATGCACTTTGAAATTCATTCAGCATATAGGGTTCATAGAGGTTGACATATCCCATGAATTCATTACCATCAAGGCATATGAAAACTTGGAGCATACCTTTGAAGGTACCATTATTTTTCCTATCAAGCTAGGCCCTACAACTCAAGACACCATTTTACATGTTGTTGATCTTGACCTACCATTCAACATCCTCCTTGACCAACCATGGATCCATTCCATCAAGGTTGTACCATCCACTTACCATCAGCACATCAAATTTATGCATCAAGGCACTAAGATCACCATCCATGCAAACCCCCAACCCTTCAATACTATCGTGTGATGGAAGCATCATTCCCTCATTCCACCCATTGTCTTGGAATTGACATTGACACTTTTGTCGCCAGCTCTTCCCGATCCCATAGTGATTCAGAGACAATCCTAGCATCCACCCTTTCCTCCATCAAAATCAACAACCATGGCTATGGTGAATACACCCTTAATGATGCATTTTTAGTAGGGGCCCTACCTCTTGATCCACATATTTAAGGGCGCTCGAGTCACCAAATTGAGCCCATTGAAGCCAAGAACAAAATCAAGCAAATGGGACCTATGAATTTTATATCCCATGGAAATATAAACATTTAAGAGATGGACATTGACATCAATAGGTGGTTGTAAAAAGATCCCCCACCACTTGATACTCAACTTCTTGGCTACTTCAAAGAGAAATATCCAACATCCCACAAGTACACCACTAAACAATGGAAATATCAAGGTGGTGGTTTAGGACCACAAGAAGGTGGAAGCAAAGACCCCATCATAGCATCCAAGAATCCAAAGCATCAAAGTCTTGGATTTAATACCCCTCACCTATGTACACAAGAGCTTAATACCGTAACTAGGGGTACCAACTTGACCAATGTTCCCTTCTCAAATAGCCAGGACAACCTCATAGAGATCGAAGACATCCCTGATGAGGAAGAAAATAAATCCTATGATGACATCTTCGATAATGATACCCTCCCAGATGCATCTATCCTCAATCAAATCTCCACTAATGTCATAGAACTTCCCCTCATCCACCCCGAACTCATAGACTGGGACCAACCAAGCGTCACACACATCAATGAGTTCCAAAGCACACAAGCACTCCTAAGGTTCATGGGAGCATCAGGCCAACAAGAAGATCAAGATCCACAAGCAACTCATGTCTGCAAGCTTGACCCTAAATGATATTTTGGGGAGGAGGAAAGCTCTAGTTGCAAAATTGAAATACAAAAGGAAAAGAACAAGTCCTTATGTGAAACCCTTCTGGGGTGCATTTCAACTCCAAAAAAGATAAAATAAAGGGTATATATTCTAGTGAAAACCTCTCTAAGGTGCTAGAAGATGGAGACTTTCCTCTTCCTCCTATCTAAGATTATAGACCAAAGCAGTCACCTATCATCATTGAAGAAACCAAACTAGTCAACTTGGACACATAATAATGTCCGAGAATCACCTACATTGCAATATCTCTAACAAAGGGTAAAGAAATAGATTTCATTATACTACTCCAAGAAGCCACTACCAAATTTGTGTGGTCATACACACACATGCCAGGGCTTGATCCAGATCTAGTAGTACACAATCTTGTAGTGGATCCCAATGTCAAGCCAGTAAAGCAGAAGCTACGTAAGATGCATCCTAAAGTATCTGTCCTGGTAAAAATAGAACTGGAAAAGCTCTTAGATGCAAAGATCATCAGAGCCATTGATTACTTTGAGTGGATTTCCAACATGGTGCATGTTACTAAACCTTCATGAGAGATCAGAATATGTACTGACTTTAGAGATCTCAACAAAGCATGTCTAAAAGATGATTTCCCACTTCCCAACATAGACATGATTGTAGATCTCACAATGAGCCATGAGATGTTGTCCCTCATGGATGGATTCTCATGATAGAATCAAACCTGAATAGTAGAGGAGATTCAACACAAAACAACCTTCACCACACCATGGTGTAATTTTTGCTATAACATGATGCCATTTGGGCTAAAGAATGTAGGAGCTACATATCAGTGAAAAATGACAACTATCTTCCATGACATGATCTACAAAACCCTGGAGGACTATGTGGATGATATTCTCACAAAATCAAAGATAGGAGGTGAACATTTAAACATCCTTGAGAGTATGTTTGATCATCTACATCATTATGGCTTGAAGCTGAATCTAAAGAAATGTGTGTTTGGTGTAACATTTGGAAAGCTTCTAGGTTTCATCGTATCACAACATGACATAAAGATTGACACCAAATAGGTCAAAGCCATTACAGAAATGCCTCCTCCTAGAACACTCAAGTAGGTTTGAAGCCTACAAGGAAATCTCCAATTAGTGCAATGCTTCATATCATAGCTGGCAGACAAGTTCCAACCCTTTACACATCTTCTCCACAAGGACACAAGCTTCAAATGGGATCCTATTTGTTAGATAAGCTTTGAGAAGTTAAAAGAGTATCTAGCCAAGTCTCCCATCCTTGTACCACTAGTTTTAGGATGCCCTCTCATACTATACATCTCGATAACCACTACAACACTAGGGGCACTCTTAGCACTGCATGATGACGACAATAAAGAAAGAACCATCTATTATATTAGTTGAACTCTAGTTGGCTATGAGCTCAATTATTCACCAATCGAGAAATCATGACTTGTAGTAGTCTTTGCCACCCAAAAGCTCAGACATTACATGCTTAGCCATACAATCAAGCTCATATCAAAGGTGGACCCACTTAAGTATATGTTATCAAGGACAACTCTCACAAGCCATATGGAAAAATGGGTCATGCTACTCAACAAGTTTGACATCCAGTACATGGATTGGAAAGCAATCAAATGGAAAGTAATTAGTGATTAGCTAGCAGAAGCACCTCTGGTGGATGCATATTCCCTAATAATGGAATTCCCCAATGAGAACCTATGTATGATCAAAGAACAACCAATATGTAAGCTATACTTTGATGGATCCTATACATCACATGGATCAGGGGCAGGAATCCTATTCTTCACACCTCAAGGTGACTATATTCCAAAATCATTCAAATTAGGATTCCCATGTACTAATAACATTGCAGAATATGAGGCACTCATCTCAAGCCTCAAAACAACTATCCAATGTAATATAACAAAACTGCAAGTGTTTGGAGATTTGTAGCTAATTATCAAGCAGGTCCTAGATGAATTTTAGACAAAGGATGACAAGCTACTAACCTACAAAGAATTGGTGGACAAACTGAAAGAGAATTTCTTGAATCTATAGTTCACACAGATACCAAGGCTTTAGAACAAAGTGGCCAATGCAATGATGATAATCAGATCCTTATTGGAAATCCCTCACGACATGTCAAAATATGAATTCTTAGTCGAGAAGCTACACACACCTGCTTATGAGAACATCAATGTGGAAATGGTAGGTGTCTTGGTTGGTCCTCATTCCCCATGGTACCATGACATCCATGCATATCTTAAAAATGGTATCATATCTCCCCATCTCACCAATAACCAATGCCAAAAATTAACTCGTAGAGCCTCCCGCTACTCTTGTAGCCAACACCCTTTATCATCGAGGATATCATAACATCCTCTCTAGGTGTTTAGATTCAAATGAGGTCATCCTTACTTTACAAGAGGTCCATGCTGGAATTTACAGTGCCCACACGAGTGGCATGGTTCTAGAAAAGAAGTTTCTTTGAGTTGGGTATTATTGGCCTAAAATGGAACATGATGCTTGTGAATTTTTTAGAAAATGCCTACCATGTTAGCAATATGCAAATCTGATTCATGCTCTAGCTCAAAACTTTCAGCCCATTACACCACCTTGGCCATTTTCATGTTGGGGCTTTGACCTTGTTGGGTTAATCACTCCCCTTTCCTCAAATGGACATAAGTCTATCATAACAACCATAGAGTACTTCACAAAGTGGGTTGAAGTGGTTCCACTCATCCTCACTACTGACATCCAAATATCCAAGTTCATCTTATACCACATCCTTTTCCATTTTAGCATACCATCTACCATCTTCAAAAACCATGACACACCTTTGGAAAACTAGCATGTGGATGATTTGTGTGCCAGACTCCACATCCATCACTGTTTCTCTAGTTCATACTTCCCCCAAGGAAATGGACAAGTTGAGGAAACCAATAAAACTATCTTGAAAATCCTCAAGAAGGTTGTCAATGATTCTGGTCGTGACTGGCACCTCCAAATAAATCTTGCCCTCTGGGCCTATCACACTTCTTATCACACTCCCATAGGCACCACCCCATATTCCCTTATATATGGTTCCAAAGCCATTCTACCCATCGAGGTTGAGCTCCCATCATTGTGAGTCTCCATGAAGAACTACACCACTTATAAAGACTATTGAGTGGCACGCCTTACACAACTTGATCTATTAGATGAAAAGAGACAATAAGCATATGATCACCTGGTTGCATACCAGAATCGACTCAAAAGGAGTTATAACAAGAAGGTTCATCCTAGACAATTCTAGGTCAGAAACATGGTCCTAAAGGAAAATTATAAATTCCAAGCACATCGAGAGAAGAAAGACAAGTTTGAACCTACTTGGTTGGGTCCTTATGTTGTCACATCATGCTTTAGCTCTGGAGCCTATCAACTATCAACACTAGAAGGTGAGCCCTTGAATGATCCTTTCAACATCATACATCTGAAGAGCTTATATGCCTAACCAGATCCTATATATTCAAAAAGTCCATAAAAATTGAAAAACCAGAAAAATACGAAAAAATTAAAAAAGCAAAAAAGAAAAGAAAAATAGTCATCCAATGGTGAAAAATTGGCAATTCAAGCACCTTGGAAAAGTATGTTGGTGAAAACTTGGAAATAGGTGCCATACATAGTGGACTCAGTCATTATCTATCAAATTCCCATCCCCCCCATCCCAATTCCTAGTCCTCTTTATCCCATCCCCATCTCCACCACCAGCTCATCAATCCCAAGGTGTTCTATCCTACAGCCATTCAAATCCTATCCCCAATCTTGAGCTTCCTATACATATCCTGTATATATCTTGTATAGTGCAATCCTTCCTGTACATATCCTACAAATATCCTGTATAGTGAGATCTTCCTATCCCCAATATTGAGCTTCTGTACATATCTTCCTATTCATTGTACATAGCGTCACATTTTGTTGTACATATCCTTGTCAATCTTGCAACAACATTTGATTAGATATCTTGTCCCATCTAGCCTTGTACTTCAACAATATCTCTTATCGACTATTCTTGATCACATCGATTATCTTTGATTTATCATTTTCCAGCGAACAACACCACAACATTCTTCCCATCCACACAGGTCCACACAGATGTATGCTTATGTATTGTCTAACCTAAGCCTAATCACAGGCCCACACAGATGTATACTTCCTCCTATTCGACCTAATCTTCCACCAATCACACCAGGTCCATGTCAATGTATTCTTCCAGATGTTTAGACCAAATATTTCCACCATCAATCAAATGAATCTCTCTCCTTAGCAAAGGATGTCTTTTGGAGTTATCATTTTGGGTCTTGGATTTTGTCCTTTGGATCTTGTTAATCTTTTATGACTTATCATTGTTCCTCTCCTCAAAGTCACCATGA